>JADWQK010001467.1:600000-809807 GCA_017933935.1 Sesamia nonagrioides | reverse complement strand
CTTTAATTTTTACCCATATGGGTGCAAATTTCTCATCAATATAAATGAATTAAGTCCAACCACAAAGCAGCTACTGTAAACCTTTGAGGAGTTCCCTCAACAGACTGTCCTTCGTCTTCATTATCAGATTCCTAATGATCATAACAATCCATCTAGGTATAAAGCTCTTATCAATACAAATTAATCAAGATATTACACAAGGTAGCTGCTGTGAATTGTTGAGGAGTTCCCTCGAATTTCTCTCGGCTCTATCATCAGATCTATTGCAGACATTCATTTTAACCTACTTATATGGGTGTAAAGTTTTCATCAATATAAATGAAATACAGAAATAAGTCCAAACATAAGGTAACTATTGTAAACCTTTAAGGAGTTTCCTTAACTGGCCTTTGTCTTCAATATCAGAGCTTTAATGATAATCACAACTCATTTAGGTGTAAAGTTCTTATCAATACAAATTTATTAAGCACAAACACGAGGCAGCTGATGTGAATCGTTAAGGAGTTCCCTCGGCTGTCTCCCGGCTCCATCATCAACTCCGAACTTTACTAAATTGTAGTGCGTTAAAACACTTAATGAAAAAACTTAGAAAAGCCCTAGACGCCTCTTTGATTTTTTAAATTTCTTCTAGATTTACCTAGTTCCCATCATCAGACCCTAATTTCTAAACATGAGACTACCTTTGAAGATATCGTCTTTCTTAATAAAACAAAAACATGTGGCACTCGGGGCTGCCGCGGTAAAGCTATTTTATACTAGCGGCCGCCAGCGACTTCGTTCGCGTTGAGTTAGTAATGCTCTGCTCCTATTAGTCGCAGCGTGATGTTTTATAGCCTTAAGCTTTTCTGGATTAATGAGCTATTCAACGCAAAAAGAATTTTTCAAATCGAACCCGTAGTGCCGGAAATTAGCGCGTTCAAACAAACAAACTCTTCAGCTTTATATATTAGTACTAGCTTTCCGCCCGCGGCTTCGCCCGCGTGGAATTGGGTTATATCGCGTTTTTAGATTTCCCATGGGAATAAAACTAATTAAATGACGATTGATCAGTTTTGAAGGATTGATCGTAGAAGGGTGAAAATTTAGGATTGTATGTATTTTTGTATGTTGTAAAAAAAATAGAAACTAAAAATGTTGTGTAAAAATAAAAAAACAAATAGGGGTGGACTACCCCTAACATTTAGGGGGATGAAAAACAGATGTTGGCCGATTCTCAGACCTACTCAATACGCCCACAAAATTTCATGAGAATCGGTCAAGCCGTTTCGGAGGAGTATAGGAACGAAAACTGTGACACGAGAATTTTATATAAGATAGATGTTCGCTAGTACCAAATTTTGTATGGAAAACGCATGGTACTATACATTAACCTGCGCTCACGCGCAGGGCTGCAGATGCATGAAAATGCAGATAAAAACGCAATCCTTGCGCGTGGCTGCGGGTAAATCCTAAAGGTGTGCACACCGAGTTCCGCAGTATGTAGTTAGTAGGAAATTTTTTATTAGTTATGTATGACATAGTATTTTTTTTATTTTGCCAATTAACGTATACATTTGTATAAGTATGTATTTTCTTTTTTGTAGTTTATTTATTTATTTATTTTTTACCATTTACGTCATTGAAGGAGTGCGAAAAATGGTGGCGATTTAGCGACTAAACTATATTTGATGTTTTATTTTTTACTTTGATAAAGAAATAGAAGCTATGCCACAGCTTATAATTGACGTCATTTTCGTGATCAGCGCTCCGAAAACCCGTCACGATACTCAAGTCAAAATATCATAAAATATAATTTCGGCCACCTTGGATTTCAAAAATGACGTCATTTTCGTGATTAGCACCCCCGAAAACCCCCTTTCACGACACCCATGTCAAAATATCATAAAATTGGTGTCAGCCATCTTGGATTTCAAAAATGACGTCATTTTCGTGATCTGCACCCCCGAAAACCCCCGTCACGACACCCATGTCAAAATATCATAAAATTGGTGTCGGCCATCTTGGATTTCCAAAATGACGTCATTTTCGTGATTAGCACCCACAAAAACCCCTTTCACGACACCCATGTCAAAATATCATAAAATTGTGTCGGCCATCTTGGATTTCAAAATTACGTCATTTCGTGATTGCACCCCGAAAACCCCTCACGACACCCATGTCGAAAATCATAAATTGGTGTCGGCCATCTTGATTTCCAAATGACGTCATTTTCGTGATTAGCACCCACAAAAACCCCTTTCACGACACCCATGTCAAAATATCATAAAATTGGTGTCGGCTATCTTGATTTCCAAAATGACGTCATTTTCGTAATTAGCACCCACAAAAACCCCTTTCACGACACCCATGTCAAAATATCATAAAATTGGTGTCGACCATCTTCATTTCAAAAATTACGTCATATTCGTGATCTGCACTCCGAAAACCCCTATCACGACACCCATACGAAATACCCAAAATTCATCGAAATACCAAATTTTAGGTGAAGTTATCCCAAACAAACATAAAAATAAAAACTTTTTAGAAAAAAACAACCGACTTCAAAAACCACTACAAAGTGAAAAATAACTAATTTCGGAAGTTGGTGTCTTTGGTTTGGTATATTCGTTTTAGACACCGAGTTCCGAAATTAGTTATTTTTCACTTTACAGTGGGTTGCCAAATTATTAGACCCAAGCTAATAAAATTAGATTTTTTAACTTTAGAGGATAATAGTGTTATTATTTAGATGTAAGTTATGTTAGTTTTTGAACTTTTTTATTATGTCAACATTTAGGAATATATTTTAATGCTTGTAACATAATAAAGATAAAAAATAAATGTCATTATAGGCTCGTTAGTGCACTGAGTGATTTCTAACCTAAAAAGTTGTGAAATTAAACTGACTTTTTTTTATTAATAACGGTAAGTTTGTAATACTATTTTACTTTTATTTTGACAGTATATATCATATTTTCTGTTTGTTACAATTATTTACTGTTGTAGCGAGAAATTTATCAAAAAAAGAATGTTTTTTTAATATTTTAGATGGGAAAAAAATGTGACCTTTCTCCCAAGAAAGTTGGACAAGTACAGGGACTTTTACAGTCTACTAAGTTATCACAATATGATATAGCAAAAGCGGCAGGCGTGTCGAGAAGTTCTGTAAAGAATATAAAGAAAAAGATGGACCTCGGTGTAACTTTATCGCCAAAAAGAAAAGGTGCATGTGGACGACGACGCATTACAACGCCAAGAACAGATAGAAAAATCAGAGATATCTGTATACAAAACAGAAAATTACCGGTTCGTTTATTAACGAAGAACATCAGGGATGATGGAATACTAATTTCTCAGCGAACTGTGCAGCGGCGTCTCGCTGAAAATGAACTGATTGCGCGTAAACCTGCTCGAAAGCCAAAGTTGACTCCGGCTATGATAAAGAAGCGACTTGACTGGGCTCGTAAATATAAAAATTTCACTATCCAAGATTGGGAAAAGGTAAAAATATATGCTGTCACTGCCATAAGTCATTATTATTAATTTTTCACATTATTAACTTAAAATATTATTTGTTGTAACAGGTTTGTTTCTCCGATGAGTCCGTCTTTCAAGTTTTGATGGAAAAGTCGATGTTTGTACGGCGCAAACCAGGCGAGAAATACAAACCCGACTGCATCATTCCCACTGTTAAACATCCACCTTCTATTATGGTCTGGTCTGTTATATCGGGTAAAGGGACGGGTCGTCTCTATATCGTAGAGAAGACCATGCGCCAGGACCAATACAAAAAAGTTCTCGAAACGAGACTTATTCCCCAACTTAAGGAATGGTTCTCTAATGAAGAAGAACCAATTTTTATGCATGATGGGGCCCCTTGCCATAAAGCTAAGAGTATTACAAAGTTTTTGAAACAAGAAAATATCAAAGTTTTGGATTGGCCTGGCAACTCGCCAGATATGAACCCTATCGAGAATGTCTGGGAGCTTCTCAAGAGGGAAATATCAAAATCCACCATAACCACAAAAAGGGAACTGATCGAAAAATTAATTTACGAGTGGAATTATAACCCCCAATTACAAGAAACCATCCAGGCATGCATTAAAAGTATGCCTCGCCGAATAAAAGCACTTATTGCAGCTAAAGGAGGGTCAACCAAATATTGATCAATTGAGGGTATAACAAATAAGACTTGTCTAATAACTGCATAATATAAAATATTTCAAAAACAATTGTTTTATTTAATTGTTATTATGTTTAATTATCTATAAAAAACTTAAAACAATTCAAATCACGTAATTATTTACCGATATTTACTCTTACGCTGAAAAATAAGCGTTTTTGTTGTTTGGGTCTATTAATATGGCAAGGTACTGTACATAGTGGTTTTTGGAAGTCGGTTGTTTTTTTCTAAAAAAGCTTTTATTTTACATTTTTTAGTTGTTAAAAGTACTATGTATTCAGTTGCATCCGGTCAGACTGGAAGCTGACGCAAATATAGTTGGGAAATGACGTACTTTTGTTTACTTTAATTTTTACCCGTAAGTACCTATTCCCTCAACTGCCTATGGTCTTCATCATTAAATTTACTGTAGACTATTATTTTAACCTAATCGGAGTAAAGGTCTTAATAATATAAATGAATGAAGTCCAACCACAAAGTAGCTACTGGAAACCGTTGAGGAGTTCCCGGAACTGGCCTTTGTCTTCATCATTAGAGCTCTTATGAGAGTCGCAACCCATCTAGGTGTAAAGTTCTTATCAATACAAATTAATCGAGCTCAACCACAAGGTAGCTGCTGTCAATTGTTGAGGAGTTCCTTCGACTGTCTCTCGACTCCATCATCAGATCTACTCCAGACCTTTATTAAATTGTAGTGCTTTAAAATATTTAATGAAAATGCTAAGAAATGCACTAGTCGCCCCCAATTTTTGAAAGTTCCGCTTGTTTTCTCTGGACTTCCACAATCAAACCTTGATATCCTTATCAAGGGACCACCTTGGGAACGTCTTCCTTCCAACAGAAAAAGAATTATCAAAATCGGTTTATAAATGACGAAGTTATGCGTGAACAAACATAAAAAAAAAACATATACGGTCGAATTGAGTAACCTCCTCCTTTTTGAAGTCGGTTAAAAATTGAACATAAAAAACATATAATTGAGCAACCTCCTCCTTTTTGAAATCGGTTAAAAAAACGAACACCAAAATAAACATCAATAACAGAGATACTCTAAGATAGTATTGTACTCTATGCGACATGCGGTGCGTGAGCGAGCAAGCAGATGCTTTCTCGCTCACGCGCCGCCCGCTTATGCTAGCGGAGCGCGCGATGACGAACGACACGGGTTCCCCCTTCGAGAGCTTGTGGCATACTGAATCTCAATAGCCCGGGCAACAGAAATGATGGCGAATGCGCTCAGATTGTTGAACAAAATTTTGATTTTGGTCGTTTTAAAAAAATATTTCTACAATAATGTTCGTCATGAAATTACCTATCCATTAGTGTAAGAACGCAATCTAAATAATGCTTACTTTCCGAGGATATGCACATTTATGATAATTATTTCTCTTGTCAGTGGTTTCGTTGTGAAGGAATTATTTAAACATTATACTTAGTAAAGTAAAAAAAAATCTACAATTTTGGAGCCAAGATTATGGAGAAAATTTACGTATTTTTAATAAGTTGATATTTCTTTTGGATAAAGAGTAGATAGCTCCGGAAAACTACATAAAAACGGCTTGCGGTGTGTTTTTCCTCTGGAGCCGCCTTAACTTAAACTATTATGCATCTATAATTTGTGATGCATCACACTGGGCGCTTCAGCTGATACGTCTTTATGCGTCTAACATATTATTCAAAATAAAGAAACGTATCATCTCATTGAGCATTATGCTTGAAAAAATGCTAGCTGGCAGATTTAGGCATAAAGTCGAATAGGAAGATGAGATTTTCTTGCAATAATAATACTAATTTCGTATTTGAATTTTGAAGGACTATGATAATGCGGATAATACTTCTGATTTAATAATAATTGAAGATAATTTAAGTCCACAAAAATTAAGTTTTACTACTTAATTTTTTTACACTGATTTTATTTCGATTTCGAGGAATGTTTTTAATTGCCTTTTAAGAAAAAAATATGTTTCGAAAGGACTGTGATTCATATTAATGAAACTGGTGAATTTAGAGACAATTCCGATACGCAAGAATAAGAACAAGAACAAGGACGGTGCAGTGGTGGTGAGCTTAAAATCTACTGTTGATTGGTTGTGTGTTTGGTTTCAACTGAAGCAACAGCAGTCAGGGGTGCTGTTTTATAAAACATACTTTTCAGCACCCATTTCTAATAGGTATTCTCTCCAGCGGCGCCAAGTAGACTATCGGTATATTGAAGCGCTGAAGGGTTTGTACGAAAAGACCACCATGTCAGTCTAAATACAGGACCAGTCCTCGAAATGCCTTTGCAGCGGGATGTCAGACAGTGAGATGTTATCTCCCCGAAATTGTTTACCGCTGCATTGAAGGATGTCTTCAAGGTTCTGGACTGGAAAGGACTGAGCATCAACATCAATCTCGAGTACATTACACACCTTCGGTTTGCTAATGATATCGTAGCATGGCTGAGACCGCGGAGGACCTGAGTACAAGAGCCCGTTCATTTAACTCTCGGTCTCCAAAGCCTAGAGCACAGGCGTAGAGTAGCCAGCCTTTCGGTGTTCTATAGGATGCATTTCGGGGAGTGTGCGATGGAATTGCATGATTTAATTCCCCATCTCCGTTCCACCAGCGGACGACCCGTCGTACGGCTGGTTTCCACCCTTACGTTGTTAACACCTCTACGATCCGGACGAAGCGTTTCGCCTCCTCCTTTATACCGCGTACATCGAGGGACTGGAATAATTTGCCAGCGGCGGTTTTTCCGTCGGACTACAATTTGAGTGTCTTCAAGGCTAGAGTGAATAGGCTCTTAATAAACTAGTGCGCTTTACCATCAACGATTGCGTCACTGCTTACCATCAGGCAGGATTGCGGTCAAGCGCTAGTTTATAATATATAAAAAAAAAATCTCTTGAGACTGTAATATTTTATGTAGTTATAAAGATAAAAGTTAACACTTTAAATTGCAAGCATAAATTCGGATGTACGCATAATGCATATGCTTGCAGTTTTAATTGTTATTCTATAATATTTCAGGCATAAGGTCAGATGTAACTGATTTTACAAAAAAAACTTTATTAATTAAATAATTTTAATAGTTAGAGTGATTTTTTTTAATAGAAATAAAGGGTGCCATTGTATACCTTATAAAAATAAAAAATAAACTTATTTAAATGCTTCAAAGTGTAATAAATATGACGCGATAAGTTTGTCAATTTTATTTTTGCTCTCCTGAAAAGTTGGTGTTTTCCATATCCGACCTTATGCTTTTGAGTTCTAGAAATACTAACCAGAACAATTCCAGTTATCCACAGAAGCAATATTCCAGTACACAAATAATATCCTTCTACGACTAGATCAATCTCTTCTTCTACTACCTTGGATATCATTAGGCCTATAGGTATTATTATTTGACTCCAGATTGTCCCTCCTATGAGAGTTTGTTCATCTCTGTGTTTTGGCCTCATAGTCACTCCTGCGCCAGCCCATAATCCAGCTGCTCCTATTACCAAACCTATGCTAGTTATTTGCATAATGCCTTCAACATAATTTAAGACCATTTGTCAGTCAATTTGGGGTAAACGTGACCTATATATGCATTATAGTCCGGTAATATACAAATAAATTTATATTGTAAACATAAATTATGAAAGTTTCTTTTCATAACAAAAAACAATGACAAGTAATATTCTACGATGACATTTGTTGACAGTAAAATATTTCATTCATTTGACAAAAATACGGTATTAGTAAATACTATCAGCCCAAAGCAATATGTCGAAGTGAGAATACTATAAAAAAAACATTGTCCATCAGTAATTTACGCCTACCATTAAATGGTCCAAATTCATCCTATGAGGTCAGGGGGCAGAGTAACGTATTTGACTCCCCCCGCGACGTCAGAAGTCCCCGAGTCTGTCGTCCTAGGACACATTTTGGGGAGCTGGAAGAGAGTGTTATCTGTCTTCCGCCGACGCCTGGTGCGCCTGCTGATAGCCGGGTGAACGGACGAGCTCCTCAGCGTCGCCCTAAGCCAAAGTCCGAATCCCATAGCGATTGCATTTGGCGAATTTAAAGCCTTATCTGAAGGGCCTAATTTATTAGGGCCAATTAAGCCCAGCTAAGCAGCCGACCTGTAGTCTGCTGTTTTATAGGCCAAACTAAGAAGGTTAACCTGTGAAATGAAATTAATAATAAAATAACCTGTGACCCACTGGATAAAAGGCAGTGACTGCTCCATTGACCAATGAAAACTATTCATGTATTAGTTAAGAATAGTTTCGAGGACGGTGAAATACAGAGAAATGGATACCGTTTATTATAGGCTACCTATTTGGTCTACTGGTCAAAAATATAAATCAAAATAAAATAATAAACTGTTACTTCTGGGTCCAGGGCCATTCTAGGGTCGAATAAAGGCAAGGCAAAAGTCAGAAAGATCGCAACTTTTAATTTATATTCAAATTTATTACATTCTTTATAAAGCCTAGAGCACAGGCGTAGAGTAGCCAGCCTTTCGGTGTTCTATAGGATGCATTTTGGGGAGTGTGGGAGAGAATTGCATGATTTAATTCCCCCATCTCCGTTCCACCATCGGACGACCCGGCGTACGGCGAGTTTCCACCCTTACGTTGTTAACACTACTACGATCCGGACGAAGCGTTTCGCCTCCTCCTTTATATCGCGTACATCAAGGGACTGGAACAACTTGCCGGCGGCGGTGTTTCCGTTGGACTAGAATTTGAGTGTCTTCAAGGCTAGAGTGAATAGGCTCCTAATAAACTAGCGCGCTTTACCATCAACGATCGCATCACTGCTTACCATCAGGCGGGATTGCGGTCAAGCACTGGTTTATAATATATGAAAAAAAGAAGTAATGAAAAGAAAATTTTATTCCAAGTACAATTTATTTACCTGAAATTCTAGCTTCAATAATGCTGCAAGAAAGATTACAGTAATTACCATAGAATATGGATTTGACTTATATAGACCATAGAAATGCATCCCACCGTAGTAAGATCGCATAACCTCTTGAAAATCCAGGGAAAATATCGACGGTTAAAAGGAAATAGGGTATAAGCGACAAAAAATGAAATGTTCAGGAGAGCCGTTCAAAGTTTTAAATTTTAGAAAAACTGACGTATTTTTGTCATTTTTTAAGGTATCGTGAAAACTGAAACTGTTATAAAATCAGAAAAAAATGGAGCAGTTGTCGGTATTTTTAGTTATAACGATTTGACGCTATTTAACGTAGTTTTTGTCGCTTATAACAATAGCTTTTAATTTTACAATAAGGAAATATGGCATAAGATACAAATGACAAAATAAAATATTAATGGATAAGAAGCCTAAGTGACATACCGATTTTTCACATCGCAAGGTAAAAGGGTATAAGAGACTAGGCAGTTCAATAAGTGTTATAGGAAAAGAAGGATAAGGTACTTTTCACTGTGGTTGTATAAAAGATAATAGGGCACAAGAAACAGTCAGCTTTCAAAACAATACCAGGATATAACACATTAGTGACACACAATGTCGCTTGAAACCAAAGGAAAAGAAGGATAATCAACATTAGGCATTGTGCGAGTCTATGGTAATATGGATGAAAAGACACCCCAAAAATAATGAAGTAGCGCAACCAACACGATCCTTCATCAGAATAGTAGGATGTATTAAATAAAAAAATAAATGTATTGTTAATATTATTTTTTAATCAAGAAAAAAAAACTACCTTAAAAGATTGGGTAATTATATAGGCAACCTGCTAATCATTTTTGGACACAATAATACTGTAGCTAGTAGGTAGGTAACCTAATCAATTACGAAAACTTGGTATGTATCCGTAATATTAAATATTTAAAAAAGTAACAACCCTTATAAAAAATAAAAAAACTTCAAAACTTAAGACTTATTTGGCTTTGTTAAACATAACATGGTATCTATGTCGAGCAGCAACGTTCAAAGAAACAGGAATAAAGAAAAAAAAAGTTCATTTTATGCGTCATGGTTTGTACCAAATAAAAACAAAGAAAAAGTCTCACTTCAAAACCTAAATAATCAGTCAAAAAGCGAATGAAGTGGAGACATATAAGTAAAAAACCGGCCAAATGCGAGTCGGACTCGCACACCGAGGGTTCCGCCGTACAAACGTAGCGGTTTACAATTTATGACGTACTAGCTTTCCGCCAGCGGCTTCGCCCGCGTGGAGTTCGGTTATATCGCGCTGTTTAAATTCCCCTAGGGAACATCCAATTTTTCCGGGATAAAAGGTAGCCTATGTTCTTTCTCAGGGTCTAAAGATTGTCTGTGCCAAACTTCATCAAAATCGGTTGAGAGGTTTAGGCGGGAAAGCGTAACAGACAGAGTTACTTTCGCATTTATAATACTAGCATTGATTTAGAATTTTTCACAGTTTAAAGGCAATTAGATTTAAGAAGTGTTTGATATGAATTTCAACTTTAATATCTCTACGCGTTCATGTGAAAAAGGGTAGGTAGTAAGTTTATAATTATTATAAAAATATTTTATGTCATGTAAGCAAAAATAATATTTTATGTAACCTCAAATTTATCATTTTCACAATTTTTCCTTTATCAGTCTGTATTATAATATAACGTTGACAGCCTCCGTGGCGTAGCGGTAGCGGACGCGGCCGCTGCGCAAGGTGGCGCGGGTTCGATCCCCGCACAGTGCAAGTATTTGTATGCATGAATATGAATATTTGCACTGGTCTGGTCGTGCCTCGGAAAGCACGTTAAGCCGTTGGTCCCGGTTGCCATACGAACATCTAATGGCAGTTGTTACGGGTTGTTGGAGCCCTCAAAAGTCCAACAATTGGTCTAACTGCAATGCTTCGATGTCGCCTTCGGGTTGTGGAGGTCAGACGGCAGTCGCTTCACGGAAAATGTCGAAGTTTAGCCATATTAGCAGTTGGACTGGTAAAGCGGACCCCAGACTCCAAAGCTGAAAAGGCTTCGGATGCGACTGGGATTAACGCTGTGATGATGATGATGACTATAATATAACGTTGCTTCGTGCCGAATTTCAAGATTCTGAGTTCACGGGAAGTACCTTGTAGGTTTTGATTCCCTAGCGTGTGACGGAAATTCGTCTAAGGTGTCGGTATAAACTGCTGTATCTTTTGATCGCTTTAACTTAGAAGTTTTATATTTTCACAGCTTAAAGGGACAATAGACCTAGGTATTTGGTATAAATTTCAATTAGATAACTTTTTTCGTTCGTGAGAAATAAGGTAGTAAGTTCCATTTTATTAAAATATTTTTATTATATTATATAACTAAAAAAATTGGCTTTTCGCAATTTTTCTTATATTTGCATTATATGAAAATGCTTCATGCCAATTTTCAAGATTCTGAGTTTACGGGAAGTATCCTGTAGGTTTTGATTCCTTTGCGAGTGTCGAAAATTTGTTGAAAATATCGACATAATCGGCTGTATCTTTTGATTGGCTTGGCTTAGAAGTTTGATATTTTCACAGCTTAAAGGGACAATAGACCCGAGTATTTCATGTGAATTTCAGCTTGATACGTCCACGCGTTCTTGAGATAAAGGGTCTTGACATACAGACAGACGGACAACAAAGTGATCCTTTATGGGTTCTGTTTTTTCCTTTTGAGGTACGGAACCCTAACTAGTAGGTATTAACAATTACTATCCATAACAATTACCATCACATCAATAACAATTACTAAAAGGAACAATTTAATGGAACAAATTTTTTACTTTATAAAGATTAATGTATAAAATTGTTATCAAAAGTGACAATTTGGTGTGGTTTGCTGCTCTGCAGAAGTTGGTATATCACATTGAACAGGGCATTCGTAGATCAATTATCATTACCTACTAACAATTTCTTACTTTATAGCTAGGAAAATAATTGGGAATATGATTGTAGAATGTGGAAGTAGGATATAATCGACACCATGTGATCTAATTTAATTTAAGTAATAAGGTATTAGCGACAAAACTGTATTTATATTGCATACGGAAGTAGGGTATAACCAACAGTGTGATATTGAAATAAATTTAGGAAATAGAGCATAACCGACATAGCTGATAAAGAGTACTGAATGGTAATAGGGTATAACCGACAGAGTAATATAAAAATTAATTTTGTATATAGGGCACAAGCGTCATTGCTATGTTAAATTACGAAATGGAAGTAGGCTATAAACAACGTTGGTACTTTTTAAAGGAAAAGCTTAAAAGGCATAAACAACCGAAAGCTTGACACCCTTATAAAGTAAAAAAGCATTACCGACAACAAACTCAAAATAAATCATTTTTGTAGGGGTACAAGCACCTTTATAACAAAAACGGCCTGAATTTTCGTCGGTTACGAAAAATAATACAGGGAAAATGATTTTTTTTGCTAGGGCACAAACGCCAGAAAAGTCACCTTAGAGCCATGGGAGTAAGCGCATTCGATAGAGCGGAAAATTTTACGTAGGATGGCATACATAACTCATTTTTGACCAAAATGTCGCTTATGCCCTATTTCCTTTTAACCGTCGATATGTAATGACCCTAAAATAAAAATGTGAGCATTAAAAAAAATAACTAAATAATGAATCAATATAACATTTTGGTAACACTCATATTTTAGTGTATCTAAATGAGTTTAACAAATTCCATAGGATACTTTTTACACTCATATTCCCACGAGATCGAAACTTAGGTGGATAAAACCGCGAGCGTAGCTAGCATTCTTATAAATAGATGTCATGAAAACAGCGATTTTTAGCTATTCTTACCTTTCGAATAACGCAGTAGTTTGTAGCATTGAATAGATTCTTCAGAATAGGTCTCATAAATATATTTTCATAAGACTTGTTAATCTGCAACCTTAGGAATTCATTGTCGTTAGTTATAATAAGCACTTTTCCCTATAAAGTAGATTGATATAATATCAAAGAAAGTTAAATTGAAAAAGTTGAAAATTGAGTTGTGAAGTTGAATTGAGTGAAATTTGAGTGTCTTTAAGGCTAGAGTGAATAGGCTGTTAATAAACTAGTGCGCTTTACCATCATCGATTGCGTCACTCTTTACTATCAGGCGGGATTGCAGTCAAGCGCTAGTTTATAATTTATGAAAAAAAAAGTTCTCGAGTCCTAAATAGAAGAGTTTGAATACAGTAGATATCTTGAGTCGTGAAAGCCCAACAGTTTGACAACAGCACTAACTGAGGGTCGACTAGGTAAGGTACTTCTTTACTTAGTAAGTGAGTTATGACGGTCAGTCAGTCCATGTGAGTAACAACATCGAAAGAAGAAAGAAAAAACGTTTATTTGCGGTAAGCATGACGCAAAATTACAAAAATACTAAAAATACGAAATAGTTGAGTGAACATGCATTACATTCACGTAAAACGGCTGTCGCTCAGCAGTAATAATAATTAATAACAAAAGGCCACAAGGAAACAAGGTGCGCGTTTTCAACGGTTGGGTCATGCCGGTATTGATGTAGGTACTCTTTCGGCATACTCAAATGGACTCAAACCGAACTTGACGCCCTGGATCAGAGGGTCCGTACGCTGCCGACTGCAAATCGATTGCATCACCCACGGTCATCGGTTATGAGGCTGTATATCCCGCGAAAATGTGGAGGTCGTGGCTTTTTAAACACCAAGACCCTCCACAATCGCGAGATATGCAGTCTCAGGGAATATTTTCTAGAAACCGACGTGGGGATGCATCGAAATGTGGTCGCGGCTGACGAGGGCCTCAATCCGCTCTCCTTGGCTAAAGAGAACTGGCGTTTCGGTTTCCGAGCCCTACACGGGCCCGATGTAGATTTTCAAGCGTCCGTAGCCTGGCTACGTTTCGGTGACCTCTTTGGGGTGACCGAAGGTTTTGTCTTTGCAATTATGAACGAAGTTATGATGACGAACAATTACCGGAGATTCGTTGTGAAAGACGGCACAGTTGACATCTGTCGGGCATGTCACCGGCCGGGAGAAACAATTAGACACATTATTTCCGAGTGTTCTCGTCTAGCTGACGGAGAGTACTTGCATAGACACAACCTTGTAGCCAGGATAATTCATCAGCAACTTGCTCTTAAATACAACCTTGTGGAATCGGAGGTGCCGTACTACAGGTATATGCCCGACCCAGTTGTCGAAAATAGCCATATCACATAGTACTAGGATCCATCCATCATCACTGACAGGACTATTGTTGCCAGTAAGCCTGATATAGTGATGGTGGGTCGATCAGAGCGGCATGCAATGATTGTTGACATAACCATCCCGCATGATGAGAACCTCGTGAAAGCCGAGAAAGATAAACAAATCAAGTATCTTGACTTGGCTCACGAGGTTGTCGACACGTGGGAAGTGGATTCAGCAATCATTGTACCGACAGTCGTGACAGCCAATGGCTTACTAGCCAAGAGCTTCGACCAACACCCCAGGAGGCTCTCGTTAGGCAGCTGGATCAAGGGCTTGATTCAGAAAGCTGTATAACTGGACACGGCTCGCATTGTCAGGAAGTTCCTCTCTCTGGAGCCCTGACCATACATCATTCATCATACTCTGTGGTTGATATATTTTTAAATGTTTTTTTATGTAAAAATATTTAAAAATGTAATTTATGTGTTTAAAATGAAATTAAGGAAATAATAATAATATTTATTGGGACAAAAATACATTTTTCACTATTTTTTTTTTCATTATGCTGCGACCCTAAGCAAAACAGAGCCCATCGGGTTGTTTTTTGTTAGATAATATAATATTATTCATTTTCTCAGTGTTTGCTCGTATAAGTGTATATTAGTATTAAAAGTATTAAAGTATAAAAGGCCTCTTATATAAAAAAAAAATGGCAAAATGCGTTATGTTACCTGACCTTATTTACCAATGTTGGTGCTGTTGTTTATCTTCATATGAGATTCTCCGCAATCTCTCTTCTTAGGTCCCTTGCATATTTCTACTTTACTAACGACGAGTTGGAATGAACCCTGAAAGAAACAGGTAAATGGACTTATTAACAAGGCTTATTAGCTGTAGGCTTATGACCGTTGGGATACACGTATTCCTGAGTGAAGAGCGCGAATCAATTTTAGCAACTTTTATTTGGGTGGTATTTCTCCAGGTCTGGACTACGGGCCTGGTCCTTAACAGGCGACTAGCTACCTATTACTTGCCATCCGTAAGATTGTTCCTACGGTGGTCAAGAGTTAGATGTTGTCTCCCGATGTCCAGGGTATCTCCTGCGGGGACTAGTGACGTGAGAACACTGAGATTGATTCTCCCTCAAGGGCTCCGTCTCCCACTTTGCAAGCATTACTGCTTATTAAAAGGAACTGGCAGCCTCCCATTCACTCTCGTTCCATACCATGGCATGGATCAAGGCCAGATGCGAGAGATCGCTACCACCGATCGCCACCACGATCATAGGGCTCTGCGAGCATAGCGTATGCTCGACAGTGTCCTCAGGATGATCAAACAGTGGTAATACCCTAGCGATTTATGCCCTGATTGAATGATCTATGACCATCAGTAAAGAAATGTTGGCTGTTGTCACTGATAGATCACAAGCTCTTACCTGCAGCTTTATTATCAAGTTAGCCCCTGTACTATGAAGAAACTATTTTTACGGTAGATAGACTGGTTCGACGACTATCTATATAATATATAGAAAAAAAAACCTATGATAGGGGCAGGAAAAAATAAAATATGTTAAATTTTGTAGCCATAACTTGGATTTTCATTTTGACCAAAATATCGGACTTAGCACCATCAAAATCCATGAAAAGGACAACAATGAAGAAAAAAATATGTTTTTTTGCAACTTGCTTAAAATGTACTCTAAAACCATGAAACGAATACATAAAGAAAAAAGATATTGAAGCTGCCGTTAATAACATGCTGCTTGTGTTTTGCGCATCGCATTTAAATAACACAGGAACAGCACGTTGTCAAGGCAGCTACCGTTGATGCGTGGCACCCGGTGTATAAATACCATGAAAACAGACACTTTCATATTATAGATTAGGACAACTTACATAATTACATAATGTTATACAACTTACATAAAGTTAAGTAATATTATCGGATTGCGCCTTTGTTTATGCTCGAAGACGGAAATGGCAGTGGGCTGGACATGTAGCGAGAATGACTGACAGAAGGTGAACTTCACGGATATTAGAAATGCAAAAGTATCTCCGTCTGTCTGTCTGTCCGGCTTTCACGCCAAAACTACTGAACAGATTGTAATGAAATTTGGTACACAGATAGTATAGAGCCTGTAAAAGGACATAGGCTATAGAATATCGCGCTATGACCAATAGGAGCGGAGCAGTAACAGAAAATGTTGCGATAACGGGAGCAAACGCGGACGTATATATTGCTCCCATTATTTTAACAGGCGCTTATTTTATAATTAATTAAGCTCTTTCAGTTCGAAGCTTATGCGTGTGGAACCGGGGCACTGCTAGTTATGAATATTTTGAGTACGATTTATGTAATTAATTGAGATTTTATGGCTTTTCCTTTGGTAAGTGCTGCATTAAATTAGTTTTTTCCATTTAATTTGTTATTTTTTTATTTCATTTATTTGCATTGATTTTATATAATTGCATTTTAAAATGAAGTCTATGTCGACTATTCTGCCAATGTCAAAAGTGGATTGGAGAAGCAAGAGTGTACCTACATAAACAATGATAATAAAAAACTATAAAATTACGATGGTTCATTGAACCTTTTTATATCTTATGGATTTTATGTATTTTTAATTTGTGTTTGTAGTTATATGTATATCATTGCTGTGCATTGATCTTGCTCTTGTTTTAAACTGGGTTATGTTTATATGTGAATCACTGCAATGCCATCTCTCACGGGATGAAATAAATTTAAATATTATAAAGTAAATTGTTTAACATAGTTTTTAAGGTTTACTAACAATATGAGTCTATGTTACTTGAATAAAGATATTATTATTATTATTCCGTTTATTTTTTACATATACATATTCATTTACATTTTTAAATATTTATAAAAAACATAAAAACATTTAAAAATATAAAAAATAGTGTTCCACCGATGGCGGGAGCAGGGTCCAAGCTACCGGTGGTTAGGGCTCCAGAGACAGGAACCTCCTCACGATGCGGGCCGTATCGAGGAGTACTGCCTTTTGAATCAGGCCTTTGATCCAAATGCCTAACGAGAGCCTCAATAGATGTTGGTCGAGGCTCTTGGCTATCAAACCATTGGCCGATACGACAATCGGTACAATGACAGCCGAGTTCACATTCCACATGTCAACAACCTCGTGCGCCAAGTCGAGATATTTAATTTGTTTCTCTTTCTCAGCTTTCACGAGATTCCCGTCATGTGGAATGGTAACATCGACAATCATTGCGAGGCGCGCTAATCGATCTATCACTACTATATCAGGCTTATTTGCAACAATAGTCCTGTCAGTAATGATAGACCGATCCCAATATAACGTGGCATGGTCATTTTCAAGAACTGGGTCGGGCACATACTTATAATACGGTACCTCAGAATCTATAAGTTTATATTTCAAAGTAAGTTGCTGGTGGATAATCCTAGCTACTTGGTTATGCCTGTGCAAATACTCGCCGTTAGCTAAACGAGAGCAACCAGAGATATATATTTTTAAATATTTCTAAGTACATAAAAAAAACATTTAAAAATATGAAAAAAAGTAGCCCACCGGTATCGGGAACAGGGTCCAAGCTACCGGCGGTTATTATTATTATTATTATTATGGATTAGATATATACAACATTAAATATTTTTGTTTATGCGAAATCTGAGACACGTGTCCAGTATTTTTAAGTAAAAAATCTATGTACAAACTTTCAAAAATATAGAATGAAAAATCACAAAGTTATGAGCTTGCTATTCTACTTGGTTGTCCCAATAAAAATATGGACAAAGCTCCGCTCGGGCTGGCAACCGCGGTGCGTTGACCTCCGGCGTCAAGTGTGGCACGCGCGCACGTACTATGATCTATCGTAACCGCTCGGTAACCACTCTGCAACAATTTCTAAATGTATTTGGAAAAAAATATGGTGTAAAACATGATGTAAAAATGATTGGAATTGATCCAGTTGCTTGTTTACATAAAATGTAATTGAGATATGAACGTAAGTAAAACAGAAATAAATACTCTGCAAATCATTTTTATCGTAATGGAAAAATTAGGTAACTATTTTCAGCTAATAGGAATAATGGTCGTTATTATATTGTACGAGTATGTATTGTCATGAGATAATATCTACAATGTACCTACCTAATTGTGATATGAATGTTAGTAAAACAGAGGAGAGAGAAAGAGGCACCTAGAGGCTTCTATCATGAGCCATTTGTATGAGTTCGCTTCCGAGAAACCGTGGTCCTGGCGCACAGGGAAGAGAAGGAACATGTGTCTTCCGCTGTGCCCAAGGTGTAAGAGGTCATTTGATGATTTCCCATTCCCAAAAAAAAAAGATTGTATTACTGTTTGTGTGTGTACAAAAGGTGTTGTATGAAAACACAACGCAAACCTCACAATTTGCACACTGGAAGACGCTTTTGCACACAGAGTACGTAGGTACTCTTTTATTTTATTTTTAGAAACCGTATGAACCAAACAAGGTCATGATCTTAGTTGGTAGATAGTCAGGAAAAATAATTGTAAAGCAAATAACATCTTAGATTAAAAGATGTCGGACCATTTAAAAAAAATCTGTCTGGCCTTTTGCCATTTACCCATAATTTTAATCCCTCATCCTTTTCTGAATATTGTCCAATATAAATAAATAAATAAACCCGTTTTACCATTCTCTGCCAAAGTCCTTAAACGGTTAATCCATAATGAAATAAGCACTTTCCTCTTTATGAATAATCTTCTCAACTCCTTCCAATCTGGCTGTCGTCCTGGTCATAGCACCACCACAGTGCTTCTGAACATTATGGTTGATATAAGGTCAGCCATGGATAGTGGTAATCTGACAGTCTTAGCTTTCCTGGATTTCAGTAATGCTTTTAATACTGTTGATTTTAATGTTTTCCTTGTCATACTTTGTTGTCTTAACATATCTCCATCTTTAATTGACTTTTTTTTTTAATTATTATAAACTAGTGCTTGACTGCAATCCCGCCTGATGGTAAGCAGTGATACAATCGTTGATGGTAAAGCGCGCTAGTTTATTAAGCCCATTCACTTAAAAAATCTTAGTGAATAGGAAGGAAGACGGCAGTTGAGCGAGGTGATGCAATGTTAAACCCAAGATCAACACGACCAACGATGCTGCGTCAAAGGGAGATTGATCTGGAGAGTCTCCACGACCAAACTCCCGACACGACAACATTTCAACTGACTGATTTTCGACTTCAGTTGTAGTTACCGGTTTGGTCGCTGGCAACGTATTTGCTTCGGGTAGACTTTGTCTTCCTGGTGTAATACGTCTACTGGTATACCGCAGGGTGGCGGGTGATAGTAAAGGGGATACCCTTTACTTTTCGCAGTTTTTATTAACTCTTTAACTCTCTGATGAACTAATTTCTTCCTACCATCTTTATACAGATAATTTACAAATTTACTCGCGAGCGCCTTTTGGAAATCTGTCTGAGGCTATTCTAGCGATCAGTCATGGTCTGACCCGCATATGCAACTGGAGCTAAAGATATGGGCTTTTGGTCAACCCTATAAAGACGCAGGTTGTAGTCGTGGGCAGTTCTAGGACGGTCTCTAGAATCGACAGGATGACTCGTACCTCAAGTTTCTTTTGAAAATTCAGTGGTTCCCTTTAGTGACTAAGTTAAGATCTTGGAAATATACGTGAATATATGTTGTATTGACAAAACCTTCTCTTGGACTGCCCAGCTGCAGGAAGTTAGCCGCAAGCTATTTGCATCCGCAGCGTCTTTGAAGAGATTATGTAATTTCCTACCGACTGCCACCAAGCTTACCCTTGCACAATCACTTCTTCTAACCGCCCTTAACTAAGCTGATCTCAGCTATCTTGATCTTACCCAAAACCAACTAGATAAACTTGAGCGACTTCAAAATGTTTGTGTAAGGTCTGCGCAAATATGAACTTGTATGCGAATTTTGTGTGAAGCTCAAGTGGTTACCAATTTGCCTTCGTCGGAATGCTCATATTCTTTCCCTTCTATATAATGTGCTTTTTTCCCCTATCATCCCTCTATATCTCAAAAAATCGCTGAAAGGAAGAATCACTTTCAATTTCTTTGCTCACATCTTAAAGGTCACTAAATCTTTAACGCGCCTTGATAAATCTTTCACTGTTCAGGCTCCTTGTTTATGGAATGCATTGCCAATTGAAACAAAATGCGTGTTATCGTTGCGTAATTAAAGAGATTTGTGAAGGAACACAACTTTTCGTTATGATCTTGTTCAACAAACACTTTTTGGCTAATTTATTTGCTTACCTGTTATGTTCCGTGTTTATGTATATATTTATGTGTGTATAATTTTGGATATGTATATATTCTTTTGTATCTATTTTAGTCTATTATATTAATAATAATATTTGAACCAACGACAGTCCCGTTTATGGTTCGATAGAATCTCTGACCATTCTTTGGTTGCCTGGAAGAGATTGCATTAGCGATAAGGCCGCCCATTGTATGTTTTGTTGTGTTGAATGTATTTTGATCGATGTATATTTTTGGTTTACAATAAACAATATACCTATAAATAAATAAATAAACTGTTATCTTTGTTATTATAATAAGAACACTGTTTCTCTATTTTTATTAGATTATTTAGATAGATATTATATACCGTACGGCATGGAGTAAAACTCAGGCGAAGTGAATATTGAGCAGCAGTGGGAAACTGACAGGCTCGCGATTTTACTAATTTACCCTATGAAAGTGAGTCTGCTGACAGTTGGTAGACTTATGGGTCTTTAAAGATTTTTAATATTTGAAACATAAAACAAAAAAAAAATCTCACGGTTACTGTTCACGACTACCAAGGCGTGAACAGAGTCCGCGCCAGGGGACGCGCGGAGAAGGCGGTGCGGCGCGGGACGACAGCGGCAACCGGCGGATTGCGGCCGGCTCTTCACTTTGCTACGGACTCGACGGTTTGTTAGCGAGCGAGCTTCAAGGTCACGCTTCTCTTCATTTCGAGAAACATCTGTTGCTGCTTATTAATTATCATAATACCTACCTATCGGCTTAATATATTTTTTTCCTAACACCTGCTTTACATTGCTTCTTTTGGTTAACACTAGTCTCTTAAAATGGCTAATGAGTAATTATTAGTAAGAAAACGCAGTGCAATGAAAGCTAAGCTAACCAATTTCTACAACTGGATAAACGTGCTTATGAGTTGTGAGTCAATTTCTAGTTTGCAACGCATTGAATTGGAAAGTCGCCTTAGTAAATTTGATGCCCTATATGATGAATTTCATCATTTGCAGTTGGAGATTGAGGTGCTCTCGGATAAGTTACGTACCGTCTAGACACAATCCGGCAGATCTTGTTTCTCGAGGGCTGAAGGCTGACTTTATCAGCGCGTGTTCTTTATGGTGATCGGGCCCACAATTGTTGTTAAATAACGAAAAAGACTGGCCAGAATTGCCCAACAAAACTCTCATAAAAATTCATCATTCATTCACACACTACTCCATTAATATTCAAATCTAAATCGTTTACAAAGAGTGGTAGCCTACATACTTAGATTTATTTTCAGTTTAAAAAATAAAAAAAGGTTACAAAATAAACTATCAAATCAAGAACTTCAAGATTCCTTGAATTTTATTTTATGTCGGGCTCGGATGTTTCCTAAGGAATATATTATTCTTAAATCTAGTAAGACTTTGCCTCGTAAAAATAGACTTATTTCTATAAGTCCCTTTATTGACAAAGATGGTCTCATTCGTGAAGGAGGGAGACTTGATAATTCTCCTTATGACTATTATATCAAACATCCAGTTTTACTATGCTCTAAGCATCATGTAACTAAAATCATTTTTTATAAAAATCATAAAGATTTGCTACACGCTGGCCCTCAGCTATTGATAGCAAATGTACGACAAAGGTATTGGCCTCTTGGCGGCAGAAATCTTTCAAAATCTAATGTGAAACACTGCATTAAGGTTTTAAGTACAAATGTCAAAGTGTTCAACCAATCATGGGACAGCTGCCTTCAAATAGAACTTATTTGGAGTTCCCATTTTTGAATTGCAGTGTCGGCTATGTCGGCTATGTCGGCAGTGTCGGGCCAATATTGATAGCAAATCGAAAGGGGCAAGCTTGTAAAGGCGTATCTATGCATTTTTGTCTGCCTCGCAGTTAAAGCTGTTCATATCGAGCTAGCTACAGACTTCACTAAGGAGGGCTATATGGCTGCTTTGAACCGTTTGGTTGCTCGTCGTGGCAAACCCAAGAGCATCTTTTCCGATAACGGTACAAATTTTACCGGCACTTATAATGAATTACGACAATTCTTACAAGATTCAAACATTTCTTATGAAGTTGCACAAATGGGCAACTTTACTTTATTTTTTCCCCTCCATACTCTCCATATTTCAACGGCATTGCTGAAGCTGCCGTGACTACTACAGTTAACTCATTTCACATATGAGGAAATGGTCACTTGCTTGACTCAAATAGAAGCTATGCTTAATTCCCGTCCTCTTACACCACTTTCCTCTGATCCACTAGGTTTTACTGTCCTCACTCCCTCACATTTCCTGATTGGACGATCACTTATAGCTGTTCCGCATCCACAGGTGACTGAGATAAACATGGGCCGCTTGGAGCAGTATCACAGGGTGGAGCATATAAAGCAGCATTTTTGGAAACGGTTCCATTTAGAATATATCTCTTACTCCAACAAAGGATAAAATGGACGTCATCTAGAGGACAGCTGACAGAGGGATCGTTAGTTCTCATCAAAGAGAGAGGACAACCGCCATTGTTGTGGGCACTGGGTCGTGTCACGAAGGTCTTCCAGGGGAACGACGGGACAACGTGTGTAGCCGAGGTGAAAACGAAGAAAGGGACTACGTTCTTTTAATAATATTTGCCCACTTCCTCTAGATTGAATGCTTCAACCCGGGGAGAATGTTCACGATTACCAAGGCGTGAACAGAGTCTGCGCCAGGGGACGTGCGGAGAGGGCGTGCGGCGCGGGACGACAGCGGCAACCGGCGGATTGCGGCCGGCTCTTCACTCTGCCACGGACTCGGTCGTGGACGCGCGCGCGCACTTGTCAATATCATTGTTTCCAACATTTTACTGTCTTTGAACCATTATATTTAGTTTTTCAGTCCAGCTGACTTTTATTAATAGGTAACCTTAGTTAGGTCCTTAACAGTTACTGCGTGCAATTTTAGAAACTAACCAATATTGTTTTAATAAGCTAGATAAGTATGAAAACTAGTAGCCATTCTCAAAACAAATGCAAATTACTTTCCGCAACCTTTTTCAAAAACAGTTTGACAAAACGTCGAATTTCTTCTTTGTTAAATTATTAAAATATAGGTAATATGAGTTATAACCAAAGATAAAAATTAAACGGCATCAAATTCCATTGCAGTTCATAAACGGTCACTTAAGCAGACATGAAAATTCACTTTACTCCAAACTGTGTAGCCATCATTAATAATAACAAGGACATGTTTTATAGGGGCCGTTCACCTGAGGAGGAAAAACGCCGGGGCGTAACTCTACTGCCGCGAGAAATCACGGTACGGTGGACAGATCGCCGGCGGGATCTCATAGCGACATGGAGAGACCACCTGACACTGGTCCTAACCGAACACGACCGACAGGACCGGAAGGAAAGGATGAGGGAGTTAAGGGTGTCACCATCTCTTGCATCCGGTGCCCAGGCCATGGTCCGGAGCGCTTGAGGAAGTGGAAATCGCAGCGCTCTCCGCCTCTAGCTGCCGCAGGAGACGCCCTGGTCGGAAGACAACATTGAACTCTCGGCCACCGTAGATATTTGAAACACCGCTTGCAGCTGCTTGCTCACCACATGTAGTAAAGGTGTCGTTTACCTTAACAGTGACTGACATGGAACTGTGCAGGGGAAGGCGCAGCTCACAAAACGTAACATCATACAATAAGATGTGAACGTGATACAAAGTGTTGCTCTGACTAAAGTAGGTACATTGTAGGCTCTCTAGATTAATAACAGCCGAATGGCAGATTGGATTCGCGATGAATTTCATGTAATTAAATAGGTCTAAAGCCTGGCAAAGTGATGTTGGCTGATGACAATGATGCATCACAAGCTTTTACCTGCTACCTTGTTATCAAGAACTATGTTTTTTTTTAAATGTAATTATAAACTACTGCTTCACCGCCATCCCACCTGATGGTAATCATTGATACAATCGTTGATGGTAAAGCGCGCTAGTTTATTAAGACCCTATTCAACATGCCTTCAAGATACTTAAATTGTAGTCAGACGGAAACATCGTCACTGGAAAATTGTTCCAGTTCCTCGATGTACGGGGCATAAAAGATGAGGCGAAACGTTTCGTCCGAATCGTAGAGGTGTCGACAATTTAAGGATGGATACTACCCGTATGACGGGTCGTCCAGTAATGGAACGGAGATGAGGGAATTAAGTCATGTAATTCTCTCGCACACTCTCCAAAATGCAACCTATAGAACACCGACAGGCTGGCTACTCTTCACCTGTGCTCCATGTATTTTTTCTATACTTAATTATTTTTTCATTTGCTTAGGCGAAACACATATACTACGCTCATTCAAATTAGCCTATGTAGTGAAGTAGGCTACTTTTTACGTGGATGCACCGCCGTCCCGTTAACTATTTATGCGTAGAATAAAAAAAAGCATGTGATAGGAGGAACCAATAAATTTGTGAATTTTGCAGGCAAACCTTGGATTTACATTTTGGACACCACAATGTCGGCTTTAGCACCATCGAGAAAACCACAGAAATGACCAAAATTTTATCATCATTGATGAGATCAGCAAAACGTGGTCATCTTTGAAGTTTTCTTTGACCTTACCTTTTAAAAACCGGCCAAATGCATGCCGGACTCACGCACAAAGGGTTCCGTACCATTGATTTATCAAATTAAAGGATGTAAGTTATTTGTCTGAAAGATTAAGCGGAAATAAGCGGTTTACGATTTACGAGGTATTAAAAAAAACAACTTACTAGATCTCGTTCAAAACAACATACGGACGACAGCAGGTCAAGCTACCCTAAACTGCCAGATATTCCCAATCAACCTTGAGCCTTAATGCTTTAGAGATAAAGTGAAAGTCTAATTTTGATTTTGAAGGAAATTAACAGATTGTAGTAGCTTGATGTGGTGTCGTCTGTACACACCAACCACTTTCGTATTATTTAGTAGGAAAACATACATAATACATAAATTTTTCAGAGAAAATAATTAAACTTGTAAAAAAAATACATTTTATACACCTTTCTATTGCGTATTTTCTATTTCCGCTTAATGTTTCAATGTCCCACACATTGAAACATTAAACGGAAATAGAAAATGTTATATAGAAAATATGTTATGTGTATGGATACAAATGTTATAATGATTATTTACGCTGTGCCTTAGTAATTATATGTATACACATAAACTATAAAAGTAGTGCAAAGTATAATGGAGGAAATATGTAATATTGTAATGTAATGCCAGGTCTAGATGATTTGGATGAAATTTCAGTAGTATTTATTAGACATTTAAGCTTAACTTTTTACAAACCATCCGAGCCATTTCAACTTCCATTCCCTTAGCACAAGGATAATTAATAGCATTCATAACAAAAAGTGATTACAATACAAACTATTTAGTCTTTAAGCCACGGATACACTAGGGGACAAATGTCGGCAACACGTGTGGCCAGCGACGTTGGGTCTTCACCCAACAGAAGTTCGTGCTACTTCTACGGGAACTACTGGTCCGATTTGAAAAATTCTTTTTGCGTTGGATAGGCCATTAATCCAGGAAGGCTTTAGGCTATATAACATCACGCTGCGACTAATAGGGCGGAGCATAACTAACATCACGCGAACAAAGTCGCTGGCGGTCACTAGTAAAATATATGACACGCTCTCCTTTCACTTTTGACAAGAGTCTTCTGACGTCCGTGAACAGGGCGTATAGATACGTACTTCCAAAGTATCGTTCCGAAACAAAAAAAAAGATGACGTCAATACTCGGCCCTTAAAATTGTGTATTTCAAATGGTTTTTTAACGACATTAAGTTTATCACACAATAATAAACTACAATAGGTATATTTCACAGGCAATCAGTGCTGATGATCAGTGGGGGTGGAGGGGAGATGGTTACAATTACATTCTAATCATTATGTCATGGCCTTTACTTGTGATCCTATCAGAAATAAGTTTTCTTTCATTATGAACAGTTTCTACATTTATTTCATAGCATTTTTATGTATTTTCGTACCGATATATCCAGAAAAGCAAGATGTGAGTATTTATTCAAATTATCAAACACAAACATTTATGATTCTTAGAATTTACACAACATATTGCAACTTAGATGGCATAAAATGTTGCTTACGACTGATGGCTGGGAAAGTGTCAGTTGGTTTCCCATAAAACAAAAATATAAGTATACTAGCTTTCCGCCCCCGGTTTCGCCCGCGTGGAGTTCGGTTATATCGCGCTCGAGAACATCATTTTTTTTTCGGGATAAAACGTAGCCTATGTTCTTTCTCAGGGTGTACAGATTGTCTGTGCCAAATTTCATCAAAATCGGTTGAGAGGTTTAAGCGGGAAAGCGTAATAGACAGACAGACAGACAGCCAAAGTTACTTTCGCATTTAAAATATTACTAGCTTTCCACCCGCGGCTTCGCCCGCGTGGAGTTCGGTTATATCGCGCTTTTTAGATTTCCCTCGAGAATATCAAATTTTTCCGGGATAAAAGTTAGCCTATTTTCTTTCTCAGGGTTTAAAGATTGTCTGTGCCAAATTTCATCAAAATCGGTTGAGAAGTTTAGGCGGAAAAGTGTAACAGACAGACAGACAGACAAACAGAGTTACTTTCACATTTATAATATTAGTATGGATAGTATAGTATGGATAACAAGTTTCTAAGAGGTTTAATACTGTTTTAATATTCACGAGGAATAGGATATTTTGTTATTCGTTAGGAGTGGAACTGTCATGTCATAAAACTGAGATTTAACACGTTCCTAAAAGGGCCAAATCCCTGTGAATATTTAAAAATAATATCGAACGCCAAGTGGGAGTCGAAAGAAGCCGCATCCTCTCTTCCCTCCCGCAGTAGACGGACTGAGCGCCTGAGAAGGGTGCAATACAAACTGCGGGTGGCGGACTAGGAATTCCGTCGTCGAACCAGACAGGCCCAAATTGGTGACGTAGGTAGCGCGCACGTGCGCGTCACGGAAGTGGGTGCGAATGTTGTGAAAATGGCTGCAACAAGCCAACAATCTTATGGACGTCGTGTGTTGTGTGAGCGGGAGTGGAGGGTAAATGGAGCCTACTGTTGAAGGTATATATATATACTGCACTTAAACGAGGAGAAAAGTGCATAGGAATTTATTCAGCGTTCTTCAAGACTGTTTTTGATCAACTGACTTTTACACATTTTAAACAAACCCGTCATGGAACGTTGTCATACAAATTATGAATGTGACAAGGTTCTGTATACAGCCAGTATTGTATAGTAGGCGTAGTTTCTATCACATTACTAAATCAAATGTTATATTTCAATACGCCCCCTTAATGTGCATATTCAACTAAGGTAACAAAACAATAAACATATAAATTAAAGTGGTATTAAACAACAACTATAAAAAAAAAAAACTATGCCTAAACCCCGCATGCACGCAAAATGCTTGTTTCTAGGCAAAGCCGTAGTTAAAATATCCGCGAGCATCAAATCAGTTGGTAAGTACTTCAACTTGATGGTCTTATTGTGCTTTAATACACTTCGTATAAAGTGGTACCTAATGTCAATGTGCTTACTCCGAGAATGGAACATTGGATTACTAGCTAAACAAATCGCTCCCTGATTATCTCTATGTAAAGATAATGAAGCATATTTACGTAACCCATTTTCAGTAAGCAAGCTGTTCAAGATGCTTTCCTTCATTGATGAGGCCAAACTGATATACTCCGCCTGACAACTCGACGTCGGCACACATTTCTGTTTTTGCGACTTCCATGATATGCATTCACCTCTTAACATAAAAACATAACCTGAATAAGAGCGCCTATCTATTAAACAACCTCCCCAATCGCTATCTGTATACCCTTGCAATGATTTACCTGTCTTTGTAAATACAAGTCCATACGTTTTGGTATATTTCAGACATCGCAATACACGTTTCGCCGCACTCCAACACTGTTCATTGGGACATTTCAAGAAGCAGCTTAGTATCGCCACATTATTTGATATATCATGTCTTGTCCCCGTGGATAGATACATTAACGAGCCAATTATTTCACGATATGGATACTGCTTCCATTTGTTGCACTTTCCGATTGGCTTTTCAATCCTATTTTTAACTTCCATATGCGTAAATCGCGGATTACACTTATCCATTATAAATCTATACTTAATATATAAAGCTGAAGAGGTTGCTTGTTTCTTTGTTTGTGCGCGCTAAACAAAAAATGTTGTGAAAACGGGAGCTAATGCAGACATACATATTGCTTCCATTATTTTAACAGGCGCTTATTTTATATCAACTGAACTCTTTTTAATTTTTTTCGGAACGGGACGAACAGCGCACTCAGTCACCATTGAACTTAGCTCATAAGGAAATGCAATATTAGTAAAAGCAGTGAGCGCGGAAGAATGTTACAGCTGTGTAAGTTGTTACTTTGGGATGAATGTGATGATATTCCACAAAAGGGTAATTGAAGCACTAGATCGCACAATGGGGGAAATCAAAGGCAACCAAGATATCATGAGAGGGACGGTGGTAATTTTTGCAAGAGACGAGGCCCGGACAAACCGGGCCAGCACGAGAGTGTGGGGCTGTGGAAGAATTTAGACTTCCACGGTCCCACGCGCGTTCGTGATAGAAGAGACACCGGGGTGGTTTTAGTCAGTAAAAGTCTGACAGACCCCGTCGCCCACCCCAGGGCGGCGGACATCTTATGAGGATTTTCACCCCGGAAAAAAAAGAAAAGGTGGTACAACGTTAAACCCAACAACACGACCATCGATGCTGCGCCAGAGGGAGATAGATGTGGAGACCCTCCATGACGAAACTCCAGACAACAACATTTGACGCATCGTACCCGGCACACATCGTAACACAACTGCTCAGACCCGTCCTCCGTACGGCTTCACCAGACATCATGCCGGAACACGACGAATCGCTTGGCGGCAAGGCTTTGTCTGATTGGTGGTAACTTCTGCCGGCAGCCGATGTTATGGGCTACCACCGAGAAAATTTTGTCAACATGCAGATTCAAAAGAAGTTTACAATCAAGAAGGACACCTAAATCTGTAATATTCATTTCTTTGACTAAAGTTTTATTACAGAGAGAGTAGTTATAAGAAATATTTTTTTATTCTTTGTGAAATTTATATACCTACACTTAGGAATACTAAATTTTAGTTTATTTTTGTCACAGTATTCAGATAACCGGTACAGGTCTTCTTGAAGAAGGCTACAGTCATAAGTATTTTTAATTGTTCTAAAAATTTTTAGATCATCAGCGTACAACAAGAAGTTATTATGCAGAAAACAGCTACTAATGTCGTTAATATAGACAATAAACATCAATGGGCCGAGAATAGAACCTTGAGGAACGCCTGAAGTTGCCAGAAATGTAGAGTTAGAGCAAAATCTGTTACTTACCACAGTTTGGTTTCGATTACTAATATAGGAGCAAAACCATCGCAGTAAATTACCTCCAATGCCGTTAAAAGCTATCTTATTTAATAGAATTGAATGGTCTACTCTGTCAAACGCCTTTTTAAAATCTGTATAAATGGCGTCAGTTTGATGTCCGCCATCCATATTACTGAACAGATGATTTGTAAAAATCATTAAATTGGAGACGGTAGATTTATTTTTATCGAATCCATGTTGCTGTTGTTGTTGTTGTTGTTGTGCATGTTGTTGTTGTTGAATGCATGTTGCATTTTGAAGCAAAAATGGATAAATGGCCTAATGCACTAGTTTCTCGAATAATTTTGCAATTTAACAAAGTATAGAAAAGACCACTCTGAACACCGGAATTATATTTGCTTTTTTCCACATTGAAGGAAAAGTACCACTCTTGATGCAACCATTAAACCATAATGAAAGAGGCTTACATATCGTTTCAGAAGTTTTCTTCAAAAAATAAGGAGGTATATCATCAGGTTCCGATCCCTTATTTGCGTCCAGTAACTGCAATTGCTTGCAGAAGTCGTGCTCGGAAAAATGCAAAGTACACAAAGAACCGCTGTTCTTGTTGCATAGATCAGAAGCTGGGCTAGGACCAGCTAGGAGAGATACTAGACGGTTCATAAACCGACTGAAAAAAAAGCCGAAAATATATTGCAAATTTCAATGTGGTCGCTAGAAGTAATATTTTTATAAAACATACTGGATGGTATTCCTGACTTCCCCTGACGATTAGCAATATAAGCCCAAAAGTGCTTAACGTTTTTGGGTATAGCGTCCTCGACACTATTTATATATTTATCCAAACACTTTTGGCATTGATCCTTAAGCGAGCCCTGTATAAAGAAAAGAATTCGTAGTCACCAATATTACCGTAGAAAACATTACGATAAACACTACTCCTAGTCGTTTCCTGGGCCCATAACCTATTGAAGGTTTATATCTTCAATACCACCACTCCATTCGTTCACTCGTTTCTCCACTGTTTGGATTGCTGTTTGGCCTCTGGGGTGTAGTGGTGTACCACCAAAAACGCCAAATATGGCCAAAAAGTCTTGTAGATCAGCTTCAAACATTTTCAAACAGTCGCGAGAAATCGTGAGCCGTATTCGTTTTTGTTCAACTGAAAGCAATCTGGACCACGTAGAAACTTTAGAAAATTCAAGTTCATTGACTATGATGTTTTATGTTAATTCATACGAAATGCCAATAGTGTCTGCAATCTTCCTGATGGCCAATCTCCGATCTGCCAATATCAGAACACAGATATTCCCGATATTTTCCGATGTCTTTGGTCGGAACGAGGGCCATCTTCAATACTCTCTCGTCCGCACTTAAATTCTGCAACCCACTTTATCACAGTCGTATACGACGGAACAGATTCCCCCAATGTTTCCCCACCCTTTCCTTTCCCTTTTTTCCACCCTTTTTTTTGGTAAAATAGATTTAAATAAAACAGCCGTTAACAAAACATGTGAATATAATAATAACTTATAGGACAGACAGTGGGTTCTTTAGTACCCCCTAAGACCAAAGTGTCACAAATGTCATGAATCAAGACCACTGCCCTGGTATAATATTCCGGTGAGCGTGTTCAGTAGTAGGCGTTGGATATCCCAGACGTTCGTCGTTGAATAGCCAGCTGGAAGTCCAATCCGAAGTCTTGTTCCAGGCAAGGATTTCCGGTACCGAAGGGGTGAAACACCACACAGTGATTGTTTTTCTGTATGTACTTTACTAGCCAAGCACTTACAATTCAAGAAATTATATTATTTGGATATAATGAAATTTTTTCTTCGATAGCGTAGGTAGGAAAAAACAATTTAGAGGAACGTAGCACGTCCGACAACGGTGTCGACTCCGTAGCTTTTTGTCAAGAATAGAACATACCACCGCCCTGCGCTACGGCTCCAGATCCTTCCACGCTAAACATACCGCGCCTCGCGGTTTTGCTTATTAATTAATATTTTAGTTAGTTTAAGTTTATAAATTTATGTTTAAAAGGAAAGGGTATTTGAAGGAAAAGAGTAACGAAACCGTTACATACCCCCCTTTTTAGGTAAGGATTTTACGTAATAAAATCCTCTAAAAGAAAACTGAACTATGATAAATCAAATCAAATCAAATCAAATCATTTATTTCAAATAAACCAGTTACAGGCACTTTTGAATTGTCAGAATGTCGGTCAGTCGAAGATGAAGCTAGTCGCCCATTCCAAAGAGTAGGTACCTATGGAGAAGAACGGGCAAGAAACTCCATGGACACTCTTTTAAATTTTTAAGCTATTGTTACAAGTATTTGATTACATCATTCATGTTGAAATCAACCGCGTGAGAACGATGCAGAAATATATTGTGCGCCGAGAGCGTCCATTATGGAAAACACACAAAAATCTGTTCAGAAATTAAAATACGCCGTGGCAGCTAAGAGATAACTTAAAATCGTAGACAAGCTTTGATTTTTTCTTAATTATACGACATTTAATAAATGTAGGTGCCAATTTCTTTGAAAATCTATTATCATTGTTACTTTGGTAGAAGGTTCGCTTCCAAACAATGTCCCCTACAAGTAAGTCCAAATTCTTACGACTAAGATTGTAACTCGTACTATACCTAGAGTGCGCTTTAATAAAAGCAGATTGAACTTTATCGAAAATTTTGCTCAGGCAGCCACGATTTTCAGCGTACGCATCGCGGGGTGTAAATGTTATGTGATCTTCAATATCGGCATCAACATAGTGAGATCCGCAGCTTACTAATTCGCGACCGAACACTAAAAACGAAGGCGTTTTGATAACATTTCCCTGAACGTTTAACATGATTTGTTCATTTATTTTACTATTTCATTAGTTGGCGCCAAAATTGCCCTTTCGCATAGCCAGTCTCGGTTGGCCATATTTGTTTGAAGATCCGGATAGAATTATTTAATAGGTCATCTGAGCTATCCACAACTTGACATAACTCATGACTCACTCTAACCATGCCGTTACTGCCAGTTGGCATGCGATCTACTCCTATTTTTAAAAGAGTAGCTGCATATTGCATATACCCGGCTTGAGAATGGTGATGAAGTTGCCCTCGCATATTCGTGGTGAGACAATACTTTTTCACGCGAACCCATAATGCAGATGCTTTCAAATTAGCATTATTTCATCTGCCGGCGGCATACCCCTAGTAATCACCGTAAGGGTCTGCCTAAAGTCACCAGCTAAAAGTACCACCGTCCCTCCCATGATATCTTGGTTGCCTTTGATGTCCCCCATTGTGCGATCTAGTGCTTCAATTGCCCTTTTGTGGAATATCATCACATTCATCCCAAACTAACAACTTACACTGCTGTAACATTCTTCCGCGCTCACTGCTTTTACTAATATTGCATTTCCTCATGAGCTAAGTTCAATGGTAACTGAGTGCGCTGTTCGTCCCGTTCCGAAAAAAATTAAAAAGAGCTCAGTTGATATAAAATAAGCGCCTGTTAAAATAATGGAAGCAATTATATGTAGTCTGCGTTAGCGTTTTCGCAAGATTTTTTCTTACTGCTCTGCTCCTATTGGCCATAGCGGGATGTTATATAGCCTAAAGCCTTCCTGGATTAATAAGCTATCCAACGCAAAAAGAATTTTTCAAATCGAACCAGTAGTTCCTGAGATTAGCGCGCACAAACAAACTCTTCAGCTTTATATATTAGTATAGATAGCCATCGTTTTATTAATATCAAGAACTTGTTCTAAAGGGATCGTTTAACTTAACCGTGACTGGAGTGGACCTGTGCAGAGGTCCGAAACGTAAGGAGTGCTCTGTTATGAAGGCTCAGCTCACAGGTCGCAATGTTGTACTATATGATTTGAATGTGACACAAAACGTTTCACCAAGTAGAGTAAGTACCTATGGTCCATTCTAAACACCTGCTCCTGCGAAGCATCAATGCTGACATCCTTTTTTTTGGGCGAAGGGCGTGAGTTAGGGACAATCTCTACGTCCTCACGCTCCTAGTCGCCGCAGAAGACACCCTGGACGCCCGCAGACAACAACCAACTCTCGACCACCGTAGGGGCGGGCTTAAGCTCGTCACCTGGTAAAGATCAGGCTGGCCCTGGTTGACGACGCGTTGTGTTCCGCGCACTTCGAAGAGATGTCAGCACATCATCATGATAGGGTCCACTAGTACCGATGCCTACTAAGGCTGCGGGTTATTCGAAAGAAACCGTGACATTGATACAGGCAAATGAGGTAACACGGATGATTTTTAATCAGTAAAAATCTGATACGACCTTCCGCTCCGCCCTGAGCGGGAAAAGTCATTTGATGATTTTCCAACCAAAAAAATTAAAAAATGGCTGGTTTCACTTTCTTTTCATAGTATTGTAGTAGATTTTAAATTTATCAATAATATGATCTTTCCAGAAATCATTTTATAACTTTTATGTGTTAATTTCCAGGGTAAAATTGTAGGCATAATGAATGGGAAGGAGTACCTAAGGCTTCACATGAAGAGACCTTGCGACCATATCTTTCTAAAACCTATATTTTACTCCTGTTTTAATATTACGAAAGATTGCGTAGTATTAAAGGTACTTTCTTTTTTTTATTTTTTGTTAATAGCCCCGAAATTATAAAAATTACAGCTAAAACTAGAGGTGCTTTGTACGGGTATATGGGGTTATGGTGGTGCTAGGTTCCCTATCGTTTCTCAATGATTTTTATGATTATAATTCTAAAAAAAAAACATTTGTACATCCGAAAACCATATTTATCTAGATCAACATATAACCTAGTACCGGCATATGACTTGCAAGGAATGCAATGTAACAATAGCATAGTGTGATTCAGTAATACGATCTTACGGTACAACGCCATCTATTGATGAGAAGTGTAACTTCTGAATTTAAGGGGCAGTTAGTGTGGGGCAGTTACTTTAGTTTACACGATAGATAGCAAATATCAAGCAATATAATATAAAAAGTGTAATCATAAACTTTACTGCTCGAAAGATTATTACTATGATACACATACTATATATTTACATATAGGTACACTGGGCCGCAAAAATAAAGTGTCATTTAGAAAAACCGCAATATCTCCTAAATTTAAGTAGATAGATCTATAAATACATGTATGTGTATCCTGTACTGAGTAAATATTAAAATAAATTTAAAAAAAAATGTAAAGTGTCTTTCAACAAGCACGGGTCGATGATAAAATTGAATAAAACAAGATGTATGTGAGATATCAACTGAATTTATTTTTTACTAGCTTTCGCCCGCGGCTCCGCCCGCGTGCACTAATATTTTTCGTATCCCACGGGAACTGCATATTTTTCCGGGATAAAAAGTAGCCTCTGTGTTATTCCAGACTATTATCTACCCCTGTGCCAAATTTCAACCAAATCCATTCAGTAGTTTTTACGTGAAAGAGTAACAAACATCCATACATCCATACTTACAAACTTTCGCCTTTATAATATTGGTAGGATGTGAAAGACCCGTTTATGCCATTATGGATGAAATATTACATCGTTCAAATTTCCACCGTGGCTTCGTATGGTGGCCCGAATCCGAGAGGTCCAATTTTTAATGGCCTGCATTATGTTGGCTTTCAGGGCAACGGATGAATGTGGTTTATTGGCATAGACCTGCAACTTCAGAAAACCCCACAAGAAAAATCTAGCGGAGTCAAATCATACAATCAATCTTGGTGGCCAATTCACGTCACCTCTGCGAGACACCTTTTCTTGTGGGGCTTTCTTTTTCGCCTTTCATTTAGGACTGGTATAGTGCCCATGTCCTGGAAGCTTGCCAACGTGTAGCCCGTACCCAAAAAGGGAAGTCGTGCCAATCCTATCAACTATCGACTGATTTCAATAACCTCCATACTCTGCAAGATTATGAACCATGTATTGAACTCGCGCCTCTTGGCATGTCTGGAAGGTATCGATCTGCTCAGTGACCGACAGTACGGGTTTCGCCGCAATCGATGAACTGGGGACCTATTGGTGTATGCCACTTACTTGTGGGGCGAGGACCTCAAGGAAAATGGGTAAGCAATTGCCATCTCCCTTAATATCGCTAAGGCCTCCGACCGGCTATGGCACGCTGGCCTTTTGAGTAAGCTTCCAGCATATGGTATTTCCCCTGACCTGACTGGCTTGATAAAAGACTTCCTCATTGAACGATCCCTCCAAGTTGTTGTCGACGGATGCTCATCGGAGCCAATGTCACCTTCCCTTCGCGCCTACGCGCCGTGTGGTGTGAAATTAATACGCTCCTGTTATATTTACGAATATCGCGTTCCGATTGTCAGTTTCCGGCTCGTGGCTTCATTCTAGGCTGTGAAATTTTGTCTGGTTTTGGTATCGTAAGTTTATTCTTAGGTCCGTATTACAGAACGTCACTCAAACTCAAGCTCTACTTAAGTCTCGTTTCAAACCTTTTGATTGGTTGAAACTAGTTTTAAGTAATGCTTAAGCAGAGATCAATGCTTGAGTTTCCTTCTGGAATACGCACCTTAGTGTTTGTTTCGTATTTACTGTAAATCAATTAATTTCGGTGAGTACATATATTTTCTTACTTGTGAGGGTTAACTTGTGGGTCGTTAACTTAGATTTGTTATCTTGTTAATTAATTGGGTATGTCAACTTCCAATGATGACCCGCCTGATCGTGGGGGAGATATTTTCCGCAGAAATAATAAGACACTCAGATCGCCGCCGCCGCAAACCTCCGCTAAGCATTTGTTTTGTGAAATGTCTCCGACCGACAATTTAATAGATGATAGGTCGAAGCGTTTACAAACTGCATCCGACTCTCCCGAAGAGTCCTCGCCTCTGTCTCACCGAGGCGTCTGTGTACCTGGCCAAAATCAACGAACTGGTTAATGATAACGGTTCTCGTAAAAATGTCGCGAATAAATCAGCAATTATGGATATGATTCAACAAGTTACAAGTATCGTGTCTTTGTTAGCTTTAAAATCTGCGTGTAACGAGACAAAGCTTGCTAACACCAAAGACGAGACAAGAGGACAAAAAAATGTCGTACACAGGATTCTTTGAAACTGCGGTTGCCTAAAGTTACCCCGGCTATTGAATCTAGTGTACCTCTTCCTTGTCTCGTCGCCTATCCGACCCAGGAGCGATCAGCTGACTATGCGTTATCTTCCGCCACTAAACAAGCTCTTACGAAGGCGATTAGACCGAGTGACGATGGTTTTCAAATAGTCGGTATTAAAAAAACCGCCAAATCAGGCGTTGTACTGCGCGTTGCAAATGAAAACCAATTGAAAAGACTAGAATCGGTAGACGCTATAAAGTCTACGGGTCTTCGTTTAGAAAAACCAAAGGGTCGCCGCCCCCGTCTATTAGTCAAGGCCATTCCCGCCTCTATGGAAGACAACATTTTTTTGCAAACTATATACCGCCAAAACATTAAAAATGAGTTGCCAATAAAAGAAGATGATTTCATTAAATCTACGAAAATAGTCCATAGGCGTTCTACCAATAACGGTCGGAAATGGTTCGGAATAGAAATTGAACCTGAGGTACGGAAACATCTTGTGTCCACCAAATATAAGTTATTTATTGACTGGGCCACTTGACGTTTTGTTGATGATATCGAGGTAGTTCATTGCGCGTATTGTCAGCAATTCGGTCACGCGAAAAAGCATTGAAATCACCAACCTGCGCTACCTGTTCTGAGGCCCACGAAACCAATGTTTGCCCGCATAAGGACGATTTAAATTTTACCCCGGTTTGCGCGGCGTGTAAACGTTTTAAAAAACCTTTTGACCATCGCTGCGGGTCTGAACAGTGCGGTACCTATAAATTAAAACTCGTACAACTTATCCTACATACTAATTACTAATTAAGATGGACAGTCTAAACATAGGGCAATTAAACCTTCACAACGATAAGGTGGCGACATCAGAGTAAGATAAATTAATTATTGACCACAACTTAGACCTTGTACTCATTCAAGAACAATATCAAAACTCAAGTTTACGTCACAGGGTAGTGCAGCTGGATTGCAAGGCGCGAGCCGGAATTTATGTTGCGCGGTCTTCTACTTTACGGTAACGTCTATACGTGACCTCATGACGCAACATTTTGCGGTTGTTGAAGTCTCATCAGCTTATTTTATACTATTCGTTGTAAGCTGTTACTTTCAATATTCAGATCCTGTTACTCCTCATATACATAATCTCCGTCATGTCTTGCGGTCACTCGCGGGCTGCAAAGTTATCGTTGGCGCGGATGTCAACGCGTCATCGTCTCTGTGGTATGGCAAGGTTCGGGCTACCGATACCGAACGACGCTGCGCTGTTGAGGATTTCATTGCTGAGATGAACCTATCGATTCATAATACCCCTGATGCACCACCTACTTTTTGCAGCCAAATGGGCGAATCTTGTATTGACGTCACACTTTCTAGTGCCGACGTACGTTTGGATAGGTGGCGTGTCCTACCGGACGCGTCTTGTAGTGATCATCGCCTGATCGTGTACGAATTTGTTCCTAGTTATATTCAGGGTCCGTCTCATATTCCTGGTAATTTCAGATATAGATGTAAAGGCGCGAACTGGGAATTTTTTGGCTCGCTTTTTGCGTGTCACGCCAAAGAATTCACTCGGGACGGGCTGTCAGCCGAAGAAAGTGCTGACATTATGTCAGAAACCTTTACCTACTGTGCTGACATCGCCATTGGTCGTGGATCTATGACCAATATTCGTAGATGTGACTGGTGGAGTGATTATTTAGTTGAACAGCGTAAAAGATATCGCAGAGCGCGTAGACAGTTAAATAAACTCAAGAGCCGAAAGATTACTGGAGATCTTCTTACGTTCGCTTTAAATGCTTTCAGAGTTGCCAAGTCACGCTACAAAGCATCGGTGGAAAAATCTAAGGGTAACTTGTTGCAATCAACGATTTTTGACAAACTTGACAGGGAGGGTCCGTGGTCTCCCTTATATCACGAATTTAAAGCTAACAGATCGGTCGACCTTGCATACGTTCAAAACATTAAAGTCAATGATAAGCATACCACGGGCATAGAGGAAACAACAGAAGTACTAATTAATACACTTATCCCTGATGATTCACCGGCTAACGATAGCGACTACCACCAACAGATTCGAGCGTGGGCTCCTGTGCCACCTAAATCACCAATGTCAGACGTACCATATAATGACGAATTTATAAATATTGTTAGAAAACTACCGGTCAACAAATCATCAGGGGATGATAAAATATCTAATAGGATGATTAAAGAAGCGTGTAAAACAGTGGGTGATGCTATCTTAACTGTATATAACCGATGTATTGCTGAAGGTGTTTTTCCTCGTAAATGGCGACGCGATTTCATACATAATACCAAAGTGTGGTGATAAACCACCGGATGATCCGAAGTCATATCGGCCTATCACACTTCTACCATCTTTGGGGAAACTTTTTGAGCGCCTTATCATTCCATGTTTACTACCGAACGGTCCAAAATTTCATAGTAATCAATATGGCTTCACCATCGGTAAATCAGCAGTCGACGCGGCGCTTTCGGTCAGAAAAATTGTTAACCAATCCGAACACAAGTACGTGATTGGTATCTTTTTGGATATTTCTGGGGCTTTTCTTAACGCTTGGTGGCCTATGCTGTTGTTAAAATTAAAAACCCGCGGTTGCTACAGAAACATATATAATCTCGTTTACTCGTACTTAAGCTCGGTCCTCGGGCCCCGTGTGGTACCGGGCCTAGAATAGTACCAACCCATATCCTCCCGTGGGTGTCGTAAGAGGCGACTAAGGGAAATCACCAGGGAAGCGGGCAGCAGCGCTTCTCCTGTGTAATATCAAATCACTGCGATCCCCAACCCGCCTGCCAAGCGTGGGGATTATGGCAAACCCCCCCAATGATGCACACGATACAGCCCAGGCCCCTAGTCCCCGGCAGCTCCGCTATTCCAGTCTACGGTAGCGGACTCGGTTACGGCGGAGCAAGGGGTGCTAAGAATCTCCGGCAGAGGTCCGGCTACCATCACCAACGACGACCTTTGGCCCTGGCAACATTTAACACGCGCACACTACGGACCGATGAGAAGATTGTCGAACTGGAGGAAGAACTGAGCCGGTTGCGCTGGGACATTGTAGGGTTATCTGAAGTCCGAAGAGAGGGAGAGGACTCTATAATCCTGAAGTCTGGCAACCTGCTCTATTTCCGGGAAGGCGACCAGCTGTCCCAGGGTGGCGTCGGGTTTATTGTCCACAAGTCCCTCGTGAACAACGTTGTTAAAGTCGGGAGCTTTTCGACTCGGATGGCGTACTTTCTACTCAGAATAACAAAACGATATTCGTTAAAAGTTATACAGGTCTACGCCCCGACGTCTAAACACTCTGACGATGAGGTGGAGGTTATGTATGAGGACGTCAGTAGAGCCATACATTCCTCCAAAACCCACTACACCGTTGTCATCAGGGACTTTAACGCAAAACTGGGCATGCGAGAGGCGGACGAGACGAAAGTGGGGCAATTTGGAGTTGGAAATCGGAATCCCAGAGGTCAGATGCTAATGGATTTCATGGAAAAGGAAGGACTCTTTGCGATGAATTCTTTTTTCAGGAAACCATTGCACCGCAAGTGGACCTGGCTCAGCCCCGATGGTCAGACCAAAAACGAGATAGACTTCATAATGTCAACGAGAAGGCAAGTGTTCAACGATGTCTCCGTGATCCATGCGGTTAAAACCGGGAGTGATCACCGTATTGTTAGAGGCATCTTGAACCTCAACATTAGGCTCGAACGCTCTCGACTTATGAAGTCTACGCTCCGTGCAGCGTCAACACAACTCGAAAACCCCGAGAGCTTTCAGATAGAACTACAAAACCGCTTCGAATGCCTCGGTGAATGCGTAGATGTGGACGACTACAACAACAGGTTTGTGGAAACTCTCCAAACGGAAGGGTCTAAGTTCTACAAAAGCCTCCGTTCAAAAGGAGAGAAGAAGATCTCCGGTCCCACCCGCCGGCTAATGTAAGAAAGACGGGAGGTGATCTTAAAATCCCTTGATGACGCTTCGCGTATCAGATGCCTTAACAGACAAATCTCAAAGTCTCTGACTCGCGATATACGCCAATTTAATACAAATTGTATTAAAGAGGCTACCGAGCGGAACAAAGGCTCCAAAGTGTTCGCACGAGAATTGTCTGTTGGACAGAGTCTACTTGCGAAGCTGAAGACTGGGGATGGTAGTATCGTCACTTCCAAGCCCGAGCTTTTGGGTGAGATGGAGAAATTCTACGGAGAGTTATACACATCAACACACGCACCTGTTGTAAGCCTGGCTAATGATCCTAGAGCCAGACTAACCCGACACTACACCGACGATATCCCGGACATCAGCCTGTACGAGATTGGTATGGCCCTGAAACAGCTCAAGAACGATAAGGCGGCTGGAGATGATGGAATTACGGCTGAGCTTCTGAAAGCGGGTGGCAAACCGGTTCTTAAAGCGCTGCAGAAGCTATATAATTCCGTCATTCTTAAAGGCGAAACGCCTAAGGCGTGGCACAGGAGCGTGGTGGTTTTGTTTTTCAAAAAAGGTGACAATACCCTCCTGAAAAACTACAGACCGATATCCCTCCTGAGCCATGTCTACAAGCTGTTTTCTAGGGTCATCACGAATCGTCTCGCTCGCAGGTTCGACGACTTCCAGCCTCCCGAACAAGCAGGCTTCCGAAAAGGCTTTAGCACCATAGACCACATTCATACGCTGCGGCAAGTTATACAGAAGTCCGAGGAGTATAACAAACCACTATGCTTGGCGTTTGTGGACTATGAGAAGGCCTTCGATTCGATTGAGACTTGGGCGGTGCTACAGTCTCTCCAGCGGTGCCAAATTGACCATCGATACATTGAGGTGATAAAGTGTTTGTACAAAAACGCCACCATGTCAGTCCGTCTCCAGGATCAGGACTCGAAACCGATCCAACTGCAGCGTGGAGTGAGACAAGGAGATGTCATATCTCCTAAATTGTTCACTGCTGCGTTGGAAGATGTCTTCAAGCTCCTGGACTGGAAAGGACTTGGCATCAACATCAACGGCGAGTACATCACTAATCTCCGTTTCGCAGATGATATCGTGGTCATGGCTGAGACCCTGGAAGACTTGGGCAAAATGCTCAATGACCTCAGCAGAGCTTCGCAACAAGTGGGTCTAAAAATGAACATGGATAAGACGAAGATCATGTCGAACTCTCATGTCGCACCCACTCCAATTGTAGTTGGTTGCTCTGCACTCAAAGTTGTTGACGAGTATGTATACCTGGGACAAACAGTTCAACTAGGTAGGTCCAACTTTGAGAAAGAGGTGTCTCGGCGAATGCAGCTCGGTTGGGCAGCGTTCGGGAAGCTACGCTACATCTACTCGTCGTCCAAGATACCACAGTGTCTCAAGACTAAAGTCTTTGACAGTGTGTGTTGCCAGTGATGACTTACGGAACTGAAACGTGGTCGCTCACAATGAGACTCATACGAAGGCTCAGAGTCACACAAAGGGCAATGGAAAGAGCTATGCTAGGAGTTTCTCTGCGTGATCGAATCAGAAATGAGGAGATCCGCAGAAGAACCAAAGTCACCGACATAGCTCTGTGAGTCGCTAAACTTAAGTGGCAGTGGGCAGGGCACATTGCTCGTAGAACCGATGGTCGATGGGGCAGTAAGGTTCTGGAGTGGCGACCACGTACTGGAAGACGCAGCGTAGGGAGGCCCCCAACAAGGTGGACCGATGACCTGGTGAAGGTCGCAGGAAGCCGATGGATGCGGGCAGCACAAGACCGGTCAGCGTGGAAAGCCTTGGGGGAGGCCTTTGTCCAGCAGTGGACATCTATAGGCTGAAGAAGAAGAAGAAGAAGCTCGGTCATTTTTCTAGTACTAACCATGCACTAAGCACTAACCATGGGATGTCCTCAGGGTTCAGTTGTCGGTCCTTATTTATGGAATTTGGGTTTTGATGATTTCCTCGCGATCCCGCTTCCTTGCGGCTGTTCACTTACTGGTTACGCGGACGATGACCTACTGCTCATTTAGTCGGGTACCCGAGCTGGACTTGAGAAATTGGCCAATACTTGCCTAAATCTAATATCTCAGTGGGGTGATCGTAACCGCCTAGCTTTTACGCCGCATAAAACCTATCAACTTCTACTAAAAGCTAATCTTAAATCATTAAATTTAATAACATTCCCGTTAAAAAACAGCAATCCGCATGCTACCTTGGTATGGTCTTATCGTTATTAGAACTTTTATGCCCTAACTAGAATATCCAAAGCAACTTGGGGTCTATCATTCCTAACTTTAAAAACTATATATGGAGCTACCTACTTAGGATGTATGTGCTACGGTGCACCTGTTTGGGCCGATAGGGCCAGCATAGGGGCGGCGCGACGTAAACTGCTTCAAAGCCAACGTTTGGCATTGATATTTCTATGTAAGGCGTATAGTGCAGTCAGTACTGAAGCCTTACCCGTTCTGGCAGGTGTACTTCCAGTCGATCTTGAAGTACAGCGACGTGCTTCAATGTACTACTCCTCGAGGGGGGAGGCCATGGACACTGACTTTGTTACACAACGCGACCTCAATAGAATTTCTAGATTATTTAAACCTCAGACTGACGTCTGGGAGGACCTCTTATCCGAATGGCAAAGTAGGGGTGGGATAATTCCATCAAGGACGGCATCTCCATCTGTTCTTTCCATCCGTTGGCGATCGGCTGGCTAAGACATGGCTGGAGGTTGACCACTGCGTTGCCCAATTTCTCACAGGTCATGACAACTTTAAAAGTAAACTGTATTCTTTTAAACTTGTTACTTCGCCTTTGTGTCAATGTTCTACATCGAACTGTGAATTTGAACAGTCCGCACATCACATCTTGTGGGAGTGTATTCTTTAGCAGAATGAACGCAATATTATGTTGGATAGTGTACAAGTTACATCCGGAGTTGTTTATTATACGGACCTTGTAGAAACTAGAACTAATTTCCGTGCGTTCGGGCGCTTTTGCCATACCTATTATTGGAATCAATTGTAACAGCACATACCTACTTAGGACCCATTAACTTAATAAAATTTTATTCCGTGGTGCTTGGCAATCCGGGCTTCTCCCAGTTACAATAATGTCCCTTTGTGCCGATTGGCCTAGTTCTGTTCTGTCTCCAGCTTGTTATGGAGGGAAGTGGAAAAAATATATTTTTTCTTACTCCTCCGCTATTCTTTTCTGATTAATTTCGTTGCGGGACCCAAGACAGTTGAATCGTTTCTCCGGGATTCGTCGAGCTTCATTGCTCGGTGTTTTTCTGGCGGTCTCCACTGTTGATTCTGGCTTTCAGGAGTTGCAGTGGGTTGGGAACAGTGTGGCTGGTTTTGTCCCATATAAAAAAAAAAATGTCAACTAACCTCAGGGGTGTGTTCTCTAGGGCTGGCCAGGTCCGGCGGTATGGCGTAGAAACCGGTGTTCCACAGGGGTCCGTTCTAGGGCTTCTTCTGTGGAACGTCGGTTACGACTGGCTCCTGCGGGGAATCCTCCTTCGAGGTACGAGTGTCATCTGCTATGCGGATGACACTCTCCTCACTTCCCGCGGGAGCACCTTCCGGGAGGCGGCCAGTTTGGCGTCGGCGGGCGGATCCTTAGTGGCAGGAACGATCCGCCGCCTGGACTTGAGGGTGGCGCTGCAAAAAACGGAGGCCGTGTTCTTTCACGGCCCCTGGCAGCGCCCCCCACCTGACGCCCACATTTATGTGGAGGGAGTGAGGGTTGGGGTTGAGGCCCAGATGAAATATCTGGGCCTCATGTTGGACAGCAAGTGGCGCTTCGGCCCGCACTTTAGCGGGCTGACGACGCGCCTGCTGAAAGCTGCGGACGCCCTCTCATGGCTTATACCGAACATGGGAGAGCCAAGCATGTGGTGCCGGCTCCCCCCATAGAAGGGAGAACGCCACCGCTCTTCGGGCGCCCCAAAGGGCCATCGCCCAGCGGGCAGCGCGGGCCTACCGCACGGTGGGCTTCGCAGCGGCGTGCGCTCTGGCGGGCACCCTGCCTTGGGAGCTCGAGGGGTGGGTGCTCGCCAGAGTGTACGAGTGAACGGCGGGGCGCAGGGCGTTGGGCGAGCGTCCGGCCCCAAAGGTGACGGAAGCCGTCCGGCGGGAGGCGAGGGACGCCATCGTCCGACATTGGACGCAGGACCTCGCCTCCGCCGTCTTCGGCCGACGTACCCTCGACGCCAACGGGCCGGTCCTGAAGGACTGGCTCGACAGGCGTCACGGGTTTCTCTCCTTCCGTTTGGTGCAGGTGCTCTCCGGTCACGGCTGCTTCGGCAGGTACCTGCACCGGATAGGTTATTATATTATTTTTAGCTTTTGTTTCAAACGGAGTTGTCATTATAAACAGCTTTTTGGTCTGGCCACAATATCTTGTGGGCCAGCATGTCACTATCTCATTAAGAATATATAAGCATTATCACCATGTCACTAGAAGGAACGAGTCAGTGGAGTACTGCTAGATCAGTAGGTGTATCCAGGGTCCAAAGAGTACTCCAGCGATTGAAAGAGACCGGCATGAATATCAGAAACCTATGGAATGGCAGGCCGAGGTGCACAAATGTACGAGAAGAGCGATTCATCGTGAGCACTATGTTAAGAAATCGACATCTCACGGCTGTTCAGGTACGAAATAGCATTCTAGAAGTTCATCACAACAAAGTGAGTTCGGACACGATTCTGCGAAGACTTCGTAAAGCTGATAAAATCCTTATAGGCCAGCAAATGGGCCTAAACTGCTCAAAGAACTAAGAATCGCAAATTTGCGATTTGCTCGTGAACACATCCGATGGACAGATAAAGATTGGAACTGGGTTATATTTTCTAGTCTAGATTTTATTTTTTCACACACGATGGGAGACGAAAGATGGAGTACTTGGAGTGTTCCAACCGCCTTTAGCTTTTGGGAGTTGAGATTTCCTCGAACCTTAACTTTGGGCGGTTCATTGAGTCCAAGGCCAAGGTGGCTGCCAGGAAACTTGGCGTTATCGCAAAGGTCCCGCAGTACTTCACGCCTGGGCAGCTTCTAATGTTATACAAAGCACAGGTCCGTTCGTGTGTGGAGTACTCAAAATCAAAATCAAAGCATTTATTTCAAATAAACCAGTTACAGGCACTTTTGAATTGTCAGAAGGTCGGTCAGTCAATAAGATGAAGCTAGTCGCCCATTCCAAAGAGTAGGTACCTATGGAGAAGAACGGGCAAGAAACTCCATGGACACTCTTACTCTTTTAAATTTTCAAGCTATTGTTGTAATGTTATGTACATATTCAGATATACTTACACTTATTATTTATACTCATATTCATACTTATATATGTATCATTCATTTCCACGGTCCATAATATGCATTCCATTATTATGAGGCTCTGTGTTGATCATATTCCACTACACCAGGACTCATTTTTCTGTTCACAGACTCAGTCCTCAACTTTACGCCTAAGTTTCGGCTACTTAGCGACCCCTTAGTGTAGGAAGCCGTACCTATGCAGGACTGTATCACTTTTTCCTATCAAACACTGCACTTTTTAATTTAATATCATTTATATTTACATTGTTACGGAACATTTTCATTATTTTGACATTTTTTGACAACATTGTTGATGATGTATCTATGACAACCTTCTCATCAAAATTCTTGTTGGTCTGCTATTTTTATTTTATAATTGTTATTCGAACTCTTTTATGGTAAAATTATTTACCGTTCCTCGTCCATATTTTCGAATATTTTAAATTTCGACCTCCAACCGTTCTGCGAGGTTTCTTTAGAAATCATCGCAGAGCAGTGGTCAGTCGAGCTCTGGCTTCCAAACAAGCCTCTTAAAAGTAGGTCTCCAGTAAACGCTGCCTCGAGAGCCCTTTCTAGGGTATTTCCTGCTGTGCCAGTCACAATATAACTGGTGCGCCTGGAGCTGCCTGGCCCTTTGCCGCCGGAGCCCTCGACTGCTGCCGGCCTGGTGACGCCGGGGCAGTCCCTCCTCCGTAGCTGCCGCCGGTCCACCGGTGCCGCTCCTCTGTAGCTGCCGCCGGTCCACCAGGGCCGCTCGTCCGTTGCTGTCGTCGGTCCACCAGGGCCGCTCGTCCGTTGCTGTCGCCGGTCCACCAGGGCCGCTCGTCCGTTGCTGTCGCCGGTCCACCAGGGCCGCTCCTCCGTAACTGCCGCCGGTCCACCAGGGGCCGCCCCTCACCATCACCCACAATTCATTCATCGACCTACATTATTCATTTTCATACTTCCATCTTGTCTTTTTAATTTCTGTTAATAAATACTGTCTCCCTCGATAGTCTTTTCTTGTCGTTACACGACAGGTTGGCGCCCAACGAAAATTTCCTGCACCCCCTTAACTTCCTAAATTCAAAAGAAACACTTCGTCTAGTGTCGTACATTCTCAGCTCTTTGGTTAAATATTTTGGCTATTCTATCCCTTTCATTTTCTCTTAACACACACATAACTCATTCACTCATATATACTTACAACACCTAACTTAATTTTCTTTTTTTTCCTAACAGGAAAACAAGGTATACTTTTACATACTTAACTATCTTTTTCTAACTTACACTTAAATATGTCTCGTCCAATCAAATTTGAACTCTTAAATAAAAACGAGCTTGAATATGAAGTTACAATTAGACTGGAGGAACCAGCAAAAACAGTTATATTGTTAAAGAAGCAGATACTTCTGCTAGCTCCTTCTACACCATCGGAAGATATTTTAACTTCTTCCATTCCTATAGAGGAGGAGTTAGCTCAGATAGATAGTACTCTGAGTTATTTAAATATTAAAATAGATAATCTATTACAGGGTGATTCCAAATACCATCGCTTAATAGAATCTTTTATTAATCATTTATTTTACAGGTTGGAACGTATAGACACAGACTTAAACCCTGACTATAAACTTAATCTAGACACTTTAAAATCAAAATTTGAGACACTTGAAGGAAGTTTCAAGATTTATTGTTCAAATCTAAACTCTATGAATCCTCATTCATATATCACTGCTCCCTCTACTCCACCTATTTACCCTCCTTTCACAGCTCCTCTTTCCTCTCCTATTTTAACTTCTCCAAATCATAATTTATTCAAAGATCTGAAACGATATACGTTTAATGGAAAATCTTGCCCTAGATCGTTTTTACAAAAACTTGACGAATATTGTCTTGTGCGGAATATACCCAAAAATTTGTTAATTACTCAGGCGTATGATATTTTTACAGACAGTGCCCTACATTGGTTTAGATTTAAAATAAATCAAAATCCAGACCTAACATGGGATGAAATTTCTTTGTCTCTAATTAAAGATTTTGGCGGTTTTGACTATGATTTTAAATTATTGGAGGCCATCAAAAGTCGTACCCAAGGTCGTGATGAACCAATCATAATTTATATCTCAATTATGTCGGGAATGTTCTCTCGTCTGGCTAAAAAATTGTCTGAAACGGAACAGTTAGAAATCATTCTAAGAAATATAAGACCATGTTACTCAGTATTCGTGGCACTAAAAGATATTAACTCTATTGATGCACTCTTGGCTACATGCCAAAATTATGAAAAATTCTTAGATCGAGACAAACATTTTAAAGAACCAAATAACCAACAAAATCCCCTTATTTCAGAATTTGCTTATAAACAAATTCATCCAACTTCTTCGGAATTTTCTGCTTCTGACCCAAAACCTCCTTCATACACAAATAGATTTTACAAAAACCCTCCCAAACAAGTAAACAGTCTAAAACAAGCTAACTCGCAAGAAAATTCATTTTGCGTTCGTTGTCGTATGCATGGTCATACCTTAAATAATTGTACTCAACGTCACTTTCTAATTTGTTTTAAATGTGGTCTTAAAGGTTTTAAAACCCCAGACTGTCCTAATTGTTCACCTAAACCTAACTCTAGTTCAAAAAAACTAACGAATGACTTGAAAAGTAAAACAAACTTTGATGCCAACGATTGGAACGATTGGATTAAAACTCTTAAGAATTTCTTTTCATGCTATAAAATCTCTTCAACTCTATACTCTAATGAAAAGGATTTTAAACGACCTTTTGTTAATATCAAAGTTTACAATTTATTTTTGACTGGATTACTTGACTCTGGTAGTTCAATCACTATTCTTGGTAATAACTCTCACTTAGAATTTCTTAAACTAGGCTGTAAACTTTTCAAGTCAGATAAAATTACTATTTCTACAGCTAATAATCAGAAAATTAATTCTGTAGGTCATTGTTACCTTCCTATTTACTTTAACAAACAGACCCACTTGATTAAGGCTTATATTTTTCCTGATATTTCACCGTCTTTAATATTAGGAATAGACTTTTGGAAAAAATTTAATCTTCTACCGAATATTCTCTCATCGACTGGTCTTTCAGAACTGGAGTGCTCAACCATCGAGACAATGAATGTCAAAGTATTACCTTATGATCATTTAACTGCAAATCAGAAGAATATTGCTGATGATATCATCCAACGCTTCAAGACTATCTCATTCGAAGAAAAGGGCGTTCTGGGGAACACTAATCTCATCACTCACAAGATCGATACCGGAGATTCGCTACCCATCAAACAAAGATGTTACAGACTGTCTCCTGAAAAATAAAGGCTTTGATTACTGAAGTTGATAAAATGTTGAAATGGAACGTTATTGAACAATGTGAAAGCCCTTGGTTATCTCCAGTAATAATTACTCCAAAGAAGAACGGTGAATGGCGTTTTTGCGTAGATAGCAGGAAGCTTAACGCAATTACAAAACGTGATGCTTATAGTCTACCACTTATAAGTGAAATTTTGGACAACCTCAGAAATGCTAAATACCTGTCAAGTATAGACATTGCGAAAGCCTTCTGGGAGATTCCTCTGAACCCTGCTGATAAGGACAAGACTGCTTTTTATGTACCTGGAAGAGGCATGTTCAGATTTAAAGTAATGCCCTTCGGACTCACCAATTCACCAGCTACTCAACAAAGATTAATGGACATGCTGTTCACTCCAGAATTTGAAAATAAAGTGTTCTGCTACTTAGACGATATTGTCATAATTAGCGAAACTTTTGAGGAACATATATCACTGCTCCTGAAAGTTCACGAAAAACTTTCCTTCGCTAAATTAACTATTAACTTTGACAAAAGCCAATTCTTCAGAAAAGAGTTAAAATATCTTGGCTTCGTAGTGGATGAACATGGCTTACGTGCTGATCCTGATAAAATCAAGGCTATTGTGGACTACCCAATTCCTACCTGCAGAAAAGAAGTTCGTAGATTCATTGGCACCTGCAGCTGGTTTCGAAGATTTATTCCAAATTTCAGCACTATTGCTACGCCACTCAACAAACTAACCTGCTCCGGGAAAAATGCTCCGAAATTCGGATGGAATACAGAAGCGGATGCAGCCTTTCAGAAGCTTAAGGATGCTTTAATAACTACTCCTGTTCTGGCCTGTCCAAACTTCGACCTTCCTTTTTCAGTTCATTGTGATGCATCTAACTACGGTACTGGCGCAATGCTCACTCAACATCAGGAAGGCAAAGAAGTTGTGATTGCCTATATGAGCAAAGCCTTCAACAAGAACCAACAGAACTACTCAACTACTGAAAGAGAAACACTTGCCGTGATAACTGCTTTAGAACACTGGCGTTGCTATCTCGATAATGGGAAGGAATTCACAATCTACACCGACCACGCTGCACTCAAATGGTTTCAGAATTTATCCAATCCTTCAGGAAGACTTGCACGTTGGACTTTACGCTTATCTTGCTTCAACTTCGTTCTAAAACATAAGAAAGGAAAAGATAATGTAGTACCGGACCTTCTATCAAGAGCCAAGTCACAAGAACTCCCTGAAATACAAGAAAATAGTAATGTACCACAAGGTGTACATCCTATTTCTATGAACGATACTACTAGAGAACTGGAACAATACAATAAAATATTTCTGGGCTGTTCGAATAATCCTGATTCTTACCCAAATTATACGATAAGAGAGAATAAACTCTATCGTTGTATTCACACGCCTGACCGCCTGAACGACGACTTCATTTGGAAAGAAGTTCCATTACCTCAAGAAAGACGTTTAATAATTGAAACAAATCATGGCTCTAGTCAAGAACCTCACCTAGGAATTTTTAAAACATATAAAAAATATCTTTACTATACTATTGGCCCGGCATGTTTAGAGACATTGCTAGGATAATTTCTAACTGTGAAACCTGTCTTGCTTATAAACATCCTAATCATTCTCCATATGGCCTAATGGGCAAACCTAAGATTTGCTCTAGACCTTTTCAAACTATATCTCTAGACCTAATGGGTCCACTTCCTATGACTAGAAAACGTAATAGGTTCATTTTAGTAATTAATTGCATCTTTACTAAATATACTTTGATTTTCCCTCTAAAACAGGCGACTGCATCTAATATAACTAATATTATGGAAAATTCTGTTTTTCTAGTTCATGGAGTTCCACAGACTTGTATAATGGATAACGGTCCACAATTCCAGTCACGTGAATTCCACTCTTTTCTTAATAGATACAAAGTTCCTTTCATATTCCATTCGGCCTACTATTGCCAACAATTTAACCCGACTGAAAGTTATAACAAAACAATAATTACGGCTTTAGCTTCACTAGTAGAGGACGACCATAGATCCTGGGACAAACATCTTAGTAAAATTCAATTTTCTATGAACAATACTACTAACGTTGTAACGGGCTATACTCCATCCTTTCTAGTCTTTGGGAGGGAAACAATTCCTTGCGGTTCCTTTTACTCCCCGTGTCAGAACCTCGAAGAATTAATCTTTATGCCCCGTGATATTTACGCAACAAATGCTGGGTTCCTCACGTCTATATTTCACAAAGTTCAGTCTAACTTACATATGGCTTACGTTAAAAACAGCGCTCGTTATAATCTTCGGAGGTCGTTCAAAGAATTCAACGTTGGGGATACGGTTTGGCGAAAGAATCATGCATTAAGCGATGCTGGTTCATATTTCAATGCTAAACTAGCCCCTAAATTTATCAAATCCAAAATTTTAAATAAACTATCACCTTTAGTGTACATATTAGAAGACCCAGATGGTGCCGTAGGTAAATGGCACATAAAAGATATAAAATGTTGAATTCTTTCTAAACAACTCTAAATTATTAATGTCAATTAAATCACCTACTAATTATTTATGTAAATATTACTTATTTCTTTTGTTTACAGCTGCACATCTTATTTATTTTTTATATTATATATAAACATCACTCACTACACAAACATTACATTACATTTGCTCGACCCTACTCTTCAGTCTCACTCTTTTACCGTATGGAGCGGATTGCAACTCATTAAATAAGCCTTTGCAGGAGCGGTTGGTTACTCCTAAAATAAGCCTAAACCAAATGCTAACTCTTTCGCTCTTCTAGGAGCTTAAATTTCTACTTACATTATCTAATGTCTCCTTTTTTTTTTCCTTCCAGTCTGGAGCGGCTGACAACTCCAAAAATAAGCCTTGTCGTCATTCTAAAACACACTTCTATGAGTGGCAGTCATCAATTGTGAACTCCACCCATACCTGTATGAAGAAGATTGCTTGAAAGGATAGGTGGTATGAATGGGTGAATGGAGATGGATGAATGTGTGAAGTGTTGTTTTACAGTCCCTACTTGAAATCTTATTAGAAAATTTTCTACAGTTGAAAATGTTTCCAGGGTCGGGGGGAAAATGTAATGTTATGTACATATTCAGATATACTTACACTTATTATTTATACTCATATTCATACTTATATATGTATCATTCATTTCCACGGTCCATAATATGCATTCCATTATTATGAGGCTCTGTGTTGATCATATTCCACTACACCAGGACTCATTTTTCTGTTCACAGACTCAGTCCTCAACTTTACGCCTAAGTTTCGGCTACTTAGCGACCCCTTAGTGTAGGAAGCCGTACCTATGCAGGACTGTATCACTTTTTCCTATCAAACACTGCACTTCTTAATTTAATACTATTTATATTTACATTGTTACGGAACATTTTCATTATTTTGACATTTTTTTGACAACATTGTTGATGATGTATCTATGACAACCTTCTCATCAAAATTCTTGTTGGTCTGCTATTTTTATTTTATAATTGTTATTCGAACTCTTTTATGGTAAAATTATTTACCGTTCCTCGTCCATATTTTCGAATATTTTAAATTTCGACCTCCAACCGTTCTGCGAGGTTTCTTTAGGAATCATCGCAGAGCAGTGGTCAGTCGAGCTCTGGCTTCCAAACAAGCCTCTTAAAAGTAGGTCTCCAGTAAACGCTGCCTCGAGAGCCCTTCTAGGGTGTTTCCTGCTGTGCCAGTCACAATATAACTGGTGCGCCTGGAGCTGCCTGGCCCTTTGCCGCCGGAGCCCTCGACTGCTGCCGGCCTGTGACGCCGGGGCAGTCCCTCCTCCGTAGCTGCCGCCGGTCCACCGGGCCGCTCCTCTGTAGCTGCCGCCGGTCCACCAGGGCCGCTCGTCCGTTGCTGTCGTCGGTCCACCAGGGCCGCTCGTCCGTTGCTGTCGCCGGTCCACCAGGGCCGCTCGTCCGTTGCTGTCGCCGGTCCACCAGGGCCGCTCCTCCGTAACTGCCGCCGGTCCACCAGGGGCCGCCCCTCACCATCACCCACAATTCATTCATCGACCTACATTATTCATTTTCATACTTCCATCTTGTCTTTTTAATTTCTGTTAATAAATACTGTCTCCCTCGATAGTCTTTTCTTGTCGTTACACGACATTGTTACAAATATTTGATTACATCATTCATGTTGAAATCAACCGTGTGAGAGCGATGCAGAAATAAATTGTACGCCGAGAGCGTCCATTATGGAAAACACACAAAAATCAATTCAGAAATTAAAATACGCCGTGGCAGCTAAGAGATGACCAGTCCCCTCCGACAGCGTCCATTCACGAACATGACGAATGGATCAGCATCATTCAGCTCAACCATATTGAAGGGAACCCAATGACCCAACACACACGCCACCATCAGCGAGACATTTGAGTGAGCTCAACAGCCAGAGCACTATCAAGTCAATAAAAAAGACTAACCCAACAAAAAAATGCCTTACAGCACATTCGTACATTGTGCTCACACGTTTGCCATGCAATTATACAATACTAAGAAACCTGCAGCCACATTTGGGCTGGTGCTGCTAAGTGTCACCTGGCCACATTGGATTCAGTGGAGAGGCGTACGAAGAGGCTGATTGGTGACCCTGATCTAACTCGAGATGGTCTCCAAAGCCTAGAGCACAGGCGTAGAGTAGCCAACCTTTCGGTGTTCTATAGGATGCATTTTGGGGAGTGTGCGAGGGAATTGCATGATTTAATTCCCCCATCTCCGTTCCACCATCGGACGACCCGACGCGCGTCGTATGGCTGGTTTCCACCCTTACGTTGTTAACACTACTACGATCCGGACGAAGCGTTTCGCCTCCTCCTTTATACCGCGTACATCGAGGGACTGGAACAATTTGCCAGCAGCGATGTTTCCGTCGGACTGCAATTTGAATGTCTTCAAGGCTAGAGTGAATAAGCTCTTAATAAACTAGTGCGATTTACCATCAACGATTGCGTCACTGCTTACCATCAGGCAGGATTGCGGTCAAGCGCTAGTTTATAATATATTAAAAAAAAAAAAAAATAATAGAATTATTGGGTTTACAAACATTTTATGTATTTCATACGTATTTTATGTATAAGTCAGTCAGCTATAATATACTACAGTTTCGTTGTGTATTTAAGAAACATCACATATGACACTTTTTATAAGTTACCCGGATTTTTTGCGGCCTAGTGTATTAAGTTTTTTATATATAAATTACAAACTAGCGCTTGACTGCAATCCCGCCTGATGGTAAGCAGTGATGCAATCGTTGATGGTAAAGCGCGCCAGTTTATTAAGCCTACTCACTCAAAAGAACTGAGTAAATAGGAAGGAAGACGGCAGTTGAGCGCGGTGATGCAATGTTAAACCCAACAACACGACCAACGATGCTGCGCCAGAGGGATATTGATCTGGAGGCCCTCCACAACCAAACTCCCGACACAACAATATTTCGCGCATCGTACCTGGCACGTACATCGCAACACAACTGCTCAGACCCGTCCTCCGTACGGCTTCACCAGACATCATGCCGGAACACGATGAATCGCTTGGCGGCATGACTTTGTCTGGTGGGTGGTAACTTACGCCGGCGGCTGATGTTGTGGCCTACCACCGAGAAAAAAGTGGTTCATTGTTTTGTAGAAAACATTTACTAAGAAATTATTATTTGTAATTTTTATGATTCACGTTTAGTCTCAACTGGATAAGAGATAAATATTATTTTAGGACTTCGTATATCCCGACCAACATCTTTAACTAACCCTTTTTAGATGTTACTATATTCATTACTGTTTTTAGGGTCGGTACAAATACAGTGTGGATGTACAAAAAATCACGCAAAAGTTCATAGGAAGAAGCTTCATGCCGGGAAATTCGACTTTCAAATCTGTCCTCTACGATGACAACTGCAATTTTATTTGTGTTAACGTTCAAGTTCATATGTTTTAATGTGTATAAAATATACAAATATAAACAGTGAATCAAATAATTTATTTTCCAGAGGTTTTCCCAGATCAGATATTACAAATGTCATTACCTACACACACTTAAAGTATGTTGTACCAGTTTAATTACATATATTTGACTAATTTTGATTACTTATTAATAATATTCTCAAAATCCATAATCCTGCTTATGCTTTTAACCCAACATATTTGGGGTCGGTGTTTATTAGCCGCCATTTCAGCAGTCATCGCCTTTCTAACCATAACATTATTCCCACAGTTAATCCATCCCAGAACATATATTAAAAAAAAAAAAAATAGAAGCATTTATTTCAAGTAAATCAGTTACAGGCACTTTTGAATTGTCAGAAGGTCGGTCGGTCAGTATGATGAAGCTAGTCGCCCATTCCAAAGAGTAGGTACCTATGGAGAAGAACGTGCAAGAAATTCCATGGACATGGACACTCTTTTTTTGACGCAACACACACGCCACCACCAGCGAGACATTTGGGTGAGCATGAGATACTCTCAACAGCCAGAGCTCAATCAAGTCAATAAAAAAGACTAACCCAACAAATACTTGCTTTACAGCAAGTACATTGTGCTCACACGTGCGCCATGCAATTATACAATAGTAAGAAATTGAATAGCTACACAATGCAAAGATAGTTTTATCCAAGGATCAGCAGCTCCAACAGTGTTCCCGAATACTAAGTTTAGATCCTGTGTGGCTGTACCAGTGCCGAACACCACTGTCAGCAATGCAATTAAATTGTTGATGATTAAATTGTTTTCCAGGGTTCATTTAATGTAACAGTAAAAAAAAATCTCTAAGGGACTGAAAACTAAGGATTGTTTATTTATTATTATTATTTATTTTCATTTTGATTTGTATGGGAAGCCTATGTGGATTTCTTGACGAAATTTATTCATATTAGGCCCGGAATCAGCACTTTATGAAAGTCAAAATTATATAAACAGTCCACTAACAGGACCGCCCTTTGCCACTTCCGGCTACTTGAAAAAAAAAAACAAATGGCCTTATACAATACTAGGTATGTAAAGGTACTATCGCTAGAAAAGACAAGGCATTTAAATCAAAATGTGATGTTAAATATTCACATCGGCGGCGATCTCTCGCGTTCGACCATGGTCCAGGCCATGATCCAGAGCGAGAGTGCATGGCAGTCCGTCACCTCCTCCTGCGAAGCAGTGATGCTAACAAAGGAGGAGGCGGAGCGCATAAGGGAGCGAGAATCACAGCACGTCCCACTTCACGCGCGCCTCAAAGAGATGTCAGCACATCGTGACGGTGTCCACGAAGATCGATGCCTTCTGGGTCAGGGTGGCGGGTTGGTTAATTTAATTTTTAATTAATTACCAGTCATTGGGGAAAGCCTTGGAGGAGGTCTTTGTCCAGCAGTGGACCTCTATACGCTGAAGAAAAAGAAAATGAAGATAAGGAATTCTATACTAAGTAGGCATTACATGTTTACGGGTAATAGTCGACCAAGTTACATTTGGACTTTTAGAGTTGTAATGTATAAGAGAACATAATTTTCAAGTAGAACGCTAAGTTTGCTCTTCAACTACGGAACCCTTCATTGTGCGTGTAGCTGGCTGCTTTTTTTCTGACATTAATTGGTTAGAAAAGTTTATTGGGAGAAATACACGTTTTAAGGGAAATTCTATTCAATCAAAATCAAATCAATCAAAATCGTTTATTTCAAATTAACTATCACTTGGTACATTTGAATAGTCAAAGTCGGTCAGTTCAAGAAAAGTGAAGCTAAATTGCACGTTCCAAAGCGTAGATCTCTATGGAGAAGAAAGTGCAAGAAATTCCATGGACACTCTTTTAAAATCATAATACATGGGTTACATTTCTTCGTTACATATTTATGTTGCTTCTATTAAACTCACTGCCTTATTTATTTGAGCATTTACTACGTCCCGACAGGCCTCAACCCGATGTCCCTTAGCCGCTCACACACCGCACAACGCCCTGATCGAATTTGAGCCTCTTATTAACGTATTAATTTTCAATTTTATACCAAGACGGCTACCTTATAACAAAATATCCTATTCAGTTAGCATCATAAAAAATACCTCTTGGAAACCCATTCTACTTATTTATGTTTGGGGGTTGTATGGGGTGTCCTGGGATTATCTGAAGTCCGAAGAGAGGGTGAGGACTCGATAATCCTTAAATCCGGTAACTTGCTCTATTTCCGGGAGGGCGACCATCAGTCCCAAGGTGGTGTCGGGTTCCTCGTCCACAGGTCCCTTGTGGACAATGTAGTGAAGATCGAGAGTGTGTCGACCAGGGTGGCGTTCCTGGTACTCAGAATAACCAAACGGTATTCGCTGAAGGTCATTCAGGTATACGCCCCGACCTCGGCACACTCCGACGAGGAAGTAGAGACTATGTATGAGGACATCTCTAAAGCCATACATAGCTCTAAAACTCACTACAGCTTTGTCATGGGGGACTTCAACGCTAAACTTGGGAAACGGAGCGGTGAAGAGCTCGGACTGGGAAATTTTGGATTTGGGCGTCGGAACCACCGAGGCCACATGTTGGCTGGCTTCATGGAGAAGGAGGGACTCTTTATGATGAACTCCTTCTTCAAAAAGCGTGACCAGCGGAAGTGGACTTGGATCAGTCCCGACGGGGTCACTAAAAACGAGATAGACTTCATTATGACGACAAAAAGGCACATATTCAATGATGTCTCAGTGATCAACTCGCTCAAATGCGGCAGCGATCACCGTATGGTCAGAGGCACATTGAATCTGAACATAGTGTCCGAAAGATCTCGCCTGATGAAGTCTACGCTCCGGCCAGCACCCATCCAGATCCATAACTCCGAAGGTTTCCAGCTCGAGCTCCAAAATCGCTTCGAATGCCTAAGTGGCGATGTGGACGAATACAATGACGGGTTTGTAGAAGCTGTCCGTACGGTCGGGACTAAGTATTTTAAGACCCGCCGTAAAAATAGAACTAAAAAGCTCTCGGACTACACTCTCGAGCTCATGGAGGATAGACGTGAGATGGTTTTGCGTTCGTCAAGTGATGCTTGCAGATACCGGCAGCTCAATAAGCAGATCTCAAAGTCTCTGAAGCGCGACCTACGTCGGTATAATACCGATCGTATAACGGAGGCTATAGAGCGAAACAGAGGCTCTAAAGTTTTCGCTAAGGATCTGACTATTGGGTATAACCGGCTAAACAAGCTGAAGAGGTTTTGAGGGAAGTCGAGAATTTCTATGGACAGCTCTACACTTCGACGACAAAACCCGCATTAAATCTTGCTGAAGACCCTAGAGCAAGATTAACCCGACATTACACCGAAGATATCCCGGACGTCAGCCCGGCTCGTCCCGGATGCCAGGAGATTCGATTGGCTCTTAAACAGCTTAAGAACAACAAGGCGCCGGGCGATGACGGAATAACGGCTGAGCGACTGAAGGCGGGTGGTGAACCGATCCTTAGGGCCCTTCAAAAGTTATTTAATTCCGTCATAGTCGAGGGAAAAAACGCCACAGGCATGGAACAGAAGTGTGGTGGTACCCTTTTGAAAAACTACAGACCCAACTCACTTCTACAAGACAAATTACGTCAAGTTTTCGATGCGCAAGCAAAAACTAACTGGTCCTACCACAACATTATATGCTAATAACTGTTCACGTAGCACAAATAATCAATGTGTTTGTCCTAATATTAAAATTTCAAATACAGTTAAGTACCTTGGAATTATAATAGATGAGACACTTTCGTCTAAGCATCATATAGAAGCTGTGAATAATAGGATTCGTAAATTGATATTTATTTTTAAAAAGTTACGATACATTGCAGACCCAAAAATAATTAGACAAGTCTACTTTGCACTATGCCAATCGATACTATCATACTGTATTACCACATGGGGTGGAGCGGGTAAAACATTGTTAATAGTAATCGAGAGAGCCCAGAGGGCAATTCTCAAAGTGTCTACTTTCCGGCCATTCCTTTTTCTCACTAACCTCCTATACAAAGAATGTAAAGTACTAACAGTCCGAGTTATTTATAATGGCTATTGTATTAAGGAGGCTCCAGAGGAAAAACACACCGCAGTCCGTTTTTATGTAGTTTTTATATCAACTTATTAAAAATACATAAATTTTCTCCATAATCTTGGCTCCAAAATTGTGGTTTGTTTTTTTTTTACTAAGCATAATGTTTAAATAATTCCTTCACAACGAAACCTCTGACAAGAGAAATAATTATCAAAAACGTGCATCTCCTCGAAAAGTAAGCATTATTTAGATTGCGTTCTTACACTAATGGATAGGCAATTTAATGACGAACATTATTGTAGAAATACTTTTTTAAAACGACCAAAACAAAAATTTTATTCAACAATCTGAGCGTATTCCCCATCATTTCTCTGGTGTTCGTTTTTTAACCGATTTCAAAAGGGAGGAGGTTATATGTTTTTTATGTTTGTTTGCGGATAACTTTACTATAATATAAATAATAGGGTATTTGACTAAAAAAACTAATTAGTCCGTCATTCAGATTATAGAAAAATATTGGATAGGTTTATTATATACGTTTTACATTTCGCATATTTTGTTTTATCAAATCAATAAAAATTGACAAATATAATAGGCATCAAAGATCAGGAGTGATGGCTGGTGACGTCACTGGCCGCTAAAAAGTGTAGCGTGCAGTGACGTCACACGAGTTATCAAAGCACTGTGTCGTATTCATTTTTTGTTTATATGAAAAAAGAAAAAAATATGTGTCTATTATTTTTTGGGTAGGCCCCCGACAAGGTGGACCGACGACCTGGTGAAGGTCGCGGGAAACCGCTGGATGCGGGAAGCCCAGGACCGGTCGTCGTGGAGAACCTTGGGGGAGGCCTCTATCCAGCAGTGGACGTCTTTCGGCTGAAATGATGATGATGAGTATTTTTTGGAAATCTGACTGACGGACTAATTAGGTTTTTTTAGTCAAATACCCTATTGCATAAGTTGATAAAAAATGCTATGCAATAGCTTTACCGCGGCAGTTCCCGAGTGCCACATGTTTTTTTTTTTTAATTAGAAAGATTATATCTTCAAGGTAGTCTCATGTTAAGGAAATTAGGGTCTGATGATGGAAGACTAAGGAAACCTAGGAGAAATTTAAAAAATCATAGTTGCGCCTAGGGCATTTCTATGTTTTTTCATTAAGTGTTTTAACGCACTACAATTTAGTAAAGTTCGGAGTTGATGATGGAGCCGGGAGACAGCCGAGGGATCTCCTTAACGATTCACATCAGCTGCCTCGTGTTTGTGCTTAATAAATTTATATTGATAAGAACTTTACACCTAAATGAGTTGTGATTGTCATTAAAGCTCTGATGATGAAGACAAAGGCCAGTTAAGGGAACTCCTCAAAGGTTTACAATAGTTACCTTGTGTTTGGACTTAATTCATTTATATTGATGAAAACTTTACACACATATAGGTTTAAACGAAGGTCTGCAATAGATCTGATGATGAAGCCCATAGACAGTCGAGGGAATTCCTCAACAATTTACAACACTGTACTTTAACATAGTACAAACACTACCTACTCGTCATGCTTATGCAAAAATCAATTAAAACCAAGAGACTGAATTTAATTTGTGTTATTTCATTGCGGTATTTCTAGAAATGCTCATACTTTCATTGTGGTCTTATAGGAATTAAAGCAAACCGAAATACGTCGTTTGCTTGCACGCCTTTTCCAAATATGCTGCCGTCAGCGTCCAGTCTGACCGGATATTGTATTAGTCAGATGTTTATTATTTTTCTGCAAAAGGAAGCTTTGTGTAAATAATATTATAGTATATGTATTTGTTTTTTTTTATACGATAGTTTTGTTTTTTACAATTTACGTATTTGTTTTATTAAACGAGAATAATAATATAATATCAGTCTTGCCTGAGCCCAAAAAAAAAAAAACATCAAATCTTTTTTTTATGTAGGTTTCCTGTCTGCAGAAATTTATTTGACCCTGATTACGTTTTCCCTTAAAATAATAAATAATGAAAATTAACCTTTATTATATTATTTTTCTATCCCTTTGACCATCTGACTTAGCTAACTTTCAATCTACAAAACTAACTTCCAACCCTGAAGTTACAGTCATAACATATTTAGTTGTAAAGCTCTAATCAATACAAATTAAGTAAGCCCAAACACATTACAGTTGCTTCCGATGTGGATTCCCTTAATTCTCTGTCATCTCTATCATCAGGTCAGGCACAAATCTTCGCGGTTTTATAGTATCATCCGATATAAATACGAGTATCAAGTTTTCACCCGAAGCATGCCTACAATTTTCGATAATTGGCCTAAATTTCTTAGAATTTCCATTATCGACACTGACGTGGTAACAATGAGATTACATAGGCAGCATACTCTTTCATATAAAAAAAGAATGGTCAAAATCGGTTCATTAACGGTAAAGTTATCAGCGAGCACACATAAATCGAATTGAGAACGACACTTTTGGGAAGTCGGTTAAAAAATAAAATACGCAAAATTTTTATTATGAAGTATCGTCAACATTTGTTTCAGTCTATAATAACCAAAAGTATTTGGGCGCACCAATAAACAAAAATAAAAGTGCCATGTCTGTTACTTCTGTGGTCTATGAATTTAACTGTGTGGTTTATGATAAACGCACAAAACAATATCTACGACATTATTATAGGGACAGAAACATGGTTAGATGACAGTATTCACGATGGGGAAATATTCGACTGTAGGTACAATATCTACCGCAGAGACATAAGAAACTTGCATCAATTTAACAAACATAACAGCCAAAACAAAATATATGTCACGGAAATGCTGACCCTTAAAGCACAACGTCTTTTACCTTGCTAGAAACTATGCTAAGGATAATAGCTACAAGTTTTGCTGGACATCGTTCGGGAGAGTTTTTCTAAGGAAAACGGAAGGCGATAAGCAAATAATGATTATGAACGAATCTGACATCAACAACCTTCGCTTAGAGAAAGGACTATCGAATAGCTCAAGTTTTCCCAATGGTAATGTTTGTGGGGTTTCTTGCTGTTTACTGATGTTGCTCATTGTGCTGTTAGTTAATTATAGTATTTCATCTGCAGAACTTAAACTCACACATACTCAGTGCCCACTACAACATAGTTATACATTTCACAGCCAGACACATAATCTCGTATATCAAATAATACCTCATACAATTCTAATTGCAAATAGTATACCAAGTGGCAGGAGCATTTCTAAGCAATTTCAAGCTACCCTTCATTACAAATATTTGTTTCATAAATCTCTGATTAAATATGTGTACATTGTATATTTGTTAATAGTCATTTATAATCATTTAAAATTATATTCTTTTAATAATTATTTTTATTTAAAACTATCTTATATGTTCATATTGCTAGAAATTAGCTATATCTGTTTTTCTTTTTGTTATTGTCCAACCAATCACATCCACCACACATCAAAACACAACACTCTCACAGTATTTTTACTGAATCGTAAGTCGCCTACGAGCCTCTTAATGTGTGCCTTGAACCTAATGTTGCAGCTTGTGATGTTCAGGCAATTTGTCTCTGCTATGTCATTGCTACTAGTTCTGTTTCTACTTACAAAGAAAATGGTTGATATACAAGGTATCGCAAATGACATTGACGATGTCGTCAATGTCGGCGATGTTATAGCTATTGACGTGCCGAAACACTGCAAGGCTGCCATAAATACAGGTGCAAAAGCGTTTTCTGTTCTCAATCAAAATATCAGAAGTCTAAACCGTAACTACGAAGGGCTTGCGGTTCTTCTCAAGAGACTAGACATCGATTATGATCTTATTATGCTTACTGAATCTTGGCTATCCGAAAATTCAATCTTACCTGAAATGAAAAATTACACATCTCACAGTACTAAATCGCACCTTAATCAAAATGACGGTATCGTACTATATATAAAAGACAGTATACATGCAAATGTCTACGAACCAAACTGTTGTCTGGAAGTTAATTGCCTTGTGACAACAATTAAGAACGATCTAGCTATTGTATCGTTATACAGACCCCCAGCCTTCAAAAACCTAGATCCTTTTTTGAAGTCGTTGAATGAAATCTTGTCCAGTATAAACCATTATAAAAATATAATTTTAATGGGCGATTTAAATATTAATATTAATCTTGAGCAACTTAATTCTAAGCACACAGAATATCTGAACTTTCTTGCGTCCAATGGCCTTCTTGCCACACACACTTTACCTACTAGAGAGTCAAATTGTCTTGATCACTGCTTCGTCAAAACAAAACTCCACCCTTTAACTATAGTTTGTAATTCGACTTTAACTGACCACTCAAGTGTTATGATATCACTTCCAACGGAAGTAAAAAAAAATAGACACAAGAAAAATACCGGTTATACTAAAACTGACCACGATGCTGCTATTAGGGACTTAAAACAGATTAACTGGGAAGAAAGGGTCTACAATGATGACCCAAATGCAATGACGAACATCTTCATAAATACCATTAGAGGTATTCTATCGAGCCACACACATACTGTCAAGCAGGCTAGGCGATATATAATCATTAAGCCTTGGATTACACCAGGTCTATGTAGATGTATGAAAAATCGCGATCAACTACACCAAAAACTAAGAAAGGACCCAGAAAATTTAACCCTTACTATAACGTACAAGCGCTATCGTAATACATGTAATAATCTGCTAAAAAGCCTTAAAAACAAATATTTTAAAATGGAATTTGTTAAGTATAGTTATAATATTAAAAAACAATGGGGATTGGTAAAAGACATGTGCAATTTAAACAGCCCTCCAAAAGTGCCCTTAGAGCTTCTTTCCACTAATTCAATAACACAGGATGCGTTAAATAACATAAATAGTTACTTTGTCAATGCCGGTAGGTATTTAGCAAACTCCATCTTGTCCAGGACCCTCACAAATGAGATAGATCTGAGCAAACGGTGTACACCAAAGGCGAATGGCGGACCTCTAAACTCTTTTATGCTTCTCCCAACAGACCATTGTGAAATTAAGGAAATAATTGCTAACTTAAAAATTAAAAATTCTTCAGGATGGGACGGTATCTCCACGTCGTTTATTAAGAGAGCAGCGGATTCCATTATTGCACCACTAGCGCACATATGTAATGCTTGCTTATCAAAAGGAGTCTTTCCAGATGCGTTTAAAAAGTCTGTCACTGTTCCTATACATAAAGCAGGAGACAAAACCTTAGTTTCGAATTATAGACCAATCTCTCTACTTCCTAGCTTTTCGAAAATTTTTGAAAAATTGGTAAATAAGAGGCTAAAACACTATCTAGATGTTCATAAACTTCTGTCGAGTAATCAGTTTGGGTTTAGAGAAAAAATATCAACCGCAGACGCCCTCCACAAACTAACTTCATATGTAGTCGAAAACATTGATAAGGGGCAGAAGACTCTAGGAATATTTCTAGACCTTGCAAAGGCCTTCGACACCGTCTCTATACCCATCCTCTTAACCAAACTTGAGAGCTTAGGAATTCGAGGTTTGTCTCTCCAATTTTTCAAAGACTACTTGACAAACCGACAGCAGGTTATAAAAATTGACAATAGCGTGAGCCACGAGGACAATATTACTTTCGGAGTACCCCAGGGCAGTGTATTGGGCCCTACGCTGTTTTTGATATATATCAATGACCTCTGCAATTTGCCTTTACAAAATGGTCAGATAATAACTTTTGCAGATGACACCGTATTATTGTTTAGTTCCAACACATGGAAAGACGTCGCCAAATCAGCAAATGAAGGTTTTGCTTTAGTAACCTCATGGCTCGACAATCATTTGTTGACACTAAATTTAGACAAAACCAAATTTATTACATTCACAATTAATAGCAGAACCCAACCTTCTCCCAACTCGATAATTATTCAAGCTCACAATTGCAACAACCCAAGTACTTGTCATTGTAACCCAATCACCAAAACTCATTCCATTAAATATCTTGGAGTAATGGTAGACCAAAACTTAAACTGGAAAGAACACGTCATGAAAGTATGTAATCGAGTAAGGAAAATGCTCTATATTTTTAAAACTATTAGAAATGCATGTGACATAAACCTACTAATAAAAATCTACTTGGCTCTTTGTCAATCTATATTGGTGTATGGCTTGAATGTATGGGGAGGAACTTCAAAAACGACCATGTTGTTTGTGGAAAGAGCCCAACGTATGATACTGAAAGTTATTTCTCGTAAAAAGTACACTTATCCGACACACCTGCTTTACAAAGAACTGGGAGTCCTCACGGTCAGAAAATTATTCATTAAACTTGAGATCATGGCACAACACAAAGTAAAACCGCATTTCACAGAGAGACGGCGTTTGGATATTGTTTATAACATACCCAAATATAGTACATCTTTTGCACACAAATTCCATAATTATCTTGGTCCGAGCCTTTATAACAGAGTAAGCAAAGAACTAAAATTAAAGAATCTTGATAGGCAAACATGCAAAACGACTATAGATAAATTTTTGAAAACACTAGACTACAATAGCACTGAAATGTTACTACAAAAACTGATATAAAAAAGGCACATAAATCATACATCATACATATATACACAATGCACACATACAGAAATATACATAAAATATACAACACATATGAACATATAACATATGCAAAAGATGAATTATGGACTATATAAATGTACCTATACCCATATCCAAAAATTCCTCAACTATTTCAATTAATTTAATTCAATTCAATTTCAATCTAATTTCAATTTATCATTTAAGGAATGTAAATGTAATGTGTTATGGTTTAATAGTATTAATATATGTAATATCGTAATATGTTATACCCTGTAATCATGACTATATAACTTTTAACTTGTGGGTATCTGTTGTTTTTTTGGTTGAGGAATACTATCCGCTCGTGATACAGTTATATACTAGTACGAGGGGATAGGGCGACTCAGTTGGAAGACAACCAGAACAATTTCACAATCTATAACAATTTTACAATGTATGACTTCACATTATGTAACCTCAAATATGTTTTTTTTATTATTATTTATATGGTTGTCTCTTAATATTAATACTGAATAAAGTTTATTATTATTATTATAACTTGTATTTGTAAGTACTTCGTTCGCCAGACGGCGCTAGTAATATTTTGCGAAGTATTGTAGAGGTGGGGCGCGGTGAAGAGGGAGCAAATGCTCGAGGTCATTTGGTGAGGGTACGACCTTAAAACAGCACGCAGATCTAACATATAGCGCGGACTTTACTAACAAAAGACGTAAAAATCTAGTCTGTCCTCAAAATCATACCAAACATGCTTTTACATCAAAATTTTACCTATTTCTTGGTCCTCTCCTTTACAATAGATTGAACGCGAAATCAAACATTTATAGTTTAAATCAAGTTAACTGTAAGAGAATTGTTAAGCAAACTCTGCAAAATATGTCCTACGATGATACAGAGAATTTATTGATTGTGCTAAAGTGATTTTGTTTATATTTCGTATTTTTACAATTTTTGATTATTATAATTATATTTTGAGTTTTTATACAATTTTTAGAATAACTATCTTGTAAATTAATAAAATAGAAGTTAAGCTTTGGTAATATTAGAATAGTATAAGATAACTTGCACACGTTAACACATCGTTTACAAATTTGTATTGTTAAGAATCCTTTTCATTATTTGTTAATTTTAAATTGTTTTTAGCTATTTTCGCCTGAAACACAGGATATCCTAGTTCAGGCACGTAAGACTTGGATTTAAGCTTATATTTAAGACTGTATGTAATTTATCCTGTAAATATTTTTGAATAAAAATTATTACTATTATTATTACTTCTGAGTCATTTCTATAAGTTATTTTTGAGAGTCCTCACGAATCTTCTCGCCTGCAGGTTTGACGACTTCCAGCCTCCCGAACAAGCCGGTTTCCGAAAAGGCTTCAGCACAGTAGACCACATACATACGCTGCGGCAGGTTATACAGAAGACCGAGGAGTATAACCTACCCCTTTGCTTGGCGTTTGTGGACTACGAAAAAGCCTTTGATTCGATCGAGACCTGGGCTGTACTGCAGTCTCTCCAGCGGTGCCAAGTAGACTATCGGTATATTGAAGCGCTGAAGGGTTTGTACGAAAACGCCACCATGTCAGTCCGAATACAGGACCAGACCTCGAAACCAATACCTCTGCAGCGTGGTGTCAGACAGGGAGATGTTATCTCCCCGAAACTGTTCACCGCTGCATTGGAGGATGTCTTCAAGGTTCTGGACTGGAAAGGACTGGGCATCAACATCAATGGCGAGTACATGACACACCTTCGGTTTGCTGATGATATCGTAGTCATGGCTGAGACCGCGGAGGACCTGAGTACAATGCTCGAAGACCTCAGTAGAGCCTCCGAGCGAGTCGGTCTTAAAATGAACATGGACAAGACGAAAGTCATGTCTAATGCCCATGTTGTACCGACTCCTATAAAGATTGGAGACTCTGTTCTCGAAGTTGTTGACAGTTACGTGTACCTGGGACAAACTATCCAGTTAGGAAGGTCAAACTTCGAGAAAGAGGTCAATCGTCGAATCCAACTCGGCTGGGCTGCTTTCGGGAAGCTACGTAAAATCTTCTCGTCCAAAATACCGCAGTGTCTCAAGACAAAAGTCTTCGACCAGTGTGTGTTGCCAGTGATGACTTGTGGAATTGAGACGTGGTCGCTAACAATGGGCCTTATAAGAAGGCTCAAAGTCACTCAAAGGGCAATGGAGAGACACATTGCCCGTAGGACCGATGCCCGATGGGGCGGACGGGTTCTCGAGTGGCGGCCACGCACCGGAAGACGTAGCGGGGGTAGGCCCCCGACAAGGTGGACGACCTGGTGAAGGTCGTAGGAAACCGCTGGATGCGAGAGGCGTAGGACCGGTCATCGTGGAGAACCTTGGGGGAGGCCTATGTCCAGCAGTGGACGTCTTTCGGCTGAAATGATGATGATGATGATGAAAAGCCATGTGACAATAATTAGAATGTAATTGTAACCATTATTCACATTGGCTGCAAAATATACCTAATTATGGTTTAAATTTCATGTCTTTAAAAAACCACTTGAAATATCCAATTAGAAGTACTTAACTTAAGGCCGAGTATTGACGTTATCTTTTTTTTAGCTATCAGTTAACACCGACTGATACTTAAATGACGGAAAATATTGCATTTTTCTTTTTTTAATAATTGCAAATTAGTGCTTGACCGCAATCCCACCAAATGGTAAGCAGTGATGCAATCGTTAATGGTAAGGCGCTCTATAGCGCTTAAAGACACTTAAATTGTAGTCAGACGGAAACACCGCTACTGCCAAATTGTTCATGTCCCTCGATGTACAGTCAAGACCAAAAGTCGAGTTGCAATCTCACAAAACTATGGCCAAGCAATACTAGTTGTAGTTACGACCTTCTTCTATAATAAAGTTTGATACACACTCATACACTTTGACAACTTGCTGCCCGCTTATGATAGTTAGGTACTACTTACTAATTTCAACGTTCACACTAAGTGTTTTAATGGCCTAGCGGTTTCCGCCTTGATAGGCGTTCAAGGTGGTTCGAGTTCAAATCTAATAACTTACAAAATATTTTTAAATGTTTATTGGTGAGTTATGAATGCTGACAACAAAAATATTTAAAAATACCGATCCGCAACGTAAAGATGATACTTTCTTTTAAGATTTTTTCTATATTAGAGTCATTACAAGAAGATGACGGTAGATTTGAAAGAATCTGAATCACTACTTCACAAAAAATATTCCCCTACCTACAATAACTATTATTAGCTACAATAACTCAAATAATATTACTTAGCTGTTGTTGGTTGGTAAACATATAGTTACCAGTTTGTGTTATTAGTTTTACTTTTTTAATCAATATGCAGACATATGCAGCAATATATCTCAAATATCATAATTATGAAACCGGCTTTTGTGTAACTTGTTTTTATTATTATTTGTGTAAGGTGCAAACCAATCGCTTGTTGCAAGTGTGTAATAAAATTGTTATTGTATTAGAGAAATACTGTAAGCCGTTGGAGGTCAAGGACAAGAGGTTGGAGGACGAAGGTAGCTGTCGAGACAAGTGAAACGAAACGACAATATTTACCGTTGAATAAACCTTTAAATCCTGCGAAGAAGGGAAGTTGCATTTGTGGTTTAAAAATAAACAGGCGAGACTGGTGGAGTCTTATCGAGCTAAACAAAAACTATTTATAACAATCACAGTGCAGAAGTGTCCTACAGAGTGTTTTAAATATATACCATTATACATATATCTTAATAACGGACTCTAAACCATCTCTAAAGTAATTTAGCTAAGTGACAGTAATATGTTCGGTTGGCTTAATGGCTAACAGATGTCGCCTTTTGCAATTTCAATACAAATTACTTTTGATAAATTATAAAAACAATAATTTCGGAATTCGATAAGAAATAAGTTCGTTAACTTTTGATCTAAGAAAGCGCTTGAAGATTATAATCTCATGCCATCAAACTCCGCAAAAAGTCACTGCAGGATGGAAGCACTAGTACCATGCTATACACGCAAAAAAAATGTAAATGTAATAAGCACTGTTTTGTGTTCTAAGTATAGATTATTTTATGATTGTAATAATATTAAGGTTAAGCTTCAATCCTCTTTTCTTTAAGAAAATGAATAATTAAGTTATAACCTCTTTAATCATAATATGTATATAATATTATAATTTTCATATCTAACAACCAAAAATGTTTTTTGTATTTTTTACCATAACAATATCATAAGTTTGTCAAGGATTACTTTTATATAAAATATTACAATGCTGCCGTTTCAACGTTTGTTTCATTAGTTAGTATAAATATATCTATACCCAATAACTTTATAACTTTATAATATATTGCATTTTAATATGCTTATTGTTTTATTTTTATATATTTTTTATTATATTACCTCTATAGTAAACTAAAACATATAATAAAAACCTTTTTTGGTATAAATGTTCAATAAATTTTCCTATTCGTTTAAATATTATTTACAAACATTTTTACTTTAAAATAAAATCAATTATCATAATTTTAAACTATATGAAACAACAAAAAGATTTACCTTTATTAAGGATCGAACCCACAACCGCTCGCTTATGATAGGACCATTGTTAAGTGCGGCCGCTAACTTAACTTCAAATGAAGTATCGAAATTTTGCATTACTTTAAAGAAAGACGAAGACTGCGATATAAAAATAATGCGGTAGTGTGCGTGGCCGGTTTAGCGCAGGCGACAGTAGTCTTTAAGGTGGGAATGGATTTCTACAGCTGATAGTACGCGGTATAAAAGACAAGGCAAAACGTTTCGTCCTGATCGTAGTGGTGTGAACAACATGTGGATGGATACTCGCCGTACGGCGGGTCATCCGATGATAAAACGGAGATGGAGGAATCAAGTCGTGCATTTCCCGTGTATAATTTCCAAAATTCATTCTATAGAACACCGGCAGGCTGGCTACTCTTCGTTTATGCTCTAGGTTTTGGAGACCGACCGGAGAGATCAAAAATCGAAATTGAACCAAATCTGGATCGCCAATTAGCTTCCTCGCACGCCCTTCCACCGAATCCAAAGTTGCCTATTCCTCAAATATTTTTAATATTTTTTAACTTAGAAATATTATCAATGCCGCCAAAACACATGCCACTCCTCCAAGAGGGGATTTAGCGCAGCTCAGTTAGCGTGCCGAGCACTAGGTTGCGAAAATCGCACTCTCCATGTTACTATGAGATCCCGTCGGTGCTCTGTTCGCCGTACCGCGACCCCCGAGTAAAGCCTCCGGCAGGAGGCATTTGGTCCCCCTAGATTGGAAAGCCACCTCAGGGTAGTCCTAGCCTGGGTACACCGCAATAGCGGCGGTAAGTCTCCTCTTGACGAGTGTCTAGAGAGGCGCCACGGCGCCCTCGCGTTCCGCCTGATGCAGATCCTCACCGGACACGACTGTTCCTCTTCCGAATAAGGCGGGAGGAAACGCCAAAGTGTCACCATTGTGAGGGTCGCCCTGAGGACACGGTGGAGCATACGAAGAAGAGGGTCATGGCGGCGATATCTCGCGTCCAGCCCTGATCTGAGGCCATGGTAGGCCGTCACCTCATTATGCGAAGCAGAAATGCAGGCAAACTGATGCTGGCAAAGGAGGAAGCGGAGCGGGAATGCCAGTTTCCTCACACTACTAGCCGCCGCAGGAGACGCTCTGGTCGGGTGACAACATCGAACTCCCACACCGACTTCCACAGAAAGAACACTACAAAGTGAAAAATAACTAATTTCGGAAGTCGGTGGCAATTATGAATGTTCATGGTCATGGTGCCTTTGGTTTTGTATATTCATTTTTGCCACCGACTTCAGAAATTAGTTATTTTTCACTTGGTAGTGTTCTTACTGTGGAAGTAGGTTATTTTTGTAAAAAAGTTTTTATTTTCAATTTATAGTTGCAAAAAGTACTGTTCAGCTGCATCCGGTCAGACTGGACGCTGCCGTCAACATAGTTAGGAATAGGCTAGCAAGCAAATGACGCCTTATTAATATTAGAATTTTAACCCGTAATTTTGGTTTAAATACTAAACTACTGAACCGATTTTTATAAAATTTATCTGGGACCAGACTGTATGAGCATTGCTAGAGATGACACAATTACGCGATTTAATTTTAATCTCTTGATTGTTTTTATGGTCGCATCAGCATGGTGAGTAGCAGTGGCCAATGGTTGTCCTACGTTAAACTTCAATGCTGTAAATTGTTGAGGACTTCCCTCGACTGTCTATGGTCTTTATTATTAGACCTACTCCAGACTTTTGTTGTGTTGTGGGTTATCCACATGGTTGCAATTTTCTCATCAATATAAATTAATTTATTGCAAACACAAGGTAGGTAATTACTGTAAATTGTTGAGGAGTTCCCGGAACTGACCTTAACCTTCATCATCAGCTCCATAATGACAGTCACCACCCATCTAGGTGTAAGGTTCTTATCAATACAAATTATTCAAGCACAAACACAAGGTTGCTGCTGTGAATCGTTGAGGAGTTCCCTCACCTGTCTCCCGGTTGCATCATCAGATCTACTCCAGACCCTTATTAAATTGTAGTACTTTAAAATACATCGCGCGCAAATGTACCGCGTACATTTCGCGGGATTATCGAGCATTATCGAGGGACTGGAACAATTTGCCCGCGGCGGTGTTTCCGTCGGACTACAATTTGAGTGTCTTCAAGGCTAGAGTGAATAGGCTCTTAATAAACTAGTGCGCTTTACCATCAACGATTGCGTCACTGCTTACCATCAGGCAGCATTGCGGTCAAGCGCTGGTTTATAATTTATAAAAAAAAAAAAAAATATGTAACGAAAAAACTTACATATGCACTAGCCGCCCCTACAATTTTTGAAAGTTCCCCTTGATTTCTCTGGTCTTCCATTATCAAACCCTGATGTCCTTATCATGAGACCACCTTGGGAATGTCTTCTTTCCAACAAAAAAAAGAATTATCAAAATCGGTTCATAAACGACGAAGTTATGCGCGAACAAACATAAAAAAACGTATAATATACGGTCGAATTGAGTAACCTCCTCCTTTTTGAAGTCGGTTAATAATGATTGCAATTACATTTTATGTAATACATAGAATGTAATTGTGATCATTATTTATACTTATAGCTTTTATTTCATATCAGAAATAAATGGGCTTCCATCATGAACCATTTACATATTTATATTATAATATTTTCGTCTATTTTCGAACTAAATTATTCAAATGAAAAACATGTGAGTATTTTTTAAACTAACAAACACACGTAAAAGTTCTGTTGGAAGAGTAAAGCGCCGACATGCCGCCGGCAAAGTTTTACGACTTGCAATGACTGAAGCTGCCAACCTAGCCCGCCGGCAAAATGTTGCCGACATAATTATGACTTTGGTGTGTAGAGCGCTTAAAATAACATCTTTTAATCATCACTTGGCTTTTTCCCAACTATGTTGGGTTCGACTTCCAGTCTAACCGGCCTTAGCTGAATACCACTATTTTACATACAGCGACTGCCTGTCTGACTACAATACAGTTACTGGGTAATACTATACCCGTGTATGTGTACCCATGTGGCGAAGACGGTGTACATGGCCAGCAACACCACACACCCTATGCCTGTTTGCATAGGCGGAGACATGGTCGAGCGCACAGACCAACTTAAATACCTGGGGTCTGTGCTCCACGCGTCCGGCGACATTGATTGCAACGTTAAAGCACGCATTTCTGCAGCTTGGGCAAAATGGTGTGAGGTGACAGGTGTCATTTGTGACCCCAAAATGCCGGTTAAGCTTAAAGAACAGGTCTGACCATCATTAGACCTGTCCTTCTATATGGTAGTGAGGCGTGGCCTGTGCTTGAGCGACACAAGCAGGAGCTACGTGTCACGGAGATGAATATGCTGCGGTGGATGTGTGGAGTTACGCGGAAAGACCGCATTAGAAACTTCCGCATCCGTGGCAGTCTCCGTGTCCGTGACATAGCAGACAAACTGCAAGAGAGTCGCCTGCGCTGGTACGGTCACGTCTTACGTAAACCGGCAGGTTACGTGGGTAACAAATTTCTTGCCATGGCGCCTCCGCCGGGCCGGAACAAGCGAGGTAGACCAAAGAAGTGCTGGCTTGACGTTGTAAGAGATGACATGCGTGCCAACAATCTCACACCACGGGTTGCCAGAGATCATGCGAAATGGAGGCGTATTAGTAGGAAAGCGGACCCCGGGCTCCAACGCGAAAGCCGCCGATGTGACCGGGATTATACGCTGAGATGATGATGATGATGATGACTATACCCCTTGGTAAGACTGACTAAGATTTAATAATTTACACTGTAAAAGTGAATGTGTACCCACCTCACCATCCAGTGAGAACTGGTAGCTTGTAGCTCTTTTAATTTTAAAATTTCTCACTCTTTTGCTGTAAATTTAGGGACTAGCTATTGTTATGTCTAGTTTGATGGTAACTTCGCCTCAATATCGCACACCCAAAGATATATTATTACATATTATCTATAGTAGTTTAGAAAAATTAAGCATTCACTCAGGCAGACATCAAAATCTACTTTATTCTATACAGTATTATGAGGACGCCATCATTTTATTAATATCAAAAACTTGTTTTAAAGGGATCTTTTAACTTAACCGTAACTGACGTAGACCTGTGCAGAGGTCCGAAACGTAAGGAGTGCTCTGTTCTGAAGGCTCGGCTCACTAGTCGTAATGTTATACTATATGATTTGAATGTGACACAAAATGTTTCACCAACTAAAGTAAGTACCTATGGTCTATTGTAAACACCTGCTTCTGCTAAGTATCAATGCCGGTTCCTTTGCATCCCTTTTTTTTTTTGGGCGGAGGGCGTGTGTTATGGGCAATATCTATCCCCTCACGCCCCTAGTCGCCGCAGAAGATACCCTGGACGTCGGCAGACAACAACCAACTCCCGGCCACCATAGGGGCGGGCTTAAGCTCGTCGCCCGGTAAAGATCAGGCCCTGGTTGACGGCGCGTGGTGTTCCACGCTCTTCGAAGAGATGTTAGCACATCATGATAGGGTCCACTAGTACCGATCCCTACTAAGGCTGTGTGGCCTTAGTAGGGATCGGTACTATGGCCACACAGCCATGTGTGACACAAAATGTTTCACCAGCTAAAGTAAGTACATATGGTCTGTTATAAACATCTGCTTCTGCATAGCATTAATGGGGCCATCCTTTTTTTTGGGTGAAGGGCGTGAATCTCTACGCCCTCACGCCCCTCGGACGTCAGGAGACGACAACCAACTCCCGTCACCATAGGAGCGAGCTTAAAGGCGGCGTTCAACAGTAGCTCGGTGACTGGTAAAGATCAGGCCCTGATTGAAGGCGCTTTATGTTCCACGCGCCTCGAAGAGATGTCAGCACATCAAGATAGGGTTCACTAGTACTACGAAAGAGATATCGTGGCATGGATGCAGGCAAATGAAGCAACACGGGTAATTTCTAATCAATAAAAATCTGATAAGCCGTTCGGCTCCGCCCAGAACGGAAGAAGTCATTTGACGATTTTCTACCCATAAAATAAAATAAAACCGGTATCACTTTCATTACATAGTGTTGTAATAGATCTTTTCAGAAATCATTGATTAACTTTTTTATCATTCTTTTTTATTTTTCTAACTTTCAGGGCAAAGTTGTAGGCATAACGAATGGGAAGGAGTACCTAAGGCTCCATATGAAGAGACCTTGTGACCATATCTTTCTGAGACCTATGTTCCATTCCAATTTTAATATTACGAATGATTGTGTAGTATTAAAGGTACTTTCGTCTATTTTCTTTTTCGTTAATAGCCCCGCAATTTTAAAAACTATAGGTAAAACTAGAGATGTTTTTTGTACGTAAATTTTCATTTTGACAAGCATCTATCGATTTTCAATTACTTTTATGATTATAATTCTACAATAAAACATTTCTACATCCGCGAATAAATCTAGAACAACATACAACCTACCACTGGCATGAGAATTGCAAAGAATGCAATGTAAGAATAGCATAGTGTATTAATAATTAATAACAATAATAACAAGTATTTATTTCACATAAAATACATAGCACTTTACACTGTTACATGAGAAAGTTTATAATTAATATGCAAAATGGAGTCTCATTTTCTAAACTAGGACCCGCCTGTATCTTAAAAGATAATGTGTTTCAGTAATACGCGTGTACCTTACGTTACAACGCCATCTATCGATGAGAAGTGTAACTTCTGAATTTAAGGGTCAGTGATCTAGGAGTTTAGTTTACACGATAGATAGCAAATTTCGAGCAATAAGGCGACTTGTATACATATACACTGGGCCGCAAAAATAACGTACCTATCACTTAGAACAACCGCAATATCTCCCAAAGTTATGTACATAGATAAATAATATGTTATAGGCCGATAAGTGGCGCTCATTTCAAAAAAGGTTTCATTTGAACAAAGTTGATAGCTTAAAAACGAATCTGGGTTGATGCTCGCACTGCAGAGCTCAAGAAGCTTAAAGAAGAGAGCCTTTAACCGTGCTGCCAAGTCCTACAAACAGATTCTAAGTAGCTCTCCTGCTTGACCGCATTTATATATATATTTTGGCAAAAATCTCTCTGCGCAGCTGCCAGTAGGCCTCCAATTCGCGTCTTGATTAAAGCAAAAGCAATTCACTGAATTTTGGCTCTCACTTGACTCTTCAATGCCGGAAGTTCGTATTGGGAACAAGTAGATCTTGGAAAGCAATTGTGTTGTCTGGACGTGAATAAGACTTGGTATATCATGATTGTTCTTAAGGTTTAGCAAATAAATTCTCATTGAAAGCTTATGTCAGCCTCTATTCAGGACCGGTATAGTGCCAAAAACCTGAAAGTTTTTTGCTGTGCTGCAAAGCCCAAAAGGGTAGTCGTGCTGATACTACCATCTATGGGCCAAAATTAAACAATCTGCTAATCTGGGTAAGAGTATACCTAATCTAATGATTATTATGAATGGTTATGCTCATCGAAGTTCAATTCCTGAAAGAGAAAAAGATTCCCTGACTAATGCCGGTGTTCCTCAGGGGTCTCTTCACTACCCAAACTCTGCTTCGATGCATATTAACGATCTCGCCGATGCATCTATAGGTGCAAGCAGATGTCAGCACAGTTGTGGAGAGATACCTGCCGGGTGCTCAGGCTAGTAAGCAGAAAGCAATGCGGTCCGGAAAAGAGGCTGGTAGAGCGTAAGGAACGTCACCACAGACAGGGCTCCAAAATGCAAAGCAAAGCCATTCCTGTAGCATTCAATACCGCCAAAACACAAGCGTGTCTATTCACCGTCAAAAGAAGCCCATTCAATTGGCTCCTACTTTCCGGAAATGTACCCTGGAGTGCACAGACCGCCTTAAGCTTTTGGGAGTTGAGATTTCTCGAACCCAAACTTTGTGTGGATTATTAAGTTCAAAGCCAAGGTTACTGCTAGAAAATTAAATACGGGCGCAAATTCCATTTTTATGCACGATAATTAGCGACTACATAGTGCACATTCGGTCAACGCGTAACTAAGATGTCCCTGTCAGTATGGAATGGCCAGCTCGTATCGCAAACTTAAACTACAGAGCAATTATTATATAGAACGAGGTCGGGGAGATGCACAAACAACGCTCTTCAGCTGCAGCCACCTTACGCGAGTTAAGGAGTGCGGCGCAAATAGGATGTTTCTGCAAAAAATTGATTCTATTTAGTCCGTCATTCAGATTATAGAAAAATATTGGATACGTATATTTTGTTTTATCAAATCAATTAAAATTGACAAATATAAAAGGCATCAAAGATCAGGAGTGGTGGCTGGTGACGTCACTGCTCGCTAAAAAGTGTAGCGTGCAGTGACGTCACACGAGTTTTCAACGCACTGTGTCGTCTTCATTTTTGGTTTATATGAAAAAAGAAAAAATACGTGTCTAGTATTTTTGGAAATCTGACTGACGGACTAATTCGTTTTTTTTTTTTTGTCAAATACCCTATTGTCAAACATAGACCAAAACCGTTTTAAAAATTTGTTTTACAGCATGCCACATCATCTTAATGAAGTGATACGGGCTCTTGGAGTAAATACAAGCTATTAAATTATCAGAAAATCTTTCTTTTTGCAGATTAACGGTGTTGTTTATTTTTTGTTATCCAAAAGTTAGAAGAGCTCTTTTTATTCTTTTAATATTCGAATAAAAATATTAAGTTACCAAACATGTTATGTATTTTATTTTATGTAAAAGTCAGTCATCTATAACATTCAACAGTTTCACGGCTTAATGTTATGTATTTAAGAAACTATCACACTTTTTATAAGCGACCTGGAATTTTTGCGGATCCCGTATTAATTGGCCTAGTTTCTACACTGTTTTGCAGATAATATTTACTAAGCAATTATTATTTTTAATTTCAAATAAGACGTTTAGTCTCAACCAGATAGGAGGTAAATATTATTTTAGGACTTCGTATATGCCAACCATCTTTAACTTACTCCTTTTAGATGTTTTTATTTTCATTATTGTTTTTAGGGTCAGTACCAATACAGTGTGGATGTACAAAAAATCACGCAATCGTTCCTAGGAAGAAGCTCACTGCTGCTGGGAAATTGGACGTTGAAAACTGTCCTGTACGATGACAAATGCAATTTTTTTTGTGTTAATCTTAAAGTTTATATATTTTAATGTGTATAAAATATACAAATATAAACAGTAAACCAATTTTTATTTTCCAGAACAAATTTATTACATATACATTATCTATTCTATCATCATTAAGGAAGCTCTTGAAAATCAGTAGATTTTCAAGAGCATCCTTAATCTTCATGCAGAGGTAACAACTTAAAGTCGATTTCTGGTTCAAACCTACAGTCAATGATCTCTGGATGTGGGTACGAAATCGAATGTATGATGACTAAGATTTATTAATTTACACTGTGAAAGTAAGTGTGTCGTTATCCACCTCGCCATCCGGTGAGAGCTAGTAGCTTGTAGCTCTTTTAATGTTAACTGAAAAATTTCTCAATCTTTTGCTGTAAATTTGGAGACTAGCTATTGTTATGTCTAGTTTGTGTGGGTTCGAATCCTAATTTAGACATAATCTTTTTGTTGTTTCATAATATAATTTAAAATCATGATAATTGATTTGTATTTTAAAGTAAAAATGTTTGCAAATAATATTTAAACGAATAGGAAAATTAATTGAATATTTACACCAAAAAGGTTTTTATTATATGTTTAAGTTTACTGTAGATGTAATATAACAACAAACACTAAACATGTTATAAAGTTATATATTATTAGGTGTAGATATACCTATACTAATAAATGAAACAAACGTTGATGGTAGCATTATAATATTTTATATGAAAGTAATCCCTGACAAACCACCTGAAGTTACCACCCACCAGACAAAGTCTTGCCGCCAAGCGATTCGTCGTATTCCGGCATGATGTCTGGTGAAGCCGTACGGAGGACGGGCAGTTGTGTGGCGGGTACGATGCGCCAAATGTTGTTGTGTCGGGAGTTTGGTCGTGGAGAGTCTCCAGATCAATCTCTCTCTAGCGCAGCATCGTTTGGTCGTGTTGGTCTTGGGTTTAACATTGCATCACCTCGCTCAACTGCCGTCATCTTGCCTATTCCTAAGTTTTTTTAAGTGAATAGGCTTAATAAACTAGTGCGCTTTACCATCAACGATTGCATCACTGCTTACCATCAGGCGGGATTGCAGTCAAGCACTAGTTTATAATTATTAAAAAAAAAACATATGATACTGTTATTGTAAAAATATAAAAAAAACATTTTTGGTTTTTAGATATAAAAATGATAATATTATAATGTTATCACTAAAGAGGTTATAGCTTAATTATTCATGTTCTTAAGGAAAAGAGGATTGAAGTTTAAACTAAATATTATTACAATCGTATCATAAAACATCATATCATAAAATAATCTGTAGAACACAAAACAATGCTTTTTACATTTACAAATTTTTTGCGTGTATAGCATGTTACCAGTGCTGCCATCTTGCAGTGACTTTTTTCGGAGTTTGATGGCATGCGATTATAATGTTCAAGCGCTTTCTTAATTCAACAGTAAACGAACTCATTTCTTTTCGAATTCCAAGATTACTTATTGTTTTTTTATAATTTACCAAAAGTAATTTGTTGTTACTGGGGTTTGAAAACACAACCACTCAAGGCTTATGAAATTGCAAGAGTCGATATCTGTTAACCATTAAGCCAACCGAACATTTTGTCACTTAGCTAAATTTGTTGATGAGTGGTTACAATATTATTTTTTGTTTGTTTCGGTAAGTAACTCGAAGTTGTTGACGACTATACAATATACCTGCGACAAACAGTCCAACTAGATAGGTCCAATTTCGAGAAAGAGGCGTCTCGTCGAATCCAGCTTGGCTGGGCAGCGTTCGGGAAGCAACGCTACATCACTCCGTCGTCCAAGATACCACAGTGTCGCAAGACTAAAGACTACTCTTTGACCAGTGTATGTTGCCAGTGATGACTTAAGCAACTGAAGCGTGGTCGCTCACAATGGGCCACACGAAATCTCAGAGTCACACAAAGGGCGATGGAAATAGCTATGCTCACAGTTTCTCTGCGCGATCGATTCAGAAGCCTTCGAGTGACGTCTTGAGTCTTCGAACTTCGAGTCGCTAAAATCAAGTGGCAGTGGGCGGGGCACATTGCTTGTAGAATCAATGGCCGATGGCGCAGTAAGGTTCTGGAGTAGCTGCCATCTACCGGAAGACGCAACCACAGCGCGCAAGGTGGGCCGACGACCTGGGGAAGGTCGCGGGGAGCCGATAGATGCGGGCAGCACAAGACCAGTCAGCATGGAATGCCTTGGGGACGCCTTTGTCCAGCAGAGGACCTCTATAGGCTGACGAAAAAGAAGATAGCAAGAGAAAATTAATTGCTTTTGATAAAATAATCGACTGCTGGCATTGAACAAAGTTTGTAAAACTGGCTTCAGGAACAAATTATTGCATGGCATATTGAACTGCATTCCAAATGTTTGATTGTTTTTTGGTGAAAAAGACGTCAACTTAGCCTAAAACATAGGGAATACAAATCTTAATAGAGAAACCTTGCTTACTTTAAAAAAATGTAAACTGTACGGCTTACATATACGTAGGTATATAGTGAAATTTTAATGAAATTCCTGATCAAACTAAAATCTTTACTTTAAAATTAAAATTCGAAAAATGTCTAACAGAGTTATTTTTAGATGAATGTAATGTTATTCTGTGAAGGATTTTAAAGACGATATTTTTTTATAGGCCATTTGTCACCTACCAAAAATATGAAATACTATGATTAATCAGGTCACAGTAAAAATCTGAATACAACCAAAAGATTCGTTTATCGTACCATCAAACAATACAGTGAAGGTAGATGACACAGGTCAAGAAGTGGTCGCCCTCGCTCTGTTAGGACTCCAATAGTGATAATAGCTATGAACGCGTGTATTCAAATAAATCTTAATGTTTGGCATTAAGCAGAAACTGTTGCCTGTTGCCGGAAGTAGCGTGTGCCGCTTAGAAATGCTAAGGGATGACGAGGTAGCCTCGCTTAGCGATAGTCAGCGCAAAGTTCTGGCACAGCTCCTTGTCTCAAATCAGGATATCGATAGATAGGTAGATTTCGTACGGGCGCTTCGTTGAAGGACGTGACCCTTCTACCTTGTCAAGATGATTTGCTAATAATCTCCAGCATATCTAATATTTGCTAGAGAGCTTCGCTCACCAGTCAACGTCCAACACAACATTCGGTCGATGGGTATTTTTGCTATGGACAATTTCCTCAAATTACACCATATTTGAATAGATTTGTTAACCCTACAACCTTCGTTATCGCGTGATACGATAACCCTGAAAACGTATTAGGCAAGTATCATGTGTCGGATCTTACGCGGTGCAATAACAGGGAGAGTTCGTCTCCTCGTCCCGTGATCTCTTAACATCAGAGAGGGCGTCCTCGAAAGCATATTTATTCTGTATGCTAAGTCTTAGATTTTATATATTTTATGGTATTGATATTCTTTGCATAACCGAACATTGGCTAAAAAGTCACCAGTTCTTGTTTAATTTTAAGAATCACAAGGTTGGTAGTTCGTTTAGCAGAATTAATGCTATACATGGTGGCTCATTAATTTTAGTTAGTAACCTGTTGAAATTTAAAAATCGTAAAGACATTGTGGGCCTGTCTGTTGAACGAACAGCTGAAATTGCCTGTGTAGAGTTGGAGGGCTTCATTGTGTTAAGTGTGTACAGACCCCCTTCAGGATTGTATGACTGCTTTGAAAAGGTAATGGATGAAGTCTTACACAAGATTTGTGTTTCAAACAAAGTCATTATCGTTTGCGGTGATTTTAATATTAATTTATTAGAGAACTCTGGTTATTGTAATAAAATTATAAGTCTATTTCAGTCCTACAATCTTGTAAACCTATTTTTGGAGCCCACAAGAATAACACCTACTTGTGCCACGTGCCTAGATAATATTTTTACAAACATAATACCAAGCCACAAAGAAGTTTTAAATTTACTTGATTCTGATCACTGCGGACAATGGATTACTATTCCAAACCATAGTAAAAAAGTGGCCAAAAAGGATATCACTGTTAACCCCAAAACTGAAAGCCGCTTGGAGGTTTTTAGACTTGATCTCATCAATAAATTGCCATTCTTATCCAGTGCTGTTAATGCTGATCCTAATCATCTCTATGACATTTTTTTTAATATATACTGTAAGCTATTTGATTCCACCTTTGTTCCCAAGACTATCTCTGTTAATAGTAAAGCATCTTTCTCTGATTGGGCTACCATTAGTATTCATAAAAGTAGAACTCGGCTTTATGAACTGTACAATGAGAGGATTTATATTAACACTGTTGAATTCAATTTGTATGTTAGAAAATATTCAAAATTATTCAAACAAGTTTGTTATATGGCCAAGTCACGTTACTTGAGTTCAAAGATAAAGAACAGTGGCAATGTAATTAAAACGACTTGGAAAATTATTAATAGTGAAACAAGAAGGTCCAGTGATAGAAATACTGACTATAGCCTGTCTATTAATGACAACATAATTAAATCAGACTCGCAAGTCTCTGAGGCATTTGAAAATTTCTTTTCGGATATTCCTGTTTCAACTACTAAATCCCTAAACTCATCACCTTCTGTTGCCGAGTCTTTGCTTAAAGAAAATGTTAATGTTTGTGATTCGGAGTTTCATTTTGAACATGTTATCAGTAGAGATATAATTAAAATCTTTCACACTCTAAATGTAAAAAAGACTGCTGACCTATGGGGTCATTCGGTGGAAGTTGCTAAGTCTATTATTGATATTGTGGCACCCACTCTAGCTGTTATCTTTAATGCTTGTATTGACTGTGGAGAGTTTCCTGATCTCATGAAAAATAGTAAATTAATACCTTTGTTTAAATCAAGTAGTACATCAGACCCCACAAATTATAGACCTATTTCTGTACTACCTACCTTTAGTAAAATTTTTGAGAAATTAATTTTAAACCAAATGCTAAATTTTTTTAATAAACATAAATTATTACATAGCAAACAGTTCGGTTTTACAAGGGGTCGTTCAACTACTGATGCCGGTGTTGAACTTCTAGGTCATATATATAATGCATGGGAAGGATAAATGCGATGCCTTGGGCATCTTTTGTGATTTGTCCAAGGCATTCGATTGCGTTCTTCACGATACGTTAATCAGGAAACTCCGCCACTACGGGATCCGGAACTCTGCACTGGATCTTATTACATCTTACTTGAGTGGTAGGATTCAAAGCGTTGACGTTAATGGAAAAAGATCTTCCGGATCTTTAGTAACAATGGGAGTCCCACAGGGGTCAATTCTTGGTCCTTTTTTGTTTCTTATTTACATCAATGACCTGCCGTACCTAATAAAGGATAACCACGATATAGTGTTGTTTGCAGATGACACTTCACTTTTATTTAAACTGAAACGTCAGCAGCAGGTTACTGATGATGTAAATAGCGCGATCTCCAAAGTAGTCCATTGGTTTAATGTTAATAATTTACTCTTAAACGAGAAAAAAACCAAATGCATTAAGTTTACTCTACCTCACGTGAGGCAGGTGGAAACTAAAGTGTTGATAAGGGGCGAAGAATTGAAATCTGACGACAGCACAGTGTTCTTGGGTATAACTCTGGATGCTAAGCTTCAATGGGGTTCACATATAGAAAAATTGTCAAAAAAGCTAAGTTCTGCTGCATACGCAGTTAGAACAATTCGTAATTTGACTGATGTTGAGACGGCCCGTTTAGTGTACTTTGGCTATTTCCACAGCGTAATGTCGTACGGCATTCTGTTGTGGGGAAATGCCGCCGATATTCAAACAATATTTGTTTTGCAGAAACGAGCTGTTCGTGCAATTTATAAATTAAGTCCGAGACAATCTCTCAGAGAAAAATTTAAAGAGATTAATGTACTGACCGTGCCGTCTCAATATATTTATACCAGCGTGTGTGGGTAGCTCCCGCACGAGCATTGCACTGGTCACCACGTCTGGGGATTATCCGTTCCCGGGTAATCCTCCCTAGGCGCGGAAACCGGCCTAAATTAGGCCGGTAAGCCCTGAGAGTGGCCCGGAGTCAGATCTTCGGGCCGAGCCCGGGTCACTCTCAACGCAGGGCTCGAGGGAATCGAGTGTTTTTAGTGGGTATTCCCGGCTCCGGCCGGGCGAGTCCCACACACGCCTGTCGCCTAGCTAGCGGCGGGTACGGTGCGTAACGCATTTTCACTCGTATAAAAAAAAAAAAGGTGGCTCTTTCAGATGCCAATGTATACATTTTTACAATGGACTTCCAGAGGTGGTTCAAGATCTGAGCCTGAATAAATTCAAATCCTTCATTAAACGTTAGTTGTGTCAGAAAGCATTTTATAGTGTGAAGGATTATATTGAGGACAAAAAGGCTTGGGCTTGAGCTGCGTCCGATTTCTATACAATGATTGTTCTTTGATTTTTCCTCTTGTAGTTTTAATGTGTAATTGTTTATGTTATTTATTCAAAGCCTGTATTACACATATGTAGCCAAGCATATTGTACGTTACGGAATTGTATCGCTGACAGAGGTGTTCGGCACTTGTACAGCTACACAGGAGCTAAACTTTCCACAGATTCGGGAACACTGTTGGAGCTGCTGAACCTTGGACAAAACTATCTTAGCATTGTGTAGATTCAATTTCTTAGTATTGTATAATTGCATGGCAAACGTGTGAGCACAATGTACGTATGTGCTGTAAGGCATTTATTTGTTGGGTTAGTCTTTTTTATTGACTTAATTGTGCTCTGGCTGTTGAGATTATGTCATGTTCACTCAAATGTCTCGCTGATGGTGGCGTGTGTTTTGGGTCATTGGGTTCCCTTCGATATGGTTGAGCTGAATGATGCTGATCCATACGTCATGTTCGTGAACGGACGCCGTCAGAGGGGACTGGTCATCTCTTAGCTGCCACGGCGTATTTTAATTTCTGAATTGATTTTTGTGTGTTTTCCATAATGGACGCTCTCGGCGCACAATATATTTCTGCATCGTTCTCACGCGGTTGATTTCAACATGAATGATGTAATCAAATATTTGTAACAATAGCTTAAAAATTTAAAAGAGTGTCCATGGAGTTTCTTGCCCGTTCTTCTCCATAGGTACCTACTCTTTGGAATGGGCGACTAGCTTCATCTTATTGACTGACCGACCTTCTGACAATTCAAAAGTGCCTGTAACTGGTTTATTTGAAATAAATGATTTGATTTGATTTGATTTGATTAGTGTTAGTGTTTAAGTTTTCCTTTGTTCACGAGCGAGGACGTTCTCTGGAACTCGATGAGGAGTGTATAGCGTAGCAATCTGAAAGCGCTCTCACTATGAAATTGGCTAGAGGCGCTGAGAGACCAAGTTTGACATTCGGCGGTGAAAATGTTCGCGCGCTGACGACTCGCGCTCAAGTAAGAAATAAAAGTGATTATGAGTTTTGTGAGATGGTTTGGTGCTGAGGCCGTTTTCCACCACAGTAAACCGTGATTGTGATATCCGAGCCTATATTCGATTCCCACCGACGCTATACTTTCTTATACTAGTTGCTCACACACACTTCGATGACGCAGACAGCACGGCGGCGTCGACTACGGGACCGGCCATACAAGCAACATTGCTTTTTTATATAAGTTATAAACTAGCGCTTCACCGCAATCCCGCCTGATGGTAAGCAGTGATGCGATCGTTGATGGTAAAACACGTTAGTTTAATAAGAGCATATTCACTCTAAACTTGAAGACACTCAAATTGTAGTGTGACGGAAACACCGCCGCTGGCAAATTGTTCCAGTCCCTCGATGTACGCTCGGATCGTAGTGGTGTTAACAACGTGAGGGTGGAAAGTCGCCGTACGACGGGTCGTCAGATGGTGGAACGGAGATGGGGGAATTAAATCATTCAATTCCCTTGCACACTCACCAGAATGCATCCTATAGAAGACCGAAAGGCTGGCTACTCTACACCTGTGCTCCAGGCTTTGGAGACCGTTTCGAGTTAAATCTGGGTCCCCAATCAGCCTCTTCGCACGTCTCTCTACTGAATCCAAAGTAGCCAGGTGACATTTCGCAGCACTAGCCCAAATGTGACTGCAGTACTCCACAGACGATCGGACCTGTGCTTTGTACAACATATGAAGCTGCCTCGGTGTGAAGTACCGCCGGACCTTTGCGATGACGACAAGTTTTCTGGCAGCCACCTTGGCTTTAGACTCAATGAACCGCCCAAAGTTGAGGTTCGAGGAAATCTCAACATTCAAAAGCTGAAGGCGGTCGGTGCACTCCAAGGATACATTCTGAAAAGTAGGAGCCAAGGTGAACGGAATCCTTTTGGCGGTGAAAAGATACGCTTGTGTTTTGGCGGCATTGAATGCTACAAGATTGGCTTTGCCCCATTCGGAGACTGCCTGAAGTGCAGTACTCGTACGCTCTACCATAGCCCTCTTTCGGACCGGATTGATTCCTTACTAGTCCGAGCTTCCGGCAGGTATCTCTCCACAACTGTGCTGTCATCTGCATACCCATAGATACCGGGCACCAGCAGATCGTATCATCATCATCTCAGATCGTATATGCAGCAGTAACAGAGTTGCAGAGAGAACAGACCCCTGAGGAACACCGGCATTGGTCGACATGTGCTCGGATGAACAACCGTCGACAACAACTCGGAGGGACCGTTCAATCAGGAAGTCTTTTACCCAGCCAGTCAGGCCAGCGGAAATGCCGTACGCTGGAAGTTTACTCAAAAGGCCAGCGTTCCATACCCGCTCGAAGGCCTTCGAAACATCAAGGGAGACGGCAATAGCTTCCCCGTTTTTCTCGAAGGCCTCGCTCCACATATGAGTGGCATACACTAGTAGGTCCCCAGTTGACCGATTGCGTCGAAACCCGTACTGTCGGTCACTGAGGAGATCGTTACCTTCCAGGTAAGCCAAGAGGCGCGAGTTCAATACACGCTCCATAATCTTGCAGAGTATGGAGGTTATTGAAATCGGCCGATATTTGGTAGGATCGGCACGACTACCCTTTTTGGGCACGGGCTTCACGTTGGCAAGCTTCCAGGACTTAGGCACTGTACTAGTCTTAAATGAGAGGCGATACAAGCGCGTCAATACAGGAGACAACTCGGGCGCACATGCCTTAAGAACAATCGCTGGTTTACCATCCGGACCACTAGCCTTATTCACGTCCATACGACACAATACTCTCAGGACCTCCTTGTTCCTAATGCGAACCTCCGGCATTGAAGATCCGCAATGAGGTTATTTAGGTGGAGTAGCACTGTTGGTGTCAAGACGCGAATTATGGGCAATGAGAGATGCCAAGAGACCTGCTTTCTCCCTCGCCGTATGGGCCAGTGCTCCATCAGGCCAAACCAGCGGAGGCTGTGTGATCCGACAGAAGTTCGCCTCGACCGATTTGGTTAGGGATCAGAAAGATCTGCTACCTGATGGTTGCGCAGAGAGCTTGTTGCCAATATGCGAAATGCGGTCGAAGCGAGCCTTCCTAAGCGCCTGTTTGTAGGACTTGGCAGCACGGTTAAAGGCTCTCTCCTTTGAGCTTAGATCTGGAGCTCTGCAGTCACGAGCGTCAACCGAGGTAAGAAAGGCCGTCCGACACGACCGCGCGCAGTCATCCCTTTAAAACTTTAATTACTTGTTGAAGATTATTTTTAAATGTGCCTTGCCTTTAATTTAATAACTCATTAACATCTGAGCCTTAACACTAGATAACAGTTTGTTTGCACAGGGATTTTTTTACTTACTTTTTGAAGTTCATTACGCAAGTCAATCAAAACAAAAAGAAAACATGAACGAAATATCAATCTGAATATTGTTCTCAACTTCACAAAGTTTTACACAATTCCACATGAAAGCAGTAGCTTGCGACAGTTCTTTAACTCAACATTTCTAAGGTTCTTACTGGCAACAAGGATAAAAAAGTCATATACCAATAAATAATGTCCAGTTTATAATAGAGACTAATAATAAAATAGAGCTAATATCAGAGAAATATGGAAGAAAAAAACGTGTTGCGTCGACATCCAATAAATAAATATGCGGAAAAAAAAATATTAAAAATTAAATTTATCTGCTTTCGGTCTTCTATAGGTTGCATTCTGGTGAGTGTGCAAAGGAATTGCATGATTTAATTCCCCCATCTCCGTTCCACCATCGGACGACCCGTCGTACGGCGACTTTCCACCCTCACGTTGTTAACACCGCTACGATCCGGACGAAGCGTTTTGCTTCCTCTTTTATTCCGCGTACATCGAGGGACTGGAACAATTTGCCAGCGGCGGTGTTTCCGTCGGACTATAATTTGAGTGTCTTCAAGGCTAGAGTGAATAGGCTCTTAATAAACTAGCTCGCTTTACCATAAATGATCGCATCACTGCTTACCATCAGGCGGGATTGCGGTCAAGCGCTAGTTTATAAATTATATAAAAAAAAAAATTACGATAAGAGCTGAAAAATGATGATGAGTATCCCGATACGTAACAAAATCAGCCTATTTTGATCTCACTGTTGAGACACAGGCCTCTTCTCGATGAGAGGGAGTGGGCCGCCAACGCGGTAGATCGTTGGCCCAGTGCGGATTGGTAAGCTACAATGAAATAATAGGCAGTAATTTTAGGCACAAAATTTATTTTCAACTATATCTTGGGTGACGAAACCAAAACTGATATAATGCATACAAAATTACAGTTTCTACTATAAAACGATGATTTCCATCTTTGAGTCTCATATAGATAATTTCCCGCGTAATATTTGTGAAACATTCGATCCATATTTATTCTCATCTTATACAGGCCCTAAAAAATAAAAATTATCAATTAAAAGACAGTGTTAGTTAAAAATCTGTTTCATTGTTTCGATGGTTCTTCTCCATTTGCTTTTCTTCAACTTGCTCCATTGTGGCGTAGATTGGGCTTCTCCAGTTCTTTGCATATTAGATCAACTGTTTGGACTTCGGTCTCAGGGCTGGATTTTGAATGTGTCTCGTGTTCCCAAGCGCTACTACTGAAAGTCCACAGTTCATGAGGTCCCAAGCTCTTTTTCCTAGTAGGCCAATGATATTCAGTTTTTATCTGTCATTTTTTAGTAACAGCCCGGGGTTTAAATTTGTTCTCGTTTGATGGCAATAGGGATGGATGGGAGAGCAGCGGTGGCCTAGTGGTATCAGCCGCGCCTTTCAAGTTGCCGTTTCGAACCCCATCATGCGCTTTACTTTGTGTAAATTATTTCATCACCACTACTCTCAAAATGGTGAAATAAAACACCATGATGCAACCGGTATGTCCTAGAGTGAAAATATTAAAGACATGTGGCACCTGCAACCAACCCGCACTGGGCTTGCATGATAGATTAAGGCCCATTCCCTCTCAGCGAGGGGAGGCCTGTGTACCTCAGAGGGAACATTATGAGCTGATTATAATACCAATAGGCACCAACAGCGACCCCTAGTATGTGCATGGCACTTAAGCATATATGGCGAAATGATAATATACACACGCTATCAGGTCACGCTACTCGAATGTAATCAGATAATCCATATCAGTTGAAAATCTATTTGTACATATTGTAGTAGATTGAATGTGCTCGCGTCAGTACTATAGGTAAAGCTGTAACCAACCCTTGTGTAAAATAACGCTGTTTTATATGTTCTTTAGGACGGCTAGATAGCAAGTGAAAATTAATTACTTTTGATACAATACATCGACTGCTAGCATTGAACAAAGTTTGGAAAACTGGCTTCAGGAACAAATTGTTGCATGGCTTATTGAACTGCATTCGGAATGTTTGATTGTTTTCTTTTGACAAAGACGTCACCTTAGCCTAAAACACAGGGAAAAACAATTTTTGATAGAGACACCTTGCATACTAAAAAAAGCGTGATGATAACATTTTTTTTTAATAATTATAAACTAGTGCTTGACTGCAATCCCGCCTGATGGTAAGCAGTGATGCAATCGTTGATGGTAAAGCACACTAGTTTATTAAGCCTATTCACTTAAAAAAACTAAGGAATAGGAAGGATGACGGCAGTTGAGCGAGGTGATGCAATGTAAAACCCAATACCAACACGACCAAACAATGCTGCGCTAGAGGGAGATTAATCTGGAGACTCTCCACGACCAAACTCCCGACAACAATATTTGGCGCATCGTACCCGCCACACATCGCAACACAACTGCTCAGACCCGTCCTCCGTACGGCTTCACCAGACATCATGCCGGAACACGATGAATCGCTTGGCGGCAAGACTTTGTCTGGTGGGTGGTAACTTCTGCCGGCAGCCGATGTTATGGCCTACCACCGAGTAATAATAATATAATAATTAATTATAATATATAATTATTTCTAGATAAATGTTATTATTCTATGAAGGATTTCAAAGACAATATATTTTTATAAACCATTTGTCATCTACCAAAAAGTACAAAATACTATAGTAAATCAGGTCATAAGTATGGTCACACAGTAAAAATTTGAATATAAGCCAAAGATTTATTTATCGTACCATCAAACGATACAATGAAGGTCAAGAAGTAGTCACCATCGCAACTCCGAGGGACCGTTCAGTCAGAAAGTCTTTAACCCAGCCAGTCAGGCCAGCGGAATTGCCGTACGCCGGAAGCTTACACAAAAAGCCAGCGTGCCATTCCCGGTCGAGGCCTTCGAGGCATTAAGGGAGATGGCAATCGCTTCCCCGTTTTTCTCGAGGGCCTCGCCCCACAAGTGAGTGGCATACACTAGTAGGTCCCCAGTTGACCGATTGCGTCAAAACCCGTACTGTTGGTGACTGAGGAGATCGTTACCTTCCAGGTAAGCCACGAGGCGCAAGTTTAATATACGCTCCATCTTGCAGAGTATGGAAGTTATTGAAATCGGCCGATAGTTGGCAGGATCGGCACGACTACCCTTTTTGGGCACGGGCTGCACGTTGGCAAGCTTCCAGGACTTGGGCACTGTACCAGTCCTAAATGAGAGGCAATACAAGCACGTCAATACAGGAGACAACTCGGGCGCACATGCCTTAGGAACAATCGCTGGTATACCATCTGGACCACTAGCCTTATTCACGTCCAGACGATACACAGACGACACGATACTAAAGAATGCGTGAATTCAAAGAAATTGCAAACGTAAGCAGAAACTTGCGGCCTTTAGATGGAATTAAGCACAACCACCGTGAAAAGGGTATTAAATAAGACTTAGGACTTCGGGCATATCGAAAAAAAACAGCACATCCTTTGAAAGCTCGTTTAATGGACCTGAGACTGCAGAGGCGCTGGCAACGTGTTGTTGATGCGGTATCTAGGAAAACAATATAGGGTAAATTTTCTTCAGATGAGAAAAAAATACTAAAGAATAGACCTACAACCAAAAAAATTATAACGTGTACGTATACAGTAGTGAACAAGCGAGCACCCGTATTTCGCGTATCCAACGTGCTCATTTTTCATCCTTGCTCATGATATGTTTGGGAGTTTTTTATTGGGGCTTAAGTGAGGTATATTCGTGTGCGAAAGGTCAAAACGATTGCAGTTGTATGTATCAAAATATATTCCCGACGAACCTTGTGAAACCTGTTTCTCATACCATGTTCAAAAATAGGCACTGGGCAAGATTCGGCGCCAGCTCATAGAGCGAAGAGCACACAGGACTGGCTGGAGGCTTGTGAAATCAACAAATCAAAGACTGGCCCTCCTCCAGTAAAGATTTGTGTCCGTTAGAATATGAATATGGCAACACTTGGAGAAAAAAACCTCATCCTGATTTGTAAATTTGTAGTTACTCAATGCTTCCTTGATTAAGACAGCCACCGATATTGACATGGACCGCGTTCGTGCTGCAATAGACGACTGGCAGGCTTCGTATATTAATGGTTACATAATGAATATACTTAATATTTTATATTAAACCTAACTAGATATTTGCATGCTTATAACATACAGCTCCAGAAAAACTTCACACCTCTAAGATGTTTAAAACTTCTTCGGCTTCCCGCACAATGAAAATGAAAATGACAACGGTAACCTTACTTGATCTAAAGTAGCATCCTCAATAACGGTGAGTTCGAGAGCAATAGAACTGTCGGAAGTTATATTAACTGAACCGACAGTACAATCCTTAGTTTTCGGTCCTTTACATATTTCGAATTTTTTCACTGATAGGTTGAATGGCCCCTAAAAACCAAAATAACATTTTCCATAAAAAAAACTTGTGATGTTTTGATAACAGTTTCGATAGTTTAAAAAGAACCCTTATAGTTTCGCCATGTCAGTATGCTCAACCGCAACTTAGCTCAAAGACTCTTAGTACCTACTACAGAAAGTAGTGTAAAAACCTATATATTATGGTGGGTTACCGTTGTATAGGTCTTCCAAACATATTGCGGGTTAGTGGAACAATTTTTCGATTTACGAACGTGACAAATAAAGCTTTAGAGTGCTAATTTTAATCAACCGTGTGGGACTCTTTAACTGTATCCCTGCCATCTGCTGTAATTCAATGAACTTATAAGGAATTGCCTCTTTGTAGTATCCTAACTACTAGACGATCACGGCCCCATTATTTAAAGGGCACGCGGAATCTATCGTGGTCACGGAACGATTATGTAAAAGGACCAACGAAACCTTCTACCCCCTTTATATATAAATAAGGTAGATAACTGACGCTATACAACCATAAGTTCCGGCTACATACATAGAACTGTGTTTGTCTAATTTTTTTTTCTTAGTAAAACCAAAAATCAGATTTTATAAAAATACTTATTCGAATTTACCTAGAGCAAAATTTTATATTGTCTCTATAGACATATGATAAAACACAGTCACTATGTTCCTTTGTATGATTAAATCTTTGAAACTACGCAACGGATTTTGATGCTGGTTTTTTTTTAGTAGATAGAGTGATTAAAGAGGAAGGTTTATGTGTAATAACATCCATTAAATTGTGGAGAAATACTATTATTTTTGAGGTTTGTAATGTGATGCCGTAAATAATAACATTTTTCGGCGTTTGAAGTGAAACGCAGGGTGAACTCTACGAGATTTATCAAAATAATGTACTAAATATTGTACTCATTGAAAACATCTACTGAAAAGACCGCGATAGTATATGTCTATCTATTGTGATATCCCACAATAATATTTTTTGTCATTTATTTTTTACGACAAATACCAGCTAATTTTCGAAGCGATTTTAACACATACAGCATTAATCCTTATCCAATTGAATACCTTAAATAAATTGTTGATTTAATATAGATCTATATTACTCTTTTAAAATTTTAATATCTTCGAAAATATTCATTTAAATCGAAAAATATGATTTAAATGAATATTTTCGAAGATCATCATCTATCATCATCCCAGCGTTAATCCCAGTCGCATCCGAAGCCTTTTCAGCTTTGGAGTCTGCGGTCCGCTTTACCAGTCCAGCTGTTGTTATGGCTAAACTTCTACATTTTCCGTGAAGCGTATAAATATAGAATATTTTCGAAGATATTACAGATTAAAAAACCGGCCAAGTGTGTGTCGGACTCACGCACTAAGGGTTCCGTACCATTGATTTATGAAAATAAAGTATTTAAGTTGTTTGTCTGAAAGACTACGCGGTAATAAGCGGTTTACGATTACGAGGTATCTAAAAAAAACTAGGTACTTACTAGATCGCGTTCAAAACAATTTTCGTTAGTAGTTTTTATAGTAATGTGCATTATAAGTTTTTTTTTTTTTTTAGATTTTTCATTTTCTTATTTTAGAAGTTAGAGGACCACCTTTTTTCCACTTTGGAAGCGCCAGTCACACAAACTATTCGGTTTACACACACGAAGGGACCTGTGCTTTGTACATCATTAGAAGCTGCCCTGTTGTGAAGTACCGCCGGACCTTTGCGATAACGCCAGGTTTCCTGGCAGCCAACTTGGCTTTGGACTCAATGTACCGCCCAAAGTTTAGGTTCGAGGAAATCTCAACTCCCAAAAGCTGATGGCAGTCGGTACAGTCCAAGGATACATTTCGAAAAGTAGGAGCCAAGGTGAACGGGCTCCTTTTGGCGGTGAAAAGACACGCCTGTGTTTTGGCGGCATTGAATGCTACAATATTGGCACTATTCCATTCGGAGACTGCCTGTAGTGCAACATTCGTTCGCTCTACCATGGCCTCTCTTTCGGACCGGATTGATTCCCTACTAGCCCGAGCATCCCGCAAGTATCTCTCCACAACTGTGCTGTCATCAGCTTCGCAACATACCTATCTGGCTACTGTTATATGTAGAGAAAAACCCTATCTGCGTTGTAATTACCAGCGCTTTCTCAGATGAATCTAAACCTAACCCTTAAATTCGAATTTATCAAGCCATATAAGGAAATCTGGCAGGTTTAACTTATTGGAACAATTCGAGTCGTACAGCACGTAAACTTTATTTATTGACTTGTAATATATTCCCTCAAGATTATTTAATTTACACGTACTATGCGCTCCCAGCAATTATCACTATACTAAATCACATATGAAAAACGATAGATACACGAAGTCTTATATAATTGGAAATATGTTGTTAAAATTCTAAGAACCATGCATTTTTGTGTTTGATAAGTTGAATAAATACTCACATACTGATTTTCTGAATATATCGGTAGGGAAATAAATAAAAATGTTATGAAATAAAAATAGAAACCGTTCATAATGAAAGACAATTTATTTCTGATAGAAACGCAAGTAAAAGCTATGAGACAATAATTAGAATCTAATTGTAACCATTATACAAATTGGCCGCAAAATGTAACTAATTATGGTTTAAAATTCATGTCTTTAAAAACACCATTTGAAATACTTATCCAATTATAAGTACTTAACTAAGAGCCGAGTATTAATGTTATCTTTTTTGCTTTGGACGCTGAACTAACACTTTATACCAGCTATCAGTTGAAACCGACTGACACTTAAATGATAAAATATTGCATTTTTCTTTTTTTATAAATATAAACTAGTGCTTGACCGCAATCGCACCAAATGGTAAGCAGTGATGCAATCGTTAATGGTAAAGCGCTATAAAGCGCTTGAAGACACTTAAATTGTAGTCAGACGGAAACACCACCGCTGCCAAATTATTAAAGTCCCTCGATGTACGCAGTATAAAAGACGAGGCGAAACGCTTCGTCCGGATCATAGTGGTGTTAATAACGTATGGGTGGCTAGGCGTACGATGGGTCGTCCAATGATGGAACGGAGATGGAGGAGTTAAGTCATACATTTCCCGAGTACACTTTCCAAAATTCATCCTATAGAACACCGGCAGGCTGGCTAGTCTTCGTTTGTGCTCCAGGCTTTCAAATTGTTTTGAACCAAATCTGGGTCGTCAATTAGCCTCCTCGCACGCCCTTCCACCGTATCTAAAGTTGCCTATTCCTTAAATATTTCTAATATTTTTTACCTTAGTAATATTATCAACGCCGTCAAAACACAAGCCACTCCTCAAAGAGGGGGTAGCGTGCCCAGCACTAGGTTGTAACAATCACAGTTCCCATGTTACTATGAGATCCCGCCGGCGCTTGATCCGCTGTCCTGTACCGCGACCCCGACTAGAGCCTCCGGCAGGAGGCATTTGGTCCCCCTAGATTGGAAAGCCGCCTCAGGGTAGCCCTAGCCTAGGATATTTTTCTAATGACTCACTGATGTTTTTTTTATGAAATATTAGAAAAACATCAGTGTTAATATTGTTGGAGGTTGTATACCTACCTTGGCAACCAACACATGATGCGCTGTCTGTCGTCATGACAGAACTATAAAATAAATGGTGTGAAGCTGATACGGTCTATAATTTAGTAAATAATATAAGTACTCGGGGAATGCGCTAATGCTGGATACGTTAATTTTTAACAGGTTATGGTTCCCATTCCGTACCTGAGTAAATATTATTAAAAGTGATCGTAAAAAATATTTCCTTTATAATACTGATTGTCACGTTGTTGACAGTGAAAAAACAATACTGTCAAAAAGTAAAAAATGTGTGATGAAAATACTGTTTCTGGTTCCTATTGCGGAATTAAAAAACTGCAAGGAGCGAACGATTTTACATCGTGGAAATTCGTTGTGAAAAACCTCCTCGAATCCAAAAACTTGTGGGATGTTGTGGAAACAGAAAATATCCGTGATTTACAAAAAGACAGTGATAGGAAGGCACGATCAACTATATGTCTGCTTATTGAGCCTACATGTTTTGCGCACGTGTACCAAGCAAAAACCGCACGCGAGGTATGGCAAAACTTGTGCAGAGCCTACGAGGATCAAGGCTGGGGCAGGCGAATTTTGCTGCAACGTAAACTATGGCAGTGTCGTTTGGAAAATTATTCAAGTATGGAAAAATACATCTGCGATATAGTACACCTGGCACAGCAGCTTAATGATATAGACGCAAAAGTATCAGACGATTGGCTTATTTCAATACTATTGGCTGGCTTAACGAGCGAATACAACCCGTTCGTGATGGCCATCGATAATAGTGGTAAAGAGGTAACACTAGAGCAAGTAAAGACCAAATTACTACAAGAAGGCAACAGACAAGCCAAAGTGTGTAATGGGGCTGGTGAGCAAGCTTTTACCACTCAAAACAGGAGGAGCAACAACAACACTGCTCGGAAACTAGCGACATACAAATGTTTCAAGTGTCAGAAATTTGGACAGAAAGCATCAGAATGCAAAGGCATCAAGAAAACTGCGAATATTTGCATGGGTACTACCGGTACCGTAAATAAAAACGCCTGGTATGTTGATAGTGGTTGTTCTACCCATATGACGAATGATGCGAACAAACTAGTGCAATATAAGGCACAGAAAGGCGACTGTAAGATAAAAGTTGCTAGTGGTGATGAGATATCAGTAGTTGGAAAGGGCAATGCAGCACCGATTGTGAGTAAAAATGAGAAACTCAAATTGAATAATGTCCTGCATGTTCCCGAATTGTCGATGAACCTAATCTCAGTGAGTGATCTCGTAAGAGACGAGTACAAAGTTGAGTTTAACAAGCATGGATGTTTGATTAAAGATAAAAATGACCGCAAAGTTGCCACTTGCAAAGAAGTTGGTGGAATTTTCAAGCTGATTGAAAACAGCAATATTGTGGTTAATTTAACAACATCGAATGAAGTTTTGTCGAATTTATGGCACAGGAGACTAGCTCATCTAGGACAAAAGTACATGATCACCCTGAAAAACATGGTATCTGGAATAGAATTCAAAACTACGGACAAAATAGAGCCGTGTGTTCCATGTATAAATGGAAAGAGATGCAAAAGTCCATTCAAAAAACAAGGCACTCCAGCAAATGATTTATTGGAGATTGTGCACACAGATTAGTGCGGCTCAATGGAAGAGCCATCTTTTGCTGGTTCGCTGTATATGCTTTTATTTATTGATGATTTCTCGCGAAAGACGCACGTCTATTTCTTAAAAAACAAAAGTCAATGTCTCAACAAGTTCCGTGAGTATAAGGCGGAAGTAGAAAATGAGACTGGCAAGATGATCAAGTGGTTGAGATCGGATAATGGCAAAGAATTTTGCAACGATGCCTTCGACAAGCATTTGAAGTTAGCTGGTATAAAATATCAAAAGACAGTTCCATACACACCGGAGCAGAATGGCGTGGCTGAGAGAGCGAATAGAACAATCATTGAGAAAGCGCGAACATTACTTTTTGAAGCCAATTTGGGCAAAAGATTTTGGGCAGAAGCAGTCGGAACAGTTGTATACTTAAAAAACCTAAGCCCAACGAAGGCTGTCACTGGAAAAGTACCACAGGAACTCTGGTCTAGTAAGAAAGTAGATCTGAGTCATCTGAGAGTATTCGGATGTTTGGCATACGCTTTGAAACCAAAACAAAAGAGAAAGAAGCTAGACACGAAAACTGAAGCTCTAATATTTGTTGGCTACTGCGAGACCACGAAAGGTTACAAACTGGTAGAACCAAAGACTGGAAAATTTTCAGTTGTGAGAGACGTCCAATTTTTAGAAAATGTTTTTCCTGGAGACGATATGAAAGTGACGAAGAACTTAGTCGTTCCTATTTCAACAGATGAGGAACGTGTTGAACCTGAGGTTGCATGTGAGGAAATTCACAGCGTTAGTGAAGGAAGCAATGAAGACGTTTTTGAAGAAACTATTGATGAAATAAGACAGGAAGCTCAAGAAGCAAGTACCAATCCTATATTACAATCTGAAAACAACGATTGTGAAAACCCGCCCAGATATAACTTACGTCCAAGGAATAATGTGGACTACAGATGCACATGTGCGAAAGCCGAAGCTGAAAGAAAAGCTATCGCAGTTAGTGATGGCGATCCAACGACAATGGATGAGGCAATGTCAAGGCCTGATCGTGAGCTATGGTAGAAGGCCATGAACGATGAGCTCAACTCGTTGAAGGAGAACCAAACGTGGACGTTAGTTAATCTACCGTGCGATAAGAAGCCTATACAGAACAAATGGGTATTCAAAATGAAGCGAGATAGTGGTGGTAACATATTGAAATACAAGGCGAGGTTGGTAGCTAAAGGATTTGCACAGGTACGTGGAATTGATTATAATGAAACCTATTCTCCCGTCGTGAGGCACTCTACGCTTCGCTTGTTATTCTCACTAGCTGCAGAATACGAGTGGACCATTGACCAGTGGGATGTTACCACTGCTTTCCTGTATGGAAAATTAAAGGAAGACATTTACATGCTTCAGCTAGAGGGCGCTATAGCCGAAGGTCAGGAAAACAAAGTTTGTAAACTACAACGGTCATTATATGGATTGAAGCAAGCCTCTAATGCTTGGTTTAGCGAATTAGATAAGGAGATGCTTAATTTAGGTTTTATACAATCAAAGATAGAGCCCTGTTTATATCAAAAGATAATAGGTCAAGATAGGATAGTGGTAGTTATGTATGTTGATGATATATTTGTATTATGTCCTCCAAAGCAGGATAAAGAGAAGCAAGTTTTGAAAAACGGGCTGCTCAATAAGTTTAAAGTGAAAGACTTAGGCGAAGCTAGGCACGTACTAGGTATGAGGTTACGACGAGATAAGAGAACTATTTATCTCGATCAAGAACAGTATGTCCTGAATATATTGAAGGAATTTAAAATGTCAGACTGCAAACCAGTCAATACCCCAATGGAGGTAGGCATCAAGCTAGAAAAAGCTGAGCCTGGTTGTAGGTTGCCGTACCAAAGTTTGATAGGATGTCTGAATTATCTGGCTCAAACTACTAGGCCTGATATAGCAAATGCTGTCAGTTTACTGTCTCAATTCAATTCGTGCTATGATGAGACGCACTTCAATTGTGCTAAACGGGTGTTGCGATACATAAAGGGGACATCTGATTTTGCGCTTGTCTTCCGAAAATCCGGTAACTTAGAGATGCGCGGGTACGTTGACGCTGATTGGGGGGGGTCATTCGATCGAAAGTCCTTCACAGGAATGCTTTTTACATTAGGCGATAATTTAATAGTATGGGAGAGTCGCAAGCAGCGATATGTAGCATTGTCTTCGACTGAGGCAGAATACATAGGACTCAGTCAGGCTGCTAAAGAAGCAATTTACTTGCGAGGTTTGTTGTCTAGTTTGACTAAAAATGCTTGCGACAAACCAACGATGATTTTTAACGATAATCAGTCAGCACATAAAATATCGCAAAATAAAATGAACCATAATAGAACAAAACATATAGATATTAGGTATCATTTTGTCCGCGAAGCCTTGATTAAGGAGGCGATTGATGCTTGATTGATACTTGTGTACTCAAGAGATGTTAGCAGACATGTTAACGAAGTCTCTGCCAGGCCCAAAACTTAAACAGATTGCACAAAAATTACCCATTAAGAGGGCGGGCAAGTACAGTTAGGTTTAGGATTTGTAATTTGAGTTTTATACCTATCTGTTGTAATGGTTATTTTTAATTTTGATATTGTTTTGTTTTGTTAATGTGACGCGTTGGATTTATTACTTCTATATGTAATTAAGTTAGCGTTTTTGGTTCTAATTTGTGTAGCTCATCATGTAGTAGATTGAGGAGGCGTGTTGGAGGTTGTATACCTACCTTGGTAACCAACACATGATGCGCTGTCTGTCGTCATGACAGAACTATAAAATAAATGGTGTGAAGCTGATACGGTCTATAATTTAGTAAATAATATAAGTACTCGGGGAATGCGCTAATGCTGGATACGTTAATTTTTAACAAATATTTTGGTACTTTAATAATAAAACTATAAAACGAGCATCAGTCTTTAAAACAAAGATTTGAACTTTGCTCACTTATCATAACCATATTTAGCATTCTTGTGATAAGTTTCCGTTGCAGTAGACATTCAGCATCATATTCATCGCCACTGCTATCTGCGAGCTTAGGCATATCATCGTCTTCGGAAGTGAAACTAACTTTTGCAACTTTTTTCTTTTTCACATGTTTTTTCCTTATCTGCGGTTTTTATTTGACCGTTTATTCTGTGTTTTCTTATTTTTTTTTCTCGCTTTTTATTCACGGATTCTACTAAGTCTTGGTGTAAGGCATCTTAGAAGATACCAATCCTTGAAGCTCATCAGGAGGAGATTCATCTACTAAACCGCGTTCTCTGATTTTCTTCTGAATTTCCGCTATTGCTTAACACTTCAGTTGGCTCTAATTGGTTTCCAATCGAAGGACGTGTACGCGTGTGCGATACAACTTGTATTCTCCGGATTTGTGTTTTCGTCATTAATAATTATCTCTTGCTCTAGATCCTCTTCATTAATGATTGAAAAGTTTTCGTCTATTAAAATATGTACATACTTAGTTGCAGGGAAACAAGCCAGTTTTGCGAAAACTATTTACAGAGCTAGTCCCAGGTCTTTCTTTTGATGGGAAGCATCTAAAACAGAAATATGGGGTTTAACCCAATACCTAAAACCATAAAAATAGTTGCTCTTTTTGAGTACCACAATATGAGATATCTAATTTTAGGAACCCCAGCATATCTCATATTAGGAAAGCAACAATTTTACTAAATAGATGCCTTTTATTTTTTGTTTCAAAACGAAAACACATTAAAACTGCATTTACATCTTAAAATTGATCATATAAGTTAAAAACCAAATATACAGTATGTTAACTAACAGAGGGCGTTCCCGTTAACCCGAAGTTGTATAGCATACATACATGCTAAAAAAAATATTTTCATTCGAAAACAAAATTATAAAAAAAAAATTCCAATAAGAAAATATTCAATAAAAATTTTAAATTGACATGTAAAAGAAACACACTGTACACGCGAACATGAAAGACGGCAACGTCGCAATTTATTTATACATGACGGTAGTCGTCATGTATAAATAAATTGCGACGTTGCCGTATTTTGATTTAAAACAGGAGGTTTCAAATTTATTTCCAATTAGAATTTTTTTTTCGGATTTTTTTATGCTTATTTTTCTATGCTGATATTTTTATTTTAATCTATTAATGATATATATTAACGAGTTTAAGGGAACGCCCTCTGTTATTTAACATACTGTATATTAAGAGCTTTTAACGTAATTATAGAGTTGTTACATGCCTTGTGAAAATTTGACGAAAAATATTTAGTTTTACGATAATGGAATAACGTACATGGACACGTTCTTCGATCGCCGGTGGCCAGCATGCATTGGCAGACGTTTAGCGGTGTTGTTGTGCAGTGTCAATAGTTTGACCAATACCTTGCTATCTCATATTAAGCGCCTATCTCATAATAGGCATCCTTACTCTACTCCGTTTTACAAAAACTTTAATCATGTCATGATTATTTAATTATTTACTCATGTTAATCGACATGTACTCTGAACCAAAATTAAGTACCTACGTAGATTATTCCGATAATATAAATAATGATCGCAATTGCATTCTATGTATAAACTTATAGCTTTTATTTCATATCATAAATAAATACGCTTCCATCATGAACCATTTACATATTTATATTATAATATTTTCGGCTATTTCCGAACTCAATAATTATTCAAATGAAAAACATGTGGGTATTTTTAAAATTAACAAACACTTCTCTTCACTTCTCTATAACATCTTTTACATCTCTCATATTCGGTAGATAGGTCCTTATTACCCCCAAATGGGGCTTGTAAGTGACCAATTAGCGCTATTAGCCAGGGTAATAATGAAGCTTGAAAAACCCTAGGGCGGGATGTAATTAAAATAAAAGATATTATTTAAAAACAAAAAACCCGCCTGCATAAAACTCTAACGAACTGAAAAAGTAGAAACAAGTTGAACAATCGCAGTTGGGGGACTGTTCTATGGAATACTTGTTAATCTAGCTAAGAAGTCCCCCAACTGCGATTGTTCAACTTGTTTCTACTTTTTCAGTTCGTTAGAGTTTTATGCAGGCGGGTTTTTTGTTTTTAAATAATATTTTTTTATTTCTATCTTTTTAGTTTTAACAAATTATGTTTCTAATGTTGGAAAACTTAAAAGAATTGTTTAATTTTTTTTTTTCATCGTTCCATTTAATATTAAAAGTGCACGTTATATACATATTTTCTAATGAGTATTTTAAATCCTTCATTTTAAAACCAATTCGATAAGTTTGGTTGATAAAAATTACCTCATAATTATGGCGTCAAACATCCGCCATTTTGTTTTTTTTTTAATGTCACCGTCTAAGACAAATCTAACGATGTCTCAAATGTGAAAATCCATTCGCCGGTTCTGAACATACAAGATAATAAAGAATATTACATACATTCATATATACAAGATACGCGCTTTGTGCATGCCTCCGAATGTAATTCTGTTTATAATTTTGCAAAAAATTGAAACTGACTGACTTTTGTGCTGAAATTTCTAAGTGTTCATTAATTACGTAGGTACGGGGACGACATCGACAGTAGGTCAAGCTACCTCAAACGGCCAGATATTTCCAATCAACATAGAGCCTTAATGCTGTAGAGATAAAGTTGAAAATCTAATAAGGAAATCTGACAGATTGTAGTAGCTTGATGTGATGTCGTCTGTATATAGGTTTGGTACTGTTTCAATGTAGGTTTCTGGATTTATCATTATATTTTTTTTAAATTCCTTATCATTGAATTCTCATCTTGTTTTAGTCTTTTCAGTTGATTTTTAATTGTAGTTATCCATGCAAGTGGTTTTTTCGTTTATTTAATTATTAATAAATGTATGTCTTTTTACTTAAGAAATATTATGTAACCAGATTAATTCCTTAAATGAGTTTATGTCATGTGGTTGATTTAGCAATTTGTTAGGGATGAGAAAACTGATATCAAGTCTGGAAAGAGTCCTCACTCTACTCAAAGCAACGTAAGCTTGACCTTTTGCAAATAAGTTTCTACTTAAATCTACAACTGCTGGGTCTAAAGTTGTGACCTGTAATTTATGCACCGTCACTGCCCAGCATAAAATTAAGGGAAACATTCGTCGCTCAATCTTGCCTTTTCCACGTAAAGCATTAAATTCTGTAGCACGAGGCTGGATCCAGACTCCAATACCAGGTAGGTTCCCTGTTATACTTGTGTTATCGAGCTCCACAAATACCGCTTGTGGTAGTTTTCCTGGCTCCAACTGCTTTCTGCGTAGTGCTGGCCAATCTATTCATCGGATAATACCCATAGCACCGTTAACCAGCCCATGGTTAGCATTAATGTTCCGTCTTAGCATGGCTCGAGAGCTTATACCTAATTTGAGTTGGTTTGGTATACTACCTGATTTATTGGGATCTTCAGGTATGTTTCCTCTCGTGGTTTTTGACCATATGTTTTAGGATCAAATGAGATGTCTACAGCACTAACATTGTATACTTTTGTGAGCTTTTCTAACTTTTCTGTCATGGTCGCGTTACATACATATTAACGTAGCAGATTTTTTTTTCTTCCCGTTTATAATTTAGATTTATTGGGATTTTCAGGTATATATTCCTCTCGTGGTTTTTGACCATATGTTTTAGGATCAAATGAGATGTCTACAGCACTAACATTGTATACTATTGTGAGCTTTTCTAACTTTTCTGTCATGGTCGCGTTATATACATATTAATGTAGCAGATTTTTTTCTTTCCATTTATAATTTGTACTGCCCTTTATGATAGTTCTTTACTTATGAAATTGCCATTCTCCAGTACTGGCCATTTCAAATAAAAAAAAAAAACCTGTTTGGCTAATAATTCTAATTTCAAATTCATTTAATCTTGCTTTTTTGTTTGTTTCAACATGGAGCTCTTTTTTTCCAAAAGTAGTCGTTTGTTTATTGATTAGTGGTACATTTCCATCACATTTCAATCTTTTTCGTCATTATGGATACGTTAAAAATTCGAGTAATTATGGAATATAAGTACCGTTATGCTAACAACACGGCACAAGCGGCACGCAACATCTTCGACTTTTACGGAGCTAACACTACAAACCAACGCAGCACTTGTTATTGGTTTGCTCACTGCCGTTCTGGGAATTTCGACTTTAAAAATGAACCCCGCGGTCGTCTGAAGACTTTTGGTCGACAATGACGAATTGAAGACGATTGTGGAAACTGATGATACACAATCTAAGGCTGATATAGCAACAGCTTTCGACAAAACAAACAAAAAATACAAACTATATTGGACCATATGTGTTCAATTGGCAAGGTATAATATCTTGCCAAATGGGTGCCCCACGAACTCAATGATCGCCAGCGCGAAGTACGCGAGACGTGCCTGGCAGTGCTCAACAGACAAATAAATGAAGGAACTTTGAGAAACATTGTTACCTGCTATGAAAAATGGTTTCTGTTTGCTAACCGCAAGCGCTTAGCAAGTTGATTAGATCCTGGTTCAGCACCTAAACAATGCCCCAAACGAAATGTTACCCCTAGAAAAGCGGTGGTCCCTGTTTGGTGGTCTAACCGGTGTGATTCATCACATCTTCTTACCAAACGGGATTAGCATTACTGCAGATATGTACTGTGAAGAACTGAACACAATGATGGAGAAACTGGCACATCTCCAACCAGCATTGGTCAATCACTCCTCTCCGCTGCTCCTGCACGACAACACGCGACCTCATACCGCACAACAGACAGTCTTCAAGTTGCTATAAAAGGTTGATGGGGTTGGAGGCTCTTCATCATCCGCCCTACTCACCAGACCTTTCGCCTACAGACTACTACTTTTTCCAGAATTTGAATAGATTTTTTTTTAAATTAAATTATAAACTAGCGCTTGACCGCCATCCCGCCTGATGGTAAGCAGTGACGCAGTCGTTGATGGTAAAGTGCACTATTAGTTTATTAAGAGCCTATTCACTCTAGCCTTCAAGACACTCAAATTGTAGTCCGACGGAAACACCGCCGCTGGCAAACTAATGCAGTCCTTCGATGTACGCGGTATAAAAGAGGAGGCGAAACGCTTCGTCCGGATCGTAGTGATGTTAACAACGTAAGGGTGGAAACTTGCCGTACGACGGGACATCCGATGGTGGAACGGAGATGGGGGAATTAAATCATGCAATTCCCTCGCACACTCCCCAAAATGCATCCTATAGAAGACCGAAAGGCTGGCTACTCAACGCCTGTGCTCTAGGCTTTGGAGACCGTCTCGAGTTAAGTCAGGGTTACCAAACAGCCTCTTCGCCCGCCTCTCCACTGAATCCAAAGTGGCCAGGTGACACTTAGCAGCACTAGCCCAAATGTGGCTGCAGTACTCCACACGAACCGACCTTTACTTTGTACGACATTAAAAGCTGCCCTGGTGTGAAGTACCGCCGGATCCTTGCGATAACGCCAAGTTTCTTGGCAGCCACCTTGGCTTTGGACTCAATGAACCGCCCAAAGTTTAGGATGAAGGAAATCTCAACTCCCAAAAGCTGAAGGCGGTCGGTACAGTCCAAGGATACATTTTGAAAAGTAGGAGCCAAGGTGAATGGGTTCCTTTTGGGGGTGAAAAGACACGCCTGAGTTTTGGCGGTATTGAACATCTACAAGTTTGGCTTTGCCCCATTCGGAGACTGCCACTTGCCTCTCGTCCAGCTGGTTTCTTTAAGAACCAATAAACTGCCACTGTGTTGGCAGAAATACATTGATTGCATGGGTAATTACTTCAATTAATACAAAAGATTTTTTTTTCCTATTAAACGGCAATTTTATATTTAAAGACTTTTTTATATAAAATATATTTAGAATCAATATATTTATTATAATCAGTGATTAAAATCCTTAATTTTGATACCCAACTCGATATGCTTGGCAGAAAAAAAACATGTAATTCTTTTTTTTGTTCCATTTAATACTAAGTTATATACATATTTAGAATCAGTGTTTAAAATCCTTCATTTTGATATCCCACTCGATATGCTTGGTAGAAATTTATTTCTTTATATCTCTCAATATGGCGCCATACATCCGCCATTTTGGATTTTTTTAAATGTCACCTATCTAGTAGCAGTTGGGCAATTAAGTCAAATCTAACGATACCTCAAATGTGAAAATCCGTTCAGCGTTTCTGGAGATACTAGGTAATAAAGAATAATACATACAAGATAGGAGCTAAAAACATAACCCTCCTGGCAGTCGGGTAAAAAAACCTCACTCTTTCAAAAAGTTTGCGTACATCTAATGTAATTATCAATACTGGCAATAGACATCATGCATTCAGCCCAATGACAAAAGAGGTCGCTTCGCAATTGAGCCTTTTCTTCGTTTGAGTATAATAGTCATCAATTTTAAAGATCGAACGACGAAGCTCAATTTACTTCTTGAAAAAATAATAATAAAACATATGACAAAAGGCGGGACTAGAAAACTTTTACTTAAAATATTGTTGATTTTTGGGACATTTTCTTATAATTACGTACTAATTACGAAAAAAACGAGTTCTGCAAGTGATGAAGATATAAGCTACACTCCCATTTCAATGAAAATGGAAGCTGTTGCAGCAAAATAAACAATATTTTGCGTGAAAGTTCTAAAATGTTTTATTCTTGTAAAGCCTTTTTTTTTTCTACAATAAATACGACCTTACGGTACAACGCCATCTACCGATGAGAAGTGTAACTTCTGAACTTAAGGGTCAGTTATCTAGGAATTTAGTTTACACGATAGATAGCAGATCTCGAGCAATATAGAGTAATTATAAACTTTACAACTCGAAAGATAACAATGGGCCGCAAAAATAATGTTTCACTTAGAAAAACCGCAATATCTCCCAAAGTTATATACATAGATCCATAAGTACATGTATAAATAATATGTTATAGGCCAATAAGTGGCGCTCATTTCAAAAAAGGCTTCATTTGAACAAGCTATAGCGTAAAAAAAGAACCTTTTTTTTTTGACGCCGTGTGAATGCCTTTACGCACCGTACCCCGAAGGGCGTGTGTCCCAGCCGAAGCCGGGAATACCCACTAAACCCACAGCGACACTCCGGCATCGCCATAGTGGCGGGGGAGTGGGAAACTAGCGCAGCCTGAGCTACCTCTCCCCCGCCGGCGAAACCCGCGTAGTAAGGCGGGCCCTCAATTGCCCCTCCTGTGGAGGGGCCGTGGCTCCCGCCTGATGAGCGATGTAAGGCGGGCGTCGGCCTCACGCCCGCCGCTCACCTCAGGGAGGGAGAAAGCGGGCGAAATCCCGCCTTCTCCTCCCCCTACGCCACCTGCGGAGCGCCGGAGCAAGGGGATCCTCCTTCCGCTCGCGCTCCGCGGCCTCCTTCTGCGACATCACGACCTCGCAGAAGGAGGCCATCGCCACCCAAGCCTCCTCGCTCCCCACCATCGCTCTGACGATGGCGGGCAGCGAGAGGTCCCCTCCAACCGCCGTGACAAGATCGCGGCGCGGCACGGCCCACGACGGGCACACCGCGAGGGTGTGTTCCGCCGCGTCTTCCGCCGCGCCACAACCGTAGCACGACGGTGTCTCCGAAGTACCTGCCGAAGCAGCCGTGACCGGAGAGTACCTACACCAGACGGCAGGAGAGGAACCCGTGATGCCTGTCAAGCCAGTCCTTCAGGACCGGCCCGATGGCGTCGAGGGTACGGCGGCCGAACACCGCGGAGGCGAGGTCCCGCGTCCAATGCTGGACGATGGCGTCCCTCCCCTCCCGGCGGACGGCTTCCCTCACTTCTGGGGCCGGACGCTCGCCCAGCGCCCTGCGCCCTGCCGTCCACTCGTACACTCTGGCGAGCACCCACGCCTCGAGCTCCCAAGGCGGGGTGCCCGCCAGAGCGCACGATGCTGCGAAGCCCACCGTGCGGTAGGCCCGCGATGCCCGCTGGGCGATGGCCCTTTGTGGCGTACGAAGGGCGGTGAGGTTCTCCCTCCTATGGATGGAGTCCGCCCAAATAGGGGCCCCATAAAGGGCCATACTCCGCAGTATGCCGGCGTATAGACGCCGGCACCGCATGCTGGGCCCCCCCCGGGTTTGGCATCAGCCACGAGAGGGCTCCCGCAGCCTTCAGCAGGCGCGTCGACAGCCCGCTGAAATGCGGGCCGAAGCGCCACCTGCTGTCCAACGTGAGGCCCAGATACTTCATCTGGCCCTCGACCCTGATCCTGACGCCCTCCACAAAAATGTGGGCGTCAGGTGGGGGGCGCTGCCGGGGGCCGTGAAAGAACACGGCCTCCGTTTTGTGCAGCGCCACCCTCAAGCCCAGGCGGCGGATCCTTCCCGCCACCAAGGATCTGCCCGCCGACGCCAAACTGGCCGCCTCCCGGAAGGTGCTCCCGCGGGAAGTGAGGAGAGTGTCATCTGCATTTTTTTTGGGACAAAACCCGCCACACTGTTCCCAACCCACTGCAACTCCTGAAAGCCAGAATCAACAGTGGAGACCGCCAGAAAAACGCCGAGCAATGAAGCTCGACGAGTCCCGGAGAAACGTTTCTACTGTCTTGGGTCCCGCAACGAAATTAATCAGAAAAGAATAGCGGAGGAGTAAGAAAAAAGATATTTTTTCCACTTCCCTCCATAATAAGCAGGAGACAGAACAGAACTAGGCCAATCAGCACAAAGGGACATTATTGCAACTGGGAGAAGCCCAGATTGCCAAGCACCACGGTATAACATTTGATTAAGTTAATGGGTCCTAAGTAGGCATTTGCTGTTACAATTGATTCCAATAATAGGTATGGCAAAAGCGCCTGAACGCACGGAAATTAGTTCTAGTTTCTACAAGGTCCGTATAATAAACAACTCCGGATGTAACTTGTACACTATCCAACATAATATTGCGTTCATTCTGCCAAAGAATACACTCCCATAAGATGTGATGTGCGGACTGTTCAAATTCACAGTTCGATGTAGAACACTGACACAAAGGCGAAGGAACAAGTTTAAAAGAATACAGTTTACTTTTAAAGTTGCCATGACCTGTGAGAAATTGGGCAACGCAGTGGTCAACCTCCAGCCATGTCTTAGCCAGCTGATCGCCAACGGATGGAAAGAACAGATGGAGGTCCGGCCCTTGATGGAATTATCCCACCTACTTTGCCATTCGGATAAGAGGTCCTCCCAGACGTCAGTCTGAGGTTTAAATAATCTAGAAATTCTATTGAGGTCGCGTTGTGTAACAAAGTTAGTGTCCATGGCCTCCACTCTCGCGGAGTAGTACATTGAAGCACGTCGCTGTACTTCAAGATCGACTGGAAGTACACCTGCCAGAACGTGTAAGGCTTCAGTACTGACTGTTCTATACGCCTTGCATAAAAATATCAATGCCAAACGTTGGCTTTGAAGCAGTTTACGTCGCGCCGCCCCTATGCTGGCCCTATCGGCCCAAACAGGTGCACTGTAGCACATACATCCTAAGTAGGTAGCTCCATATATAGTTTTTAAAGTTAGGAATGATAGACCCCAAGTTGCTTTGGATATTCTAGTTAGGGCATAAAAGTTCCTTTTAGCATTTTCGCCAACTATTTTTATATGTTCGATAAATGAAAAATTCCTTTCTAAGACCATACCAAGGTAGCATACGGATTGCTGTTTTTTAAGGGGAACGTTGTTAAATTTAATGGCAATGATTTAAGATTACCTTTTAGTAGAAATTGATAGGTTTTATGCGGCGCAAACGCTAGGCGGTTACGATCACCCCACTGAGATATTAGATTTAGGCAAGTATGGGCCAAGTTCTCAAGTCCAGCTCGGGTACTTGACTGAATTAGCAATAGGCCATCGTCCGCGTAACCAGTAAGTGAACAGCCGCAAGGAAGCGGGATCGCGAGGAAATCATCAAAACCCAAATTCCATAAATAAGGACCGACAACTGAACCCTGAGGACATCCCATGGTTAGTGCTTTAGTACTAGAAAAATTACCGAGCTTAAGTACTGCAGAACCGTTTATAAAGTACGAGTAAACGAGATTATATATGTTTCTATAGCAACCGCGGTTTTTTTTAATTTTAACAACAGCATAGGCCACCAAGCGTTATCAAAAGCCCCAAAAATATCCAAAAAGATACCAATCACGTACTTGTGTTCCGATTGGTTAACGGTTCTTCTGACAGAAAGCGCCGCGTCGACTGTTGATTTACCGATGGTGAAGCCATATTGATTACTATGAAATTTTGGACCGTTCGGTAGGAAACGTGGAACGATGAGGCGCTCAAGAAGTTTCCCCAAAGATGGTAGAAGCGTGATAGGCCGATATGACTTCGGATCATCCGGTGGTTTATCACCACACTTTGGTATTATTCGTATGAAACCGAAAAGAAAAGAAATGTCTAGTCTACGCTCTGAGAATGCCGCCTTAAGGGATACGGTCTCAAAACTTTCTGAAGAAGTCTCTGAGATAAAAATATCAGCGCAACTGATGTCTGACCAATACGACGACTTCCAAAAACAGTTGAGTAAAATTAAAGACCGTTCTTTAAGCGTTAACCCCGACATCGTCAATGCTCTCGAATTAAAGATAGACAACCTTGAGCAGCAGGGTAGGCAGTGCAACCTTGAGATCTCCAATGTCCCTGAGAGGCGAGGGGAAAACCTGGTGTCTTTGTTGGAGGATATTGGCAAAAAGGTCAAGTTCAATATATCACAAGAAGACATTACATCCATACACCGTGTACCACATGCCACAACCAGCGTTAAACCTAAAAATATCATTGCGACGGTAAAAACACGAATTCTGAGGGATAACGTTATTACTGCTTGTCGCTTAAAGAAGGGACTTACCTCTACGGATCTGGGCATTGCTGGTGTATCACATACTGTGTATGTTAACGAGCATTTAACACTGCAGAAAAAACAATTACTGCGTGAGACTCGAGAGGTAGCTAAAAGATTTAATTATAAGTTTGTATGGGTAAAGCATTCCACTATTCTCACTAAGCAGTCTGAAACTTCACCCACTATTGCCATTAGATGTAAAGATGATGTCAAAAAAAATTAAAAACATTCCACGCAATTAGTTCATAGTATTTAGATATATTTACTATTCTATACATAATATTTAGGTAATATGTATGTTAACGTAAAACTAAACAATGGCTCATATATTGAATAAACTTTACTTATTATGTATGTTTTTAGTGTGTCTTCTTTTCTTGTGTTGTATGCATGTTAGCTATGTTGAAAAATGTTACTATATATTATTGTACTGTCTCACTGCTTGGTTCAGGAAATATTTGCTAATGTGTAAATGTTTGTTGCGCAAATATTTGTTTACATGTAATTCTGTCCTGCTGCATCGGGTCGAGTTAAAATATCGGGCTCTTTGGTTGTTCGTTAGTGAAACATATAATGCTGGCTTGATACCTTATTGTAAAATTTACTATTGCAATGCCTGATAATTTGGTTATTTATTATCAAAATTGTCGTGGGATCCGCACCAAACTGCACATTTTATACATGAATATTATATCAAATTGCTACGACATTATAGTGCTTACAGAAACCTGGTTAACACCTGAAATATTTAATAATGAATTCATTGATTCTCGTTACGTGGTATATAGGTGTGATCGTGATCGTGCTGCTACGAATAAAAAAGATGGAGGTGGCGTTCTGATTGCTGTACTGAGGGAATTGCGCTCTGTAGGAATGAATTGTCGTTTTAATCTTGAAGCTGACTTAGAACACGTCCTCTTAAGACTTCCTAGTTCAACTAAAGGGAAGAGCCAAATTTTCGGGGCTGCCTACATACCACCTAAAACACCTGAGTCTATTTATGTTCAATATTTTGATCTTCTACAACCTCTACTTGGTGACGATAACGTAGAGCAGTTCTATCTCCTGGGCGATTACAACTTACCTGATATTGACTGGATTCCCTATAGTAATAATGTATCGGTATCGGGGCTAGTTTGTGGTGGCAATTCTTCAATGATTGGACATCTTAGTGTATTTATGTCTTTCCTTAATGCTCGTCAGTATAACCCTATCAAGAATCGTAATGGGAATTTGTTGGACTTGGCCATCAGTAACAATGATTGCTCTGTTTTCCCTGCCTCGGACTACCTGCTACAACCCGACATTCACCACCCTCCGTTCTGCTTGTTAATACCGTTTAAAACGCCCCATACAAACATGATTCGAAAGTCTTTGAAAAAGTTTAACTATCCTAAAGCTAATTACGAGAAAATAAATGAGGAATTAAGTAAAATTAATTGGAATGAGCAGATCGGGTTATTTAACTCCATAGACGAGGCAGTCGATAGGTTTTATAATATAGTTTTTAGCATAATTAAATCTAACGTTCCACTCGTCAATTCTAAAACCTCGAAATTTCCGTTTTGGTTTTCACCATCTTTGATACATATTTATAAAAACAAGCTGAAAGCCTGGGTTAAATGGAAGGTGTATCACAATATCTCTGATTACGAACAGTTCTCACTATACAGATCTAGATTCCATATTGAATGCAATTCATGCCTCAAAAATTACATAGAATCTGTTGAGGAGGGCATTCGCTGTAACGTTAAATACTTCTGGACGTATATTGCTAATCGAAAGTCTTCTTCTGGTATACCTTCTGGCATGAAGTACAAAGACCAAAGTACCAATGACCCCGACGAAATTTGTAACTTGTTTTCGAATTTCTTTAGTTCAGTTTATGAGCAATCCTCCATGGGGGGTGTTTCTTCGAGTGGAGATTCTGATCGCGATTCCCTCATCAGTAAGATCGAGCTAAGCACAAATGAGATACTGAAGGCACTTAACTCTCTAGATTCAAGTAAAGGTTCAGGGCCAGATGGTCTTCCGGTCATGTTTCTCAAAGCTACAGCTAAACATATTTGCATTCCTTTATACATTATCTTTAATAAATCACTGACACAAGGAATTTTCCCCGAGGCATGGAAAAGTGCGAACATAACACCAATATACAAATCGGGCTCTAAGCATGATGTTGAGAACTATCGTCCGATATCCATTATGTCAGCACTGCCGAAGCTTTTTGAGCGGTTAGTCCACAACAAAGTGTATCCTGTTGTTCATCACAGTATAATCTGTCAACAACACGGATTTGTAAAGAAAAGATCAACTACCACAAACTTGGTGGCATTTGTGGACTATTTATTCAACAATATGGATTCTCGTGTGCAGGTGGATGCCATTTACACTGACTTTCGAAAGGCATTCGACAAAGTCGATCATGAGCTTCTACTCGATAAAATTTCCTTTAACGGTATACGTGGTGATTTACTCCGATGGTTCTCTTCATATGTCAAAAATAGAACTCAAAGGGTCGTAGTTAACGGTTTCAGGTCTTCAACAACTCTTAATGTAACTTCCGGGGTACCTCAGGGTTCAATTTTGGGACCCCTTTTATTTATTTTATTTATCAACGACATTGACATTTGTTTTAGAAATTCCAAAATCTTGCTCTATGCTGATGATCTCAAAATTTATAGGCCTATCAAAAATTTGCAAGATTGCGCATTATTGCAGGAAGATCTAGATCGCTTTAGTGAATATTGCAAACACAATAAATTGCAATTGAGTCTATCTAAATGTTGTTGTATCAGTTTCACAAAAAATAAAAATGTTTTCAAGTACCCATATTCTTTAGATACTACTTCGCTGTCAAGAGTGCCTCTTATTCGTGATCTTGGTATTCTTCTTGACGATAAACTTCACCTTGATACCCACATTAATAAGGTTGTAAATAATGCCTATAGAATGTATGGTTTTGTGATGAGATCTGCGAAGGAGTTTGTGCGACCCTCCACCTATTTGTATCTGTACAAGTCTTTGATCAGATCACAGCTTGAATACGCTGTGCTAGTGTGGAATCCCTTTTACAATAAGTATTCAGAATGTATTGAAAAAGTTCAAAGAAAATTTTTAAAAGCCATGCATTTCCGTTGTTTTCACACAAATCTATCTTATGATTATTTGCTTAAGAAGTATAAATTGCTGGACCTTAAATCAAGGCGCACTTTGCTAGAGACGATATTTTTATTTGATTTATGTAGTAATGCATATGACTGTATTGATATTCATAATAGAATAAGTTACATAGTTCCTAGAACGACAGTGGGTCGAGCGGTGCGGTCTCGGCCACTGTTTGCAGTTACCTCTTGTCGAAGTAACGCGGGTATGCATGCGCCTTTGCGGCGACTTACTAATAATTACAATGATAAATTTCATCATATCGATATGTTTGCTCTTTCTGCTGGTAGTTTCAAAAATGCTGTTCTAAAGGTGCTTAGTCAAGAACAATAATTTTTGTTGCATCGTTTATACATTTAAGTTTTTGCTCTGTTACTAGGATTTGATTTTATATTACTTACTTGTAGGTTTAAATTTTAATAGGTTGTTTTGTAATTATTATATATATTTTCTTTGTGTATTCTGTGGAAAATGTGGTTGGTTACACATTTGCTCATATATTTTTGTATTACTCTCTATTAAATATAATGTGTCACTGTTTGTTTTCCCAAATAAATAAAAAAAAAAAAAAAAAAAAAAACCGCGTCGCCATTTACGAGGAAAAACGCCTTCAGCAATGCATCGGTTATATACAGTTAAGATGGCATCACCAGCTGTTTTACACGCTTCTTTAATCATCCTATTAGATATTTTATCTTCCCCTGATGATTTGTTGACCGGTAGTTTTCTAACAATATTTATAAATTCGTCATTAGATGGTACGTCTGACATTGGTGATTCAGGTGGCACGGGAGCCCACGCTCGAATTTGTTGGTGGTAGTCGCTATCGTTAGCCGGTGAATCATCAGGGATAAGTGTATTAATTAGTACTTCTGTTGTTTCCTCTATGCCCGTGGTATGCTTATCATTGACTTTAATGTTTTGAACGTATGCAAGGCCGACCGATCTGTTAGCTTTGAATTCGTGATATAAGGGAGACCACGGACCCTCCCTGTCAAGTTTGTCAACGATTTTCCGCAACAAGTTACCCTTAGATTTTTCCACCAATGCTTTGTAGCGTGACTTGGCAACTCTGAAAGCATTTAAAGCGAACGTAAGAAGATCTCCAGTAATCTTTCGGCTCTTGAGTTTATTTAATCGCTCTGCGATATCTTTTACGCTGGTCAACTGAATAATCACCCCACCAGTCACATCTACGAATATTGGTCATAGATCCACGACCAATGGCGATGTCAGCACAGTAGGTAAAGGTTTCTGACATAATGTCAGCACTTTCTTCGGCTGACAGCCCGTCCCGAGTGAATTCTTTGGCGTGACACGAAAAAAGCGAGCCAAAAAATTCCCAGTTCGCGCCTTTACATCTATATCTGAAATTACCAGGAATATGAGACGGACCCTGAATATAACTAGGAACAAATTCGTACACAATCAGGCGATGATCACTACAAGACGCGTCCGGTAGGACACGCCACCTATCCAAACGTACGTCGGCACTAGAAAGTGTGACGTCAATACAAGATTCGCCCATTTGGCTGCAAAAAGTAGGTGGTGCATCAGGGGTATTATGAATCGATAGGTTCATCTCAGCAATGAAATCCTCAACAGCGCAGCGTCGTTCGGTATCGGTTGCCCGAACCTTGCCATACCACAGAGACGATGACGCGTCGACATCCGCGCCAACGATCACTTTGCATCCTGCGAGTGACCGCAAGACATGACGGAGATTATGTATATGAGGAGTAACAGGATCTGAATATTGAAAGTAACAGCTTACAACGAATACTTTAAAAGAAGCTGATAAGACTTCAGCAACCGCACAGTGTGGCGTCATGAGGTCACGTATAGACGTTACCGTAAAGTTAGAAGACCGCGCAACATAAACTACGGCTCGCGCCCTGCAATCCAACTGCACTACCCTGTGACGTAAACTTGAGTTTTGATATTGTTCTTGAATGAGTACAAGGTCTAAGTTGTAGTCAATAATTAATTTATCTAACTCTGATGTCGCCAACTTATCGTTGTGAAGGTTTAATTGCCCTATGTTTAGACTATCCATCTTAATTAGTATGTAGGATAAGTTGTTCGAGTTTTAATTTATAGGTACCGCACTGTTCAGACCCGCAGCGATGGTCAAAAGGTTTTTTAAAACGTTTACACACCGCGCAAACCGGGGTAAAATTTAAATCGTCCTTATGCGGGCAAACATTGGTTTTGTGGGCCTCAGAACATATAGCGCAGGTTGGTGATTTATTAGCGCAATGCTTTTTCACGTGACCGAATTGCTGACAATACGCGCAACGAACTACCTCGATATCATCAACAAAACGGCAAGTGGCCCACTCAATAAATAACTTATCCTTAGTAGACACAAGATGTTTCCGTACCTCAGGTTCAATCTCTATTCCTAACCATTTCCGACCGTTATTGGTAGAACGCGTACGGACTATTTTCGTGGATTTAATAAAGTCGTCTTCTTTTATTGGCAACTCGTTTTTAATATTTTGGCGGTATGTAGCTTGCAAAAAATTGTTGTCTTCCATAGAAGCGGGAATGTCCTTGACTAATAGACGGGGGCGGCGACCTTTTGGTTTTTCTAAACGAAGACCCGGAGACGTTATAGCGTCTACCGATTCTAGTCTTTTCAATTGGTTTTCATTTGCAACGCGCAGTACAACGCCTGATTTGGCGGTTTTTTTAATACCGACTATTTGAAAACCATCGTCACTCGGTCTAATCGCCTTCATAAGAACTTGTTTAGTGGCGGAAGATGACGCATAGTCAGCTGATCGCTCCTGGGTCGGATAGGCGACGAGACAAGGAAGAGGTACTCTAGATTCAATAGCCGGGGTAACTTTAGGCAACCGCAGTTTCAAAGAATCCGCGTACGACATGTTTTTGTCCTCATTAACGGTTTTAGCGTAGGATTTTAATTTAATTATTTCCAATTCGCGCTCGGTGTTAGCAAGCTTTGTCTCGTTACACGCAGATTTAAAAGCTAACAAAGACACGATACTTGTAACTCATTGAGTCATATCCATAATTGCTGATTTGTTCGCGACATTTATACGAGAACCGTTATCATTAACCAGCTCGTTGATTTTGGCCAGGTACACAGACGCCTCGGTCATCAAATCGCCATAATTACTGTTTCCGTCGCTACGATTGGAAATATTCAATGTAGGCGACTTTTCGGGAGAATTGGGTGCAGTTTGTAAACGCTTCGAACTATCATCTATTAAATTGTCGGTCGGAGACATTTCACAAAACAAACGCTTAGCTGAGGTTTGCGGCGGCGATCTTAGCGTCTTATAATTTCTGCGGAAAATGTCTCCCCCACGATCAGGCGGGTCATCATTGGAAGTTGACATAGCTAATTAATTAACAAGAAAAACAAATCTAAGTTAACGAAAAGAAAAAAAACAAAACCGACGCGCGGAGAAAAAAAAAATTACGTTACCCTCACAAGTAAGAAAATAAATGTAGTCACCGAAATTAATTGATTTACAATAAATACCAAACAAACACTAAGAATAAACTTACGATACCAAACCAGACACAATTTCACAGTCTAGAATGAAAACACGAGCCGGAAACTAACAATCGGAACGCGATATTCGCAAATATACCAGGAGCGTATTAATTTCACACCACACGGCGCGAGTGTCATCTGCATAGCAGATGACACTCGTGCCTCGAAGAAGGGTTCCCCGCAGGAGCCAGTCATAACCGACGTTCCACAGAAGAGGCCCTAAAACAGACCCCTGTGGAACGCCGGCTTCAACAGCGTATCGCCGGAGCTGGCCAGCCCCGTCTACGAGGAGGACAGCACGGTCCTCCAAGTAGCTGGCCAGGAGGCCCCGTAAATACAGGGGCACTCCGTGGTACCGGAGCGCTTCCAGGATGGTGGAGTGGGGGATGGAATTGAAGGCGTTGGCAATGTCGAATGACACAGCCAACACTCCATCCCCCACTCCCACCGCCTCTGTCACCTGGCCCTTTAGACGGGCCAGGGCGTCCACTGTCGAACGACCAGCTCGAAATCCGAACTGGGCGTCCGACTGGTCCGGCCCCACGCTCCGCAGATGCCGCTTGAGACTGCCGGCGATAATCCTCTCGAACATTTTACCGACCTCATCGAGCAAAACGATGGGCCGATAAGCCGAGGGGGAGTCCGCCGGCCGCCCTTCCTTCCGGAGGAGGCACAGTTGGCCATCCCGCCATGGTTTCGGGAACCTCCCCAACGCAAAGCACGCGCTGAAGAGGTCCCGGAACCTGCTCTCCTTTTCGGTGGCCGCGATGGCCACCACCCGTGCGGGGACCCCGTCCGGGCCGGGAGCCGTCTTTTTGGCGCGGAGACGAAGAGTCGCCGCGCCAAATTCTTCCTCTGAAACCGGAGGAGGAGGAGCTTCCTCCTCCGGTAGAGCTGCTCCCCTTGGCGGGCACATCACTGGTGGGGCGAAGTGCGGATCCCTGCGCGGAAACAGGGACCGCACCACCCCATCCAGGAGCGCTGGTTCGAGGGTCTCGGCAAAAAGAACCTAGGTTGACGCTCATGACCGTAGAGCTAAAAGAAAAGAGCCTTTAATCGTGCTGCCAAGTCCTACAAAAAGATTCTTAAGAAGCCTCGCTTCGACCGCATTACTCAATTTGGCAAAAAGTTCTCTGCGGAGCCGTCAGGTAGGCCCCTAATTCGCGTCTTGATACTAGCAGTGCTACTCCACCTAATTTACCTCACTGCGACTCTTCAATTCCCGAAGTTCGCATTAGGAACAAGGAGATCTTGAAAGTACTGTATCGTCTGGACGTGAATAAGGCACTAGCCTTTGGTTTGGTAGCCGCCTGGACCTAGTGGTCCTAGTGGTAGACCTAGTGGTAGTATACCGGCGATTATTCTTAAAGATTGTGCAAGCGAGTTGTCTCCTGTACTGACACGCTTATGTCGCCTCTCATTTAGGAGTTGTATAGTGCCGAAAACCTGCAAGCTTGCCAAGCCGTGCACAAAAAGGGTAGCCATGCCGATCCTACCAACTATGAATAACATCCATAATCTGCTGTGATTATGCTCATCGGAGCCCATGTCGACTATAAATGCCGTTGTTTCTTAGGGGTCTGTTCTCTCAGCAACTCTGTTCCTAAGGCATGCGATCTGCCGATGCATCTTCCATAGATGCATGCAGATAACAGCACAGTTGTAGAGAGATACCTGCCGGGTGCTTGGGCTAGTAAGGAAGCAATCCTGGTCGATAGAGAGGCTATGGTAGAGCGTAATAATGTTGCACTACAGGCAGTCTCAGAATGGGGCAAAGCCAATCATGTAGCATTCAATGCCCCCAAAGCCCAAGCGTATCTATTCACTGCCAAAAGTTTACCTTGCGTTTACCTTGGCTCCTGCTTTCCGAAATGTATCCTTGGAGTGCACCGACCGCCTTCAGCTTTTGGGAATTGAAATTTCCTCGAGCCCAAACTTTGGGTGGATCATTAAGTCCAAAACCAAGGTGATTGCTAGGAAACTTGGCGATATTACAAATGTCACTGCATCTCTGACTCTCTGAATTTAATCTTCATTATCATCAGCTGTCAATTCCTAATTTGCTCTAAACTAATACAAAGGCGCGTGCGGCTTGCCTTGCGTTCAATCTCTAAACAAAAAAAACTCGTCATGACGTTACTTCAGGCCTGCTATTTTTATGCACCCGGTAATCCGGTAAGATAGACATCGCCATTCGGTCGTTTTCGCTGAATTTTGTAATTCATTCTAGAGCCTAACTACGTAACACACTATTCTTCTCAATTTGAATAATTTTGAAGAATATTGCTAATCCATTCTTAAAGATTTTTCCATTAGAGAAATGTGTTTGCTCAACAAACGAAACACCGCAATGAATGTTGTTGAACTACTGTGTCTTTGGTTTTTATATATTCGTTTTTGACACCGACTTCCGAAATCAGTTATTTTTCACTTTGTAGTGGTTTTTAGAAGTCGGTTGTTTTTTTTTTTTGTAAAAAAAGTTTTTGAAAAGTTGTGAAAAGTACTATTCAATTGCATCTGGCCAGACTGGAAGCTGATGGAAATATAGTTGGGAAATGTCGTAATTTTGTTTACTTTAGTTTTTACTTCATTATCATATTTACTGCAGACCATTAGTTTAACCCAATGGGTGTAAAGTTATCATAAATATAAATGAATTAAGTCCAAACACAAAGTAAGTACTGTAAACCATTGAGGAGTTCCCTAAACTGTCCTTCGTGTTGTCCTAATGACAATCACAATACATCTAGTTGGAAAGCTTTAGCTTTTTAGCAGACCTTTATCTTAACCCTCACGGGTGTGAAGTTCTCATCAATATAAATGAATTAAGTACAAACTCAAAGTAGGTATTGTAAACCGTTGAGGAGTTCCCGGAACTGGCCTTTGTATTCATCATCAGAGCTCTTATGATAATCAAAACCCATCAAGGTGTAAAGTTCTTATCAATACAAATTAATCAAGCCCAAACACAAGGTAGCGTTGTGAATTGTTGAGGAGTTCCTTCGACTGTCTCCCGGCGCCATCATCAGATATACTTCAGACGTTTATTAAATTGTAGTGCTTTAAAATACTTAATGAAAATACTAAGAAATACACTAGTCACCCCTACGATTTTTTAAAGTTCTCCTTGATTTCTCTGGTCTCCCATCATCAAATCCTGATGTCCTTATTATGGGACCACCTTCAAAATATCTTCTTTCCAACAAAAAAAAGAATTATCAAAATTGGGTCATAAAGGATCAAGTTAACCGCGAACAACATAAAAAAAGCGTATATACGGTCGAATTGAGTAACCTCCTCCTTTTTGAAGTCGGTTACAAATGAAAACCATTGCTCCTGATAGTGTGTTACGCAATCACAATACGTTAAGCCGGAGTTAAAAAATATATTTTTACGTAATAAAGTAAATAAAATATGAGACATGCTTTACAAAGATAAATATTGAAAGAAAAAAACATGACATGTTCATAGTTTAATGAGGTCGCACAAATATGACTGTAAATAACAAACGACGTTTATTACGTTAGCAACACCGTTATTTTGTTAGGTAAACAAAGAGCTGTTTCTCGTAGCCACGTTATAAATCCGATACCCGAAAAAAAATCCTCCAGCCTATCTCTATCATAAATTCAACCTTTGCCACTGATACATAGTATAACATGCATTATTAGCAGCAGAATTTGGAAGTTCCCTCTCGCTCGGGACGAGAACACATGTGTGCACTCTTAATCATACTACTTTCCACTCGGGACGTGAACACATGTTTGCACTATTTAACCAAGGCAAATATCGAATTATAATAATGTTTTGTCTTTTTCTTGATATGTGATGTCTATGAGAAAGAAAAGGAGAAAATATCGCTCTTGAATTTAATACCGGTACCCTGTACCCAAGCCAGTAAAAAAACTGTGTACAAAGTTTGTCTTTGGAAGTGGTGAACCAAAATTTCGGTGCCCTTGTGTTTTTTGCGTATTTTTGGTGCATTTTTGAGGATAAAATGGTATGTATTGTTATTTTATCATAATTTATAATCAGAAGAAGCATATATACATATATAAATTATGGTGTAAAAGTAAAGGCAAGTAAATAAAATGTGTTCGAAATTGTTACCGGGCTTTTGTGACCTGAGAATTTTAATTTTTTGTAAGCTGTTGTATTTATTTCGGAATAAATAAAAAAATATTGCATTCCTTGTTTATTCCTCAACAAAAAGTGAAAGTTTCAATAAAAATTATTGCCCCATAACAGAATAGGAGGGAAAAGTCCAAACTATTGCGATTTCGGTTTTTCGCCACCGCCATATTCGCGAGCGAAAGTGATTTATTTCAACATCTTACGAGCTTAAGGGAAGCGATGCAGAAACGAATTTTTATACATACAGGGTATATCTGAAATCGTAACGCAAACTTCGCGAATCGGCTAGACCGCATGCCACTAATAAAATTATGATAGTCATTTGTGTCGTTAATGAACGGTTACAGAATTCACAGTGTTTAAAAAAAGTGTCGGCTCGGCCTTTGAACGTTGCAAGCGTGCCGTCGTGCGGGTTTGTAGGTATAACGTTGATCTCTGATGTTAACTCAATTAAATCAGCTGATAAGATAGCTTTTCGAGTTTTATTTTAATTGCGTTTTTTTTATGTAATTAGTGAATTAATTAATTTTTACTTTAAAATCTTATTGGGTTATAAAAGTATAGCAATTATGAACGGTCTAAAGTGAAAAAACTACACATTTTTTTTTAATCATGTAAAAGCCGACGAAATATTCCCCCACTGGGGGGTTCCGAATCATGTACTGGATCCATGGTACTCGTTTGTGCGTCGATGTCAGATACACCTTTTATAGTATATTGTTCTTATCACCATAAAAAGCATAATTTCGACATCTGTGATAAATTCTCCTTATTATTTTGATTTAATTTGTAAAATGAAATCAAAACAAAATGGAATCAAAATAATAATGTTAATTTATCGCAGATGTCGAAATTATGGTATTCTGTTGTAGATTGTTGTCTACAACAGAAGAAGATAATATCAATAATCAGCCTCATTTTACAAATAAGTGGATCACATAAATATATTTTATCGACATAAATACCTAAGTACATTTTTCCGGTAAATAGGAATAATGGTCATTATCTATATAATATATTATGTTGTGTGTCTCATGAGATAATAATACTCGTACATAAAATGTAATTGCGATATGAATGTAAGTAAACCAGAAATAAATATCTACTCGACACAATTTTACAAATATATAATTGGATCACTTAAATGTTTTTCTTCTTCATGGAATTTAAACCAAAATTAGGTACACATTTTCGGCTATTAGAAATAATGGTCGTCATTATATTGTTATAATAACGACCAATGGTCGTTATTTCATTCGTTCGTGTGATTTCGTTAGGTCGTGTTATAATAACGACCAATGGTTGTTATTATAACACGATCGGCGGTTAACAGTATAATGACGACCATTATTTCTAATAGCGGAAAATATGTACCTAACTTTGGTTTAAATTCCATGAAGAAAAAAAAATTTAAGTGATCCAATTATATATTTGTAAAATTGTGTCGAGTAGATATTTATTTCTCGTTATTATTCGTTCCTAGTAATCGAATATATGCTCTTGGGTTTTTATATCGATAAAAAACTAGGTAAATTTTATTTTCTCATAAGACAGTACCTACATGCAAATGTATTGTCTCATGAGATAATACAATGTATCTACCTAATTGTGCTATAACGTTAGTAAAACTACATAAATAAGCTTCTATCATGAGCCATCTGCATATAGCCAATCGACAATAAACGAACAATATTGCTTTACCACGTTAAGGATAGTATAGTTGCCGCAGGAGACGCTGGTCGGGAGACAACATCGAACTCCCGGTCACTGTAGGCGCATCTTGCGGGCGGCGAACAGCTGCCCGGTTAAGACCAGTATGACTATAAGTTTTCATTACGTGACTCGATCGTCGATATCGAGCGCGTTTGGCGCTCTTGATTGATTGAGAGGTCTTTCAACCTTGAAGCGGGCGCAGACTATATCGACGATCGAGTCTCATAATGAAAACTCATAATAGGCCTACAGGCCCGGATCGATGGCGCGTTATATACCACGTACGCCTCAAGACCGCCGACGTGCTATTAGCACATCGTGACAGGTTCCACGAAAAGCGATACTTGGCAGGGCTGCGGGTTGGTTGAAAGAGACACCGTGGCCCTGGCGCGCAGGGAAAAGAAGGAACGTGGATGAGTTCTAGTCATTAAAAATCTGACACGCCATTCCGTTCCCAGAAGAAAAAGGATCCTTTTGCTGTTTGTGTGTGTATAAAACGTGTTGTATTAACACACACTGCAAACCTGACATTAAGGCGGCTCCAGAGGAAAAACACACCGCAAGCCGTTTTTATGTAGTTTTCCGGAGCTATCTACTCTTTATCCAAAAAAAATATCAACTTATTAAAAATACGTAAATTTTCTCCATAATCTTGGCTCCAAAATTGTAGATTTTTTTTTTATTTTACTAAGTATAATGTTTAAATAATTCCTTCACAACGAAACCACTGACAAGAGAAATAATTATCATAAACGTGCATCTCCTCGGAAAGTAAGCATTATTTAGATTGCGTTCTTACACTAATGGATAGGTAATTTCATGACGAACATTATTGTAGAAATATTTTTTTAAAACGACCAAAATCAAAATTTTGTTCAACAATCTGAGCGCATTCGCCATCATTTCTGTTGCCCGGGCTATTGAGATTCAGTATGCCACAAGCTCTCGAAGGGGGAACCCGTGTCGTTCGTCATCGCGCGCTCCGCTAGCATAAGCGGGCGGCGCGTGAGCGAGAAAGCATCTGCTTGCTCGCTCACGCACCGCATGTCGCATAGAGTATAATACTATCTTAGAGTATCTCTGTTATTGATGTTTATTTTGGTGTTCGTTTTTTTAACCGATTTCAAAAAGGAGGAGGTTGCTCAATTATATGTTTTTTATGTTCAATTTTTAACCGACTTCAAAAAGGAGGAGGTTACTCAATTCGACCGTATATGTTTTTTTTTTTATGTTTGTTCGCGCATAACTTCGTCATTTATAAACCGATTTTGATCATTCTTTTTCTGTTGGAAGGAAGACGTTCCCAAGGTGGTCCCTTGATAAGGATATCAAGGTTTGATGGTGGAAGTCCAGAGAAAACAAGCGGAACTTTCAAAAATTGGGGGCGACTAGTGCATTTCTTAGCATTTTCATTAAATATTTTAAAGCACTACAATTTAATAAAGGTCTGGAGTAGATCTGATGATGGAGCCGAGAGACAGTCGAAGGAACTCCTCAACAATTGACAGCAGCTACCTTGTGGTTGGGCTCGATTAATTTGTATTGATAAGAACTTTACACCTAGATGGGTTGCGACTCTCATAAGAGCTCTAATGATGAAGACAAAGGCCAGTTCCGGGAACTCCTCAACGGTTTCCAGTAGCTACTTTGTGGTTGGACTTCATTCATTTATATTAATAAGACCTTTACTCCGATTAGGTTAAAATAATAGTCTACAGTAAATTTAATGATGAAGACCATAGGCAGTTGAGGGAATAGGTACTTACGGGTAAAAATTAAAGTAAACAAAAGTACGTCATTTCCCAACTATATTTGCGTCAGCTTCCAGTCTGACCGGATGCAACTGAATACATAGTACTTTTAACAACTAAAAAATGTAAAATAAAAGCTTTTTTAGAAAAAAACAACCGACTTCCAAAAACCATTATGTAAAGTGAAAAATAACTAATTTCGGAACTCGGTGTCTAAAACGAATATACCAAACGAAAGACACCAACTTCCGAAATTAGTTATTTTTCACTTTGTAGTGGTTTTTGAAGTCGGTTGTTTTTCTGTAAAAAGTTTTTATTTTTATGTTTCTTTGCGGATAACTTCGCCTAAAATTTGGTATTTCGATGAATTTTTGGGTATTTCGACATGGGTGTCGTGATAGGGGTTTTCGGGAGTGCAGATCACGAATATGACGTAATTTTTGAAATCCAAGATGGCCGACACCAATTTTATGATATTTTGACATGGGTGTCGTGAAAGGGGTTTTTGTGGGTGCTAATTACGAAAATGACGTCATTTTGGAAATCCAAGATGGCCGACACCAATTTTATGATATTTTGACATGGGTGTCGTGACGGGGGTTTTCGGGGGTGCAGATCACGAAAATGACGTCATTTTTGAAATCCAAGACGGCTGACACTAATTTTATGATATTTTGACATGGGTGTCGTGAAAGGGGTTTTCGCGGGTGCTAATCACGAAAATGACGTCATTTTTGAAATCCAAGGTGGCCGAAATTATATTTTATGATATTTTGACTTGGCTATCGTGACGGGTTTTCGGAGCGCTGATCACGAAAATGACGTCAATTATAAGCTGTGGCATAGCTTCTATTTCTTTATCAAAGTCAAAAATAAAACATCAAATATAGTTTAGTCGCTAAATCGCCACCATTTTTCGCACTCCTTCAATGACGTCACTGGTAAAAAATAAATAAATAAATAAACTACAAAAAAGAAAATACATACTTATACAAATGTATACGTTAATTAGCAAAATAAAAAAAATACTATGTCATAAATAACTAATAAAAAATTTCCTACTAACTACATACTGCGGAACTCGGTGTGCACACCTTTGCGATTTACCCCGCAGCCACGCGCAGGATTGCGTTTTTTATCTGCATTTTCATGCACATCTGCAGCCCTGCGCGTGAGCGCAGATTCAATGTATAGTACCATGCGTTTCTCCATACAAAATTTGGTACTAGCGAACATCTATCTTATATATAAAATTCTCGTGTCACAGTTTTCGTTCCTATACTCCTCCGAAACGGCTTGACCGATTCTCATGAAATTTTGTGAGCGTATTGAGTAGGTCTGAGAATCGGCCAACATCTGTTTTTCATCCCCCTAAATGTTAGGGGTAGTCCACCCCTATTTGTTTTTTTATTTTTACACAACATTTTTAGTTTCTATTTTTTTACAACATACAAAAATACATACAATCCTAAATTTTCACCCTTCTACGATCAATCCTTCAAAACTGATCAATCGTCATTTAATTAGTTTTATTCCCATGGGAAATCTAAAAAACGCGATATAACCCAATTCCACGCGGGCGAAGCCGCGGGCGGAAAGCTAGTACTAATATATAAAGCTGAAGAGTTTGTTTGTTTGAACGCGCTAATTTCAGGCACTACGGGTTCGATTTGAAAAATTCTTTTTGCGTTGGATAGCTCATTAATCCAGAAAAGCTTAAGGCTATAAAACATCACGCTGCGACTAATAGGAGCAGAGCATTACTAACTCAACGCGAACGAAGTCGCTGGCGGCCGCTAGTATAAAATAGCTTTACCGCGGCAGCCCCGAGTGCCACATGTTTTTGTTTTATTAGAAAGACGATATCTTCAAGGTAGTCTCATGTTTAGGAAATTAGGGTCTGATGATGGAAGACTAGGTAAATCTAGAAGAAATTTAAAAAATCAAAGGGGCGTCTAGGGCTTTTCTAAGTTTTTTCATTAAGTGTTTTAACGCACTACAATTTAGTAAAGTTCGGAGTTGATGATGGAGCCGGGAGACAGCCGAGGGAACTCCTTAACGATTCACATCAGCTGCCTCGTGTTTGTGCTTAATAAATTTGTATTGATAAGAACTTTACACCTAAATGAGTTGTGATCATCATTAAAGCTCTGATGTTGAAGACAAAGGCCAGTTAAGGGAACTCCTTAAAGGTTTACAATAGTTACCTTATGTTTGGACTTATTTCTGTTCATTTATATTGATGAAAACTTTGCACCCATATAAGTAGGTTAAAATGAATGTCTGCAATAGATCTGATGATAGAGCCGAGAGAAATTCGAGGGAACTCCTCAACGATTCACAGCAGCTACCTTGTGTAATATCTTGATTAATTTGTATTGATAAAAGCTTTACACCTAGATGTATTACCCATATGGGTGCAAATTTCTCATCAATATAAATGAATTAAGTCCAACCACAAAGCAGCTACTGTAAACCTTTGAGGAGTCCCCTCAACAGACTGTCCTTCGTCTTCATTATCAGACTCCTAATGATCATAACAATCCATCTAGGTGTAAAGCTCTTATCAATACAAATTAATCAAGATATTACACAAGGTAGCTGCTGTGAATCGTTGAGGAGTTCCCTCGAATTTCTCTCGGCTCTATCATCAGATCTATTGCAGACATTCATTTTAACCTACTTATATGGGTGTAAAGTTTTCATCAATATAAATGAACAGAAATAAGTCCAAACATAAGGTAACTATTGTAAACCTTTAAGGAGTTCCCTTAACTGGCCTTTGTCTTCAACATCAGAGCTTTAATGATAATCACAACTCATTTAGGTGTAAAGTTCTTATCAACACAAATTTATTAAGCACAAACACGAGGCAGCTGATGTGAATCGTTAAGGAGTTCCCTCGGCTGTCTCCCGGCTCCATCATCAACTCTGAACTTTATTAAATTGTAGTGCGTTAAAACACTTAATGAAAAAACTTAGAAAAGCCCTAGACGCCCCTTTGATTTTTTAAATTTCTTCTAGATTTACCTAGTCTTCCATCATCAGACCCTAATTTCCTAAACATGAGACTACCTTGAAGATATCGTCTTTCTAATAAAACAAAAACATGTGGCACTCGGGGCTGCCGCGGTAAAGCTATTTTATACTAGCGGCCGCCAGCGACTTCGTTCGCGTTGAGTTAGTAATGCTCTGCTCCTATTAGTCGCAGCGTGATGTTTTATAGCCTTAAGCCTTTCTGGATTAATGAGCTATCCAACGCAAAAAGAATTTTTCAAATCGGACCCGTAGTGCCTGAGATTAGCGCGTTCAAACAAACAAACTATTCAGCTTTATATATTAGTACTAGCTTTTCGCCCGCGGCTTCGCCCGCGTGGAATTGGGTTATATCGCGTTTTTTAGATTTCCCATGGGAATAAAACTAATTAAATGACGATTGATCAGTTTTGAAGGATTGATCGTAGAAGGGTGAAAATTTAGAATTGTATGTATTTTTGTATGTTGTAAAAAAATAGAAACTAAAAATGTTGTGTAAAAATAAAAAAACAAGTAGGGGTGGACTACCCCTAACATTTAGGGGGATGAAAAACAGATATTGGCCGATTCTCAGACCTACTCAATACGCTCACAAAATTTCATGAGAATCGGTCAAGCCGTTTCGGAGGTGTATAGGAACGAAAACTGTGACACGAGAATTTTATATATAAGATAGATGTTCGCTAGTACCAAATTTTGTATGGAGAAACGCATGGTACTATACATTGAATCTGCGCTCACGCGCAGGGCTGCACATGTGCATGAAAATGCAGATAAAAAACGCAATCCTGCGCGTGGCTGCTGGGTAAATCGCAAAGGTGTGCACACCGAGTTCCGCAGTATGTAGTTAGTAGGAAATTTTTTATTAGTTATTTAAGACATAGTATTTTTTTTATTTTGCCAATTAACGTATACATTTGTATAAGTATGTATTTTCTTTTTTGTAGTTTATTTATTTATTTATTTTTTACCAGTGACGTCATTGAAGGAGTGCGAAAAATGGTGGCGATTTAGCGACTAAACTATATTTGATGTTTTATTTTTGACTTTGATAAAGAAATAGAAGCTATGCCACAGCTTATAATTGACGTCATTTTCGTGATCAGCGCCCCAAAAACCTGTCACGATACCCTAGTCAAAATATCATGAAATATAATTTCGGCCACCTTGGATTTCAAAAATGACGTCATTTTCGTGATTAGCACCCGCGAAAACCCCTTTCACGACACCCATGTCAAAATATCATAAAATTGGTGTCAGCCGCAGTTAAATCTGGTAGTACATCAGACCCCACAAATTATAGACCTATTTCTGTACTACCTACCTTTAGTAAAATTTTTGAGAAATTAATTTTAAACCAAATGCTAAATTTTTTTAATAAACATAAATTATTACATAGCAAACAGTTCGGTTTTACAAGGGGTCGTTCAACTACTGATGCCGGTGTTGAACTTCTAGGTCATATATATAATGCATGGGAGGATAAATGCGATGCCTTGGGCATCTTTTGTGATTTGTCCAAGGCATTCGATTGCGTTCTTCACGATACGTTAATCAGGAAACTCCGCCACTACGGGATCCGGAACTCTGCACTGGATCTTATTACATCTTACTTGAGTGGTAGGATTCAAAGCGTTGACGTTAATGGAAAAAGATCTTCTGGATCTTTAGTAACAATGGGAGTCCCACAGGGGTCAATTCTTGGTCCTTTTTTGTTTCTTATTTACATCAATGACCTGCCGTACCTAATAAAGGATAACCACGATATAGTGTTGTTTGCAGATGACACTTCACTTTTATTTAAACTGAAACGTCAGCAGCAGGTTACTGATGATGTAAATAGCGCGATCTCCAAAGTAGTCCATTGGTTTAATGTTAATAATTTACTCTTAAACGAGAAAAAAACCAAATGCATTAAGTTTACTCTACCTCACGTGAGGCAGGTGGAAACTAAAGTGTTGATAAAGGGCGAAGAATTGAAATCTGACGACAGCACAGTATTCTTGGGTATAACTCTGGATGCTAAGCTTCAATGGGGTTCACATATAGAAAAATTGTCAAAAAAGCTAAGTTCTGCTGCATACGCAGTTAGAACAATTCGTAATTTGACTGATGTTGAGACGGCCCGTTTAGTGTACTTTGGCTATTTCCACAGCGTAATGTCGTACGGCATTCTGTTGTGGGGAAATGCCGCCGATATTCAAACAATATTTGTTTTGCAGAAACGAGCTGTTCGTGCAATTTATAAATTAAGTCCGAGACACTCTCTCAGAGAAAAATTTAAAGAGATTAATGTACTGACCGTGCCGTCTCAATATATTTATGAAAATCTTTTGTATGCTCATAAAAATATAAAATTGTTTAAAAAATACAGTGATGTCCATGATATAAATACTAGGAACAGGCACAAATTTATTGTACCTACAACAAGGCTCAAGAAAATAGGTGGCTCTTTCAGATGCCAATGTATACATTTTTACAATGGACGTCCAGAGGTGGTTCAAGATCTGAGCCTGAATAAATTCAAATCCTTCATTAAACGTAAGTTGTGTCAGAAAGCATTTTATAGTGTGAAGGATTATATTGAGGACAAAAAGGCTTGGGCTTGAGCTGCGTCCGATTTCTATACAATGATTGTTCTTTGATTTTTCCTCTTGTAGTTTTAATATGTAATTGTTTATGTTATTTAGTCAAAGCCTGTATTACACACTATGTCGCCAAGCATATTGTACGTTACGGAATTGTATCGCTGACAGAGGTGTTCGGCACTTGTGCAGCTGCAGCTGCACAGGAGTTAAACTTTCCACAGATTCGGGAACACTGTTGGAGCTGCTGAACCTTGGACAAAACTATCTTAGCATTGTGTAGATTCAATTTCTTAGTATTGTATAATTGCATGGCAAACGTGAGCACAATGTACGTATGTGCTGTAAGGCATTTATTTGTTGGGTTAGTCTTTTTTATTGACTTAATTGTGCTCTGGCTGTTGAGAGTATGTCATGCTCACTCAAATGTCTCGCTGATGGTGGCGTGTGTTTTGGGTCATTGGGTTCCTTTCGATATGGTTGAGCTGAATGATGCTGATCCATACGTCATGTTCGTGAACGGACGCCGTCAGAGGGGACTGGTCATCTCTTAGCTGCCACGGCGTATTTTAATTTCTGAATTGATTTTTGTATGTTTTCCATAATGGACGCTCTCAGCGTACAATATATTTCTGCATCGTTCTCACGCGGTTGATTTCAATATGAATGATGTAATCAAATATTTGTAACAATAGCTTAAAAATTTAAAAGAGTGTCCATGGAGTTTCTTGCCCGTTCTTCTCCATAGGTACCTACTTTTTGGAATGGGCGACTAGCTTCATCTTATTGACTGACCGACCTTCTGACAATTCAAAAGTGCCTGTAACTGGTTTATTTGAAATAAATGATTTGATTTGATTTGATTTGATTTGAGCCATCTTGGATTTCAAAAATGACGTCATTTTCGTGATCTGCACCCCCGAAAACCCTCGTCACGACACCCATGTCAAAATATCATAAAATTGGTGTCAGCCATCTTGGATTTCAAAAATGACGTCATTTTCGTGATTAGCACCCACAAAAACCCCTTTCACGACACCCATGTCAAAATATCATAAAATTGGTGTCGGCCATCTTGGATTTCCAAAATGACGTCATTTTCGTGATTAGCACCCACAAAAACCCCTTTCACGACACCCATGTCAAAGTATCATAAAATTGGTGTCGGCCATCTTGGATTTCCAAAATGACGTCATTTTCGTGACTAGCACCCACAAAAACCCCTTTCACGACACCCATGTCAAAATATTATAAAATTGGTGTCGGCCATCTTGGATTTCAAAAATTACGTCATATTCGTGATCTGCACTCCCAAAAACCCCTATCACGACACCCATGTCGAAATACCCAAAAATTCATCGAAATACCAAATTTTAGGCGAAGTTATCCGCAAACAAACATAAAAATAAAAACTTTTTACAAAAAAACAACCGACTTCAAAAACCACTACAAAGTGAAAAATAACTAATTTCGGAAGTTAATAATATAATTTCACAGTCTTGCCTGGTCCCAAAAAAAAAACATGAATTTTTTTTTTTAAATGTGTCAGTTCTGAAGTTTTTTTGAAGAAATTTATTTGACCCTGATTACGTTTTCCCTTAAAATAATAAATAATGATAAATTAAACTTTATTATATTATTTTTCTATCCCTTTGTCCATCTGACTTAGCTAACTTTCACTCTACAAAACTAACTTCCAACCCTGAAGTTACAGTCATAACATATTTAGTTATAAAGGTCTAATCAATACACATTAAATAAGCCCAAACACGTGACAGTTGCTTCCGATGTGGATTCCCTTGATATTCTGTCATCTCCATCATCAGGTCAAGCCCAAATCTTCACGGTTTTATAGTATCATCCGATATAAACACGAGTATCAAGTTGTCACCCGAAGCGTGCCTACAATTTTCGATAATTGGCCTAAATTTCTCAGAATTTCCATTATCGACACTGACGTGGTAACAATGGGATTACATAGGCAGCATATCCCTTCATATAAAAAAAGAATGGTCTAAATAGTTTCATTAACCATAAAGTTATCAGCGACAATAAATCGAACTGAGAACCACCTTTTTCTGAAGTCGGTTAAAAAATAAACACCGCAGAATTTTTATTATGAATTATCGTCAACATTTGTTTGAGTACATAATAACCAAAAGTATTTGGGCGCACCAATAAACAAAAATAAAAGTGCCATGTCTGTTACTTTTGTGGTCTATGAATTTAACTTGTATTTGTAAGTACTTCGTCCGCCAGACGGCGCTAGTAATATTTTGCGAAGTATTGTAGAGGTGGGGCGCGGTGAAGAGGGAGCAAATGCTCGAGGTCATTTGGTGAGGGTACGACCTTAAGCACACTAGCTAACATTGAACGAAGCATTTACCATACCGTCGCTTTTACACAGAGTACCTACGTATACATATTTACGTATGACCTTGATTGGTTCATACGAATTCTAAAAATCACATCATCATAGCAAGTACCGATAGCAAGTAACGTAGCGTTACATAGATAGTGAAATAAAGAAAAATATAAGTGAAGGTCTGGGTTTCAATTTCTAGATGAATTTTTATTTATATTCTCAACAATAATAATTGTCTGTTTACTACTATTAGATACATTAATAAATCCATACTAATATTATAAATGCGAAAGTAACTCTGTCTGTCTGTCTGTTACGCTTTCCCGCTTGAACCTTTCAACCGATTTTGATGAAATTTGGCACAGACAATCTTTAGAGCCTGAGAAAGGACATAGCCTACCTTTTATCGCGGAAAAATTTGATATTCCCGAGGGAAATCTAAAAAGCGCGATAATTATAATCGAACTCCACGCGGGCGAAGCCGCGGGCGGAAAGCTAGTGTGAAATAAAATGTGAATGACCCTGACCTATCAAATATGTCAAAGAGTAGCATGCGAGCAGTTTTAAAATTTGAATATGCCGATCGCAAACATAGCAGCTGCTTGACAGACCGTCAAGACTTAATTCTGTGGCGTAGACGGTAGGTACATGACGACAATCAAAGAATATCGGAGGCAGGGAAAAATAATTTACTATCAAGGTGAGACCTGTACTATAAGATGTAATTGAATGGTTTTAATTACAACTGTATTTAATGAATAGTTTTTCAGTTTCAAAATGTGTCTGTGTCATTATTATAGATATTATTTACTTATATGAATTTTGTATATTAACAGGTCATACAACTACTTAGTAAAATTAATAATAATAATAATAATATTTATTTAGACACATTTTGTTGACAGCATAAGCACAACAGAGTAAGACAAAAGGCAAGAAAATACAAATCAAAATGAACAAGAAACATGTCGTGCAATGTAGCAACTCTAGATCCCACACTAGGATACCCTGTGTCGTGGGATCCAGTTACTTCAATGTTGTAGACACCTTATATGTGCGAGTGGTTGCTTATACTAAACAATATTTAAACTTTTAAAGTATGTAAGAGAAAACATGCAAAACATGACAGAAAACATGTAAGAATTGTGTGGAGTGTAATGTAGTGCAGTATGCATGTACGGACGACAGCAGGTCAAGCCACCCCAAACCGCCAGACCGTCCCAACCAACCCTGAGCCTTAATGCTTTAGAGATAAAGTTGAAAATCTAACAAGGAAATCCGACAGACCGTAGCAGCCCGATGTGCCGTCGTCCGCACAAATGTGTGTGTAATGTGTGTGTTAAAGGGATGTGTTTGGGAGAAGTGTTGCACCTGGTTGAGCATTTGGAGGAGAAATCAATGCATGGGAGTAAGGAAAGATTCAGTCCGTGCATAGTCTTGAGCTGAAAGCCACTTTGTGATTTTAACTTTACAAGTACGCTTTGTACAATCCGCTATGTCAAGGAGTTTATGCGTTTCCTGATAAATAAATGGGCCCATGAATCTTGGAGCTCTTTGAGCGAATTTAGTGCGAGTAGCGGGCGCTTTCCATCTCTTCTGTCTGCACGTCTTGCTAGATAAGGATTGGGTTTGAGGTGCTTGTCGGTGGAAGCGTAACAAGACAGATAAAATGTAAAGTTGTCTTATCCTGAGAACCTCACACTCTTGGTACAACTTGTCAGTGGGATACCGATAGGGCCTTCCATAAGCGACCTTTAAGATGCTCCTTTGTGCTAGTTCAAGTTTCATTAAGTGAGTTTTAGCTGCTGCACCCCATACCACTATACAGTAATTCAAAATAGATTGGCATAAAGCGAAGTATACACATCTGAGAGTACTGTGGTCGGCAATGTTCCTAAGTTTTTTAAATATAAACATAAGTTTACGAACCCTCGCAGTGACAGCATCAACTTGTTTGACCCAGGATAGCTGGTTGTCGACCAAGACACCGAGGTATTTGATATGCTCAACTTGTTCAATCTCATCACATTGGCAATGATCACCACGAAGGTGCTTGCAGTAATGGAGCCTGATTCGCAGTGAGTTTTCGGGCACTAGGCGCTTTGATATTTTAAATGCCATGTATTTTGTCTTGCTTGCATTCAACGTGAGAAGGTTCTGCTGCAACCATTGTACTACCTTCATTAGGCCTCTCTCGGCAACGTCAACAACCCCAGCCCAGTCATAGCTATGGAATACTATGGCCGTGTCATTCGCGAATGTGAGTATCTTAGCATTCTCTAATCTAAGGTTGCAGAGGTCATTGATGTACGCCAAGAATAGAGTTGGCCCGAGAACGCTTCCCTGGGGAACTCCAAAGTGGACATCAAAATACTCACTTGTTGTTTTGCCTTTATAATCTATTATTTGCTGTCGATTTGTAAGGTAGGAGTGAAACCAGTTCTGAGTTACACCACGTATTCCCATTAGCGATAACTTCTGCAGGAGTATTGGTCGAGACACGGTGTCGAATGCCTTAGCCATATCTATAAAAACACCAATGCATTTGTTTCCAGAGTCTAACCTTTCAGTGACGTGGTCAACCAGTGATACTACTGCATCCTCTGTTGACATCTTTTGCCGAAAACCATATTGGTTATCAGAGAGCAGTTTTTCTTTTTCTAGAAAATTTTGCAACCGAAATTTGGGTAGATACAACAATATAATCTTACAAATAAGAGTTTTCTAAAGGCCAAAAGGGTCTAACCGGTAAAGCCAAATGCGGTGCTGGTATTAGATAACGCACCGTGCCATTTAAGAAAAGCCAACCGTATCCCCAATACAAACTGATGGAAGGATGATATTATTCAGTGCTTGGATGAAAAACAAATTCAATATCAACCTACAATGATAATAGCTCAGTTAAAAGAAATAAAAAAGTTTAAAAATCTTATTACGAACACTATGCTGTGGAAAAGTTGGCCGCTGAATACGGTGTCACAATCCTGCGTCTGTCTCCATAACACTATGTGCTTAACCCAATAGCGTTAGTTTTGACTCAAGCAAAGGGTGCGTCGCAAGGAACAACAAAACTTTTAAAATAAAAGACGTAATAAAATTATTTGAAGAAGGCTTGAAGGAAGTGACACCTGAAAATTGAAGACAGTGCATCAACTATGCCATAAAAGTTGATGACAAAATGTGTCAACTCGACCACATCAAATGTATCTGATTCCGATTCTGAATATACCGATTCAGAATCGGAGTCGTATTCAATAGCAACCGTTAATAATAAAAATGTATAAAATGACTTCTATTGTTTTACTTAATTCCTCTGAATGTCTTTAAACATAAATAAATAAATTTCTTTAAACATTATTTCCCCAGCTTTGGTAATAATGTTGTAGGGAGCAATTTTAATATGCTGGTAAGGTCCATATTTCTAAAATCATATTATTTTATACGGTATGTATTACATATTTACAATTAAAAAAAAACGCTTTGATACCTAATAAATGAAAATATGAGTCTAAGTCTATTGATTGCCGAACATTACTATTGTAGCGTGTCTTTTTTGAATCAGTGACAGTTGCACTTGTCATTTCACTGACTCGAATTGAAATACCACACTATAATAATCAAAGTACTTTTAGTCCAAAATGTCTATGACAGAACTAGAAAAGGACACAAGGTAAAAAAATTGTTTAAATTTTTTAGCTTGTGTCTTTGTCTTAATAAAATACTTAGAAAGAAAAAGATGAACTGAATTTAAAATTAGTTTAGTTTGTGAACAAGAGAATCAGTACTAATATTCGTTTTTATTTAAGTTTATATTGCTCAGAATTTCAAAATAAAGTACAGCACAGCTAATAGATTGGTTAGGCCGTTGTCTTTAGGCCGCTGCCTCGAATCTTGCAGGCAGCGGGGCGGTGGCGGCAGCGGCGCGGGAGCCGGGCGAGTATCGAAGACCCGTTCTCGAAACTAGCGGGCAGATCGCGCGTCACTATAGCCGCGTAGTGTTGTGTTCATGATTCTGTCGACGAGATATTTGTTTTTATTCGCGAAAGAAATGTCTGAACAATGGCGGCAACATCTTTTTGATTCAAATTTATTCCTAACACTTGATCACCGCTCGCTGCCCGCAAGATTCGAGCGCGAGAAGTACACCGCTCGCTGCCCGTCGCCGCCTCGCTGCCGCGCCGCTATTTTCGAGAACCGGTCCGTTTGATTTTACGCATAAGATCCTGCCGCTCACTCGCTGCCGCCGCCGCCGCGCCGCTGCCCGCAAGATTCGAGGCAGTGGCCTTAGACCCGACACCGCCACTGGCTATTTGTTTTTCTATATTTTATGTTTTAATTTCCAGAATTCACATACAAAATTCCAAAATAGAAGAAAATAATATGACTATTTGACTCCATTTTACAAATAATTGATCATTCAAATGTCATCATAATTAACTATATTTTCATTATTCATGTTCATCGATATTTAATTTTGTACGGGTCAATCACCGTACAGTAGGTTTATCTGGGTCATCATTATTGCGCCCCACACTCAGTATGTATCCACTGTTTATATTATTGCACTTACACTGCAATAGTTTAGTACGTAATTCGGCGACATACCGTGCGCGTGACTCAAAATCCCATATCATTTACCATTCATCCTAGTATAAATTAATCAAAATCTTATGTTTGTAGAAACAGGCAATATAATGAATTTATTAATCTTAAACTGACTTTCATCTCTTATCTCATCCTATATCTCTATCCTAAATCAACCCCCAACATTGGTCCTTCGAGCACGTTAGCGGGACCGAATCGCGTGTGCAAAACTTTGTTCTTTGCGTGTGCCTTTAACCGGTTTCGTTGTACGCAATTTTACCTTATCTCGTGACCCTGGTTAATCCCGGTGCTAAGGAGGGCACCATTTTATCTCATCTCGCGATCCTAGTCAATCCCGGTGCCTAGGAGGGCGCCACTTCATCTCATCTTAAGATTTTATTCGATCTCAGTGCCTAGGAGGGTGCCACTCATCTCATCTTGCGAACCAGTTCCACCTCAAAGAAATCCCACAAGTAAGGTATCTTTCTTCTTACTATTACTATGGCTACAATGGAAGACATTTTAGCTACTCAACAGTAAATCATTGATGGAGCAAAGCGGAAGAACCCCGACTATGTACGTCGACGATTGGAAAGCCTAGAGCAGTGTTTTACGGAGTTTCATAACAATCATATGAATTTTTTATCCTTTGGTGATCGATCTCATGCGTATTTCACTACCGATCAGTATGAACAATTGAAAGTGGAATACGGCAATATTAAAACATCCATTCAAAATTATAAGCCTTCCACAGACAGATCTCAAACCCCTGTTTTGAAACCCCCTACTTTTCAGCCATCTTCAACATCTCAAACCTCGAACCTCTCATCTCAAAATAATCCTTCTAAGGATAGAGTATATATAGAAGATCTCTTAAAAAAAACAAGCTACTAACTTAAAAACCCTGAAAAGGGATATTAACCGAAAGATGTGGTCGGTGGCTCCATTGAGAAATTGACCCCAAAAATGGAAATACAAATACATTTGACAGAAGTTACATATCCTGGATCTCTTTCAAGGATCTATTCACAGAAACTATACATAATAATCCCTCGTTCGCTCGTGCGCATCGAACGCTCAAAAATGCAGTTTCTGAAAAGTGAGATGAAGGGCGAATCGGATAAATTAATCCAACATCTTCAAATAAATTCAGACAACTACCCCGTCTTTGGATTATCCTTACGCATCGACGCTTATTGTCATATAAGTATCTATAAGTATCGCATTTTTGTATCTCATCTCAAAAACCCCCCAAATATCCCTACATCTCAGCAAAAATCAGCGAGTCATCTTAAGCGGATCTACGATACGACGAACAGGTATGAGGAACAAAGAGTAAAGTTCACTCATCCTCCATAGAAAAGGGAGGATCCTCCGACCAGACAAGTTGTATATAAGCTAGTTGCTCGGTAAACTCTGATTGCTAGATATAGAATTCGTGTGACGTCAGTATGACGCGTTGTTGATTTTGTGGCGTTTGTAGGTACCGCCACATCACTCCCCTCCTGAGACCGGAGGTCGATAGTAGGCTGAGTCTTGTATCTTACGATGCTTGCCAGGCCAGCTGAGGTTCCAGTGAGTCGGAACCGGTTGCTGCGTAGTTCACGGTGAGTCAGAACTGTCTTCGGTGATTCCCCAGTGAGTCCGGGTGGTGGCGCTGCGTTAAACTCCAGTGCGTCGGATGTCGTACAGCGCCTTGTTGAGTTGAGTAGAGTAGAGTTGAATTGAGTTGAGTTGGGTTAAGGCTGGCTGAGTGATTCGCCGATGAAGCTTGCAAGAGTGATGATGATGATGACGTCACGCTGAAGTTGTTGCACGAAGGCTGCGCTGACCTCCATGTTCGGGGTCACCAGTGTGGAGGTATGAGGAACAGAGAGTAAAGTTCACTCATCCTCCATAGAAAAGGGAGAATCCTCCGACCAGACGGGTGTTACGTCTGGCGGGCACTTGCCCTTTGCTTGAAATTGGGAAGTTGTTTAAATGCTAGTTGCTCGGTAAATTCTGATTGCGAGATGTAGAATTCGTGTGACGTCAATATGACGCGTTGTTGATTTTGTGGCGTTTGTAGGTACCGCCACAGCGTAAACGCTATAAAAAATCTCGGAATCGATGTATCTACTTGGGATCCCTTCCTTGTATGTATCCTAGCTAAGAAATTAGACTCTGAAACTAACGATGAATGTATAGATTCATTGAAATCTCCAAAGGAACTCCTTTGAAGATTTCAATGAATCAATAAAAACCTCTATCTACCACTATCATATCATATAAGTTTACGTCCCTAGAAACTTCACGGAAGAAACAAGAACCCTTCATTCAAAAGTCGTCTTCTCAATCCCAAAACGCATCTTCATCAACTAAAGGTTATTTTAATAACCAACAATGTCATTCTAAAGGATTTAATTCTCGATTCAAACAAAATACAGAATTGCCAAATGCTAACAAAAGTGCACCCATCAGATCGTAAAAACGCAATAGGGTTCTTTTTTCATATAAACAAAAAATGAAGACGACACAGCGCGATGAAAACTGGTGTGACGTCACTGCACGCTACACTTTTTAGCGGCCCGTGACGTCACCAGCCACCACTCCTGATCTTTGATACCTTTTATATTTGTAAATTTTTATTGATTTGATAAAACAAAATATACGTATCCAATATTTTTCTATAATCTGAATGACAGACTTAATATAGTAATTTTTTTTACCCAGGAACATCCCTTTTTTAATTATAATAAACTAGTGCTTGACTGCAATCCCGCCTGATGGTAAGCAGTAATACAATCGTTGATGGTAAAGCGCGCTAGTTAATTAAGCCTATTCCCTTAAAAAAACTTAGTGGATACGAAGGAAAACGGCGGTTAAGCGAGGTGATGCAATGTTAAACCCAATAGCAGGACCAACGATGCTGCGCCAGAGGGAGACTGATCTGGAGACCCTCCACGACCAAACTCCCGACACAATAACATTTGGTGCATCGTACCCGGCACACATCGCAACACAATTGCTCAGACCCGTCCTCCGTACGGTTTCACCAGACATCATGACGGAACACGACGAATCGCTTAGCGGCAAGACTTTGTCTGATGGGTGGTAACTTCTGCCGGCGGCCGATATTATGGCCTACCAACGAGAAAATTTTAACCTTTGCATCAACTGTTTGCACTATCACGAAGGTAGAAAATGCCTATCTATCGGAAATAACGTGTAAAGAGTGCAATAAAGATCACAATACAACTCTACATTAATGTTTCACGTCAAGAAATGCTACATCGGATGCGTCGCGATCGGGGCCAAGTGCCTATTGCGAAATCTAGATACTAAGGTATTCATATCTTGCTGAGATAACTCAGCAAGATATGAATACCTTAGTATCTATGCAAAATGATCCTACAGAAATACTTCTCGCGACAGCAATTATCAAGATTCAGGCTGCTCATGGATCTTACAGAAGAATGAGAGCTCTTATAGATCAGGGATCTCAGACTTCAATGGTCACTAAACGAGCTGCATAGCTTCTAAACCTGCGTCGGCAAAAATGTACTGGGCTTATCTCTGGAATTGGAAACAATGAAAATAGTTGTAGGACAGGACCTCTATTAAGTGCATGTCGTTAATTAATGACTCCACTTTCGAAACCGACGTATTTATAATGAAAGACTAATCAAAAATTTGCCGAATCATTAAGCTTCACCTTCATTAAGCCCAACTGGCCAATCCTTAACCAAATAACCTTAGCTGATCCTGAATTTTACAAAAGTAGCCCGGTTGATATGCTGATGTTTATACCCAAATCGTATTGGATGGTGTCTGCCGTTCCGAAGGAATGTTACCCGTTGTCCAACAGACACAGTTGCGATGGTTCTTAAGTGGTAACTGCAAAACATTTCAGTGCAATGTCATCCTAAACAATCTCACTGACACCAATATCTTTTCATCCTTATCAATATCTCAAGAAGATCAAGATTGCATTGACTTCTTTCAATCCTCAACATCAAGGCGCCAAGATGGCTATGTCTAGCTATGTCGTGAAAATACCTTTTAAAGAAAATTTTGTAGAAAAGTTTGGGTGAATCTAAAAATAAATCCATCGCGCTATTTTTTGCGTATTTTTGTAAGATTTTAAATATAGTCCGCGATAAAATAAAACCTCAGGTGAAGTGAATGTTGAGCAGCTGTGGGAAACTGTCAGGCTTGCAATTTTACTAATTTACACTGTGAAAGTGAGTCGGCTGAGAGTTGGGAGACTTTAGTTCTTTAAACATTGGTAATATTTAATAGATCAAATTAAAAAAGATCTCAGCATTACTGCCTATTATTTTAGAAACTAGCCATTATCGTGGCTAGTTTCTTGTTAAACAAGGTAAATATGACAACTAATAGCCATTCTCAAAATAATCGCAAATTATTCATGCAAATATAATTATCCGCACTCATGTTTTTAAAACTCGCACAGTTTGACAAAACATCCAGTTCCTTCTTTATTATATTAAAATTAAATATGAGTTATAATCAAAAGTAAATATATATATATATATCAAAATTGTGTAAAAACGACTTCAAAATCCATTGTAATTAAGAAGGACTGATAGTCCAGTCACTTTAGGCAAAAAAGGGGCCAACCTCGGAATTTGAGATAATAAGCTAAAACTCGTATACAGCTTCATTTTGGCGTTCTAAAAGTTGTCTGAAAAGTCTCATATTATCTCGTGTCTGCGTCATAAGTTATTCGAGGTAAAAGGTCACGAAAATCGGTTATTGCAACTATCTTCGTTTTTATTGCTCTAATGATGTTAGCACCTATTATAAAAATTATAGTGCATAAAATTTGCTACAAATTTTGTTTTAGACATTTTTCTATAAAGTCAACCTTTTTTGAGATAGAGAGCGGAGAGCATAAAAGGTCAACCGTGAATCTCGGTGAATAATACCTTGTATATATTATGTAGTTACTAAACCATTACAATGGTATCAACAATAAATAATTTGTATTATTTATTGGTTAATACCTATATTATATAGATACAAGAGAATCCGTTATAAAGATTAGAAATATAATAAAGAAATCAGTCTCCACAAAACAACTGAACATCTGCCACATGAACTATGAAGGGGTCCGCCTTCGCAGGTATAGACTTACATAGCGCTGACATAGCGCGATAGGAGTGATGAATCTGTATACGAATTTCCATCTTGTTATCTCAAATTCCGAGGTGAAACTCTAAAGTGACTGGACTATAAACGATCACTCAGGCAGGCATGAAAATTCACTCTATTCCAAACTGTATTATGAGCCATCATTTAATAATATCAAGAACATGATTTAAAGTGGTCGTTTATCAAGGGAATGCTCTGGTAAACGACCACTTTGAAATGTCAGGGCATAATTCCACTGCCGCGAGAAATGCTTTTTTTTTCATCAAACACATGTAGGTATGTGTTTGATGAAAAAAAAAATTCTGTTTCAGTTCTAAGTATGGGGAGCCCCCAATATTTATTATTGGTTTTTATTTTTGCATCAAAATCTTAATGCGGTTCACAGAATACATCTACCTACCAAGTTTCAACAGTATATCTCTTATAGTTTCGGAAAAAAAATGGCTGTGACACACGGACGGACAGAGAGACATGACGAATCTATAAGGGTTCCGTTTTTTGCAGTTTGGCTACGGAACCCTAAAATGGCTTAATTCTAAATGCACGACATAACTGTTGGAGATGTAAACTTCGCCAATATCAAACCAAAGAGGATTGTAATTAGATAGTTGGACCGTCTGCTTTGCAGCATGTGCGCAACGCTAAAACTGCTTATGAAGCTTGGACATGTTTGCAAAAAGCTTATGAAGAAGCTTATGAGGAGCCTATGCAGAAGACTAGGGTTGCTGAGATCGCTTTTTGGGGTGAAATTGAAGGAGATGGAAGGCATGCAAGCGTACATAACGAGAGTCACAGAGTTAGCACACCAATTGGCTGATATTGGTTCACCTTTAGATGATGAGTTTGTTGCTGTCATTTTATTAAGTGGGCTAACAAGCGATTTTGACCCACTAATAATGGCTCTAGAAAATTCTGACAGTAAGTTGACCAGTGAAGTCGTGAAGTCTAAACTGATGCTGGAACAGTTGCGTAGGGATGACAAAGAGGTACCAGATGTGAGCGCATTGGCTACAAAGAAAATGTACAAGTGCTTCAGATGCAAGAAGGCAGGCCATATGAAAAAGGATTGTCCCATGAAGGGTTCATATTCTGTTGGAAAAGATAAGCCGAAGAAGGATAGCAGTACTCTTTTGACAGCATTGTCAGTGTATCCAAAACGTCAAATTTGGTATGTTGATTCCGGTTGTACAAACCATATGTGTAACAGCAAGGATCAGATGATGGACTTTGAGCGATCCAGGTCTACAGAGGTGAATGTGGCTAACGGAGAGAGCATATTTATGGAAGGAAAAGGCAGAGTTTGTGTAAATTTAAAGAAATTAGGTTACAAAACAATAAGTAATGTGTATTATGTTCCTGCATTATCTACCAATTTGCTATCTGTAAGTGAATTGTCTAGAAAGGGATATAGGGTAATATTTACTTCTACAGAATGTAGGATTTTGGATGGAGGTAGGGTTGTAGCTACTGCTACATGTAACAACGGCCTATACGAATTGGATTGTTACAAAGCAGGCAAGCGACAGTCAGAGAGGGCCATGACTTCTTTCTGTGTGGATGGGGAACCGGATGCTGGCTTACAAGGTGGTCTTGAGGCGGCATGGGGCATCGGACATAAAGTAAGTCAGGAGATTTGGCATCGGAGACTGGCACATCTCAAATCCAGAAGTATGAACCTAATGAAGAATGGATTAGTCACAAGTATGGATTATGATGTTTCTACTTTTAATCCTTGTGTTCCATGTATTGAGGGCAAACAACCTAAGCTGCCGTTCTCTAAGAAAAGTTATAGTAGGTCAAAGGAGCTATTAGGGCTTGTACATACGGATGTATGTGGACCTATGCAGGTACCATCGCTAGGTGGGATGCGTTATTTTGTAACTTTTATAGATGATTTTTCTAGAAAAACATTTATTTATTTTCTAAAAAGGAAAGTTCAGGTTTTTGAAAAATTTAAATTATTTAAGGCTTTAGCCGAGAATCAGACGGGAAAGAAACTAAAGGTCCTTAGGAGTGACAATGGGGGTGAATATGTCAATCATGTTTTTCAAGAGTATCTAGAAAACTGTGGGGTAAAACATGAAACTACAATACCCAAATGCAGTTCACAGAACGGAGTTGCTGAGCGAGGCCACAGATGTATCATGGATAAGGTTAGGTGCATGCTGCAGGACTCAGGGCTTGAAAAACATTTTTGGGCTGAGGCGGCAAACACAGCCGTGTACCTCAAGAATCGCTCACCCACCAAAGCCGTCATGGGACTAACTCCAGAGGAAGCGTGGACTTCAAAGAAGACAAACGTAGCACACTTACGTGTCTTTGGTTGTCTGGCATACGCTGTGTCTGATAAGTGTAGGAAACTAGATCCGAGAAGTAAGAAGTATGTATTTGTAGGATACTGTGATACTAGTAAGGGCTACAGATTAGTAGATCCTTCTTGTCCTAAGACTTGCATAAAGGCTAGGCACGTCGTATTTCTCGAGAATAGTTTCATAAACAAAAATGTGTCAAATGGTGATAAAGTGGTATCTGACAGTATTGGTATAATACCAATGGAAAATAGTACTATACCGTTGAATACTTCAGTGACTCCTGGTGAGTCAGGAGAGCAGTCGCTGGACACATCTGTCCCGTTCAGTGATGAAATGTCGGGTGACAGAAATCTTCGCAGGCAAACTGTATTTAGTCTGAATGAAACCGATGATTTTCAGGTCACAGACCACTCATCCGATCCTACATATATTCCAGGTTCCTCCAGCATTGATTCTGATGAGTCAGCAATGACATTTGAAGATGCTGATCAATCCATCGAGTTTGCGGGGCTCGTGGGGACTACGGGGGACGATGACTTTCCAGTCACGGCAGAGCAGGCATTGAGTAGTGGTGAAGCTGCACACTGGCGTAAGGCAATGATAGATGAGTATGATTCGTTTATACAAAATAAGTGTTGGTCATTAGTAGATCTTCCTAAAGGGCATAAAGCTGTAAAGTGTAAATGGATCTTTACTAAAAAGAGGGGTTTAAATAATGAATTATTACGTTATAAAGCTCGCCTCGTAGCAAAAGGGTTTACGCAAAGGTATGGGGTAGACTACTATGAGACATTTTCACCGGTTGTTAGATACTCAACTATTAGGATTTTATTGGCCTTAGCTGCTCAGTATGATATGGTGATAGAACATCTTGATGTCAAAACGGCATTTTTAAACGGTGACTTAACAGAAATTGTTTATATGGAGCAAACTGAAGGCTTTATTGATAGGAAAAACAGGGAAAAAGTTTATTGGTTACATAAAGCAATTTATGGTCTAAAACAGGCAGCAAAAGCTTGGTATGAAAAGATAAACAATGTTTTAGTCAATAAATTAGGTTTTCGAAGGTTGTCTTCTGAACAATGTGTTTATGTCTATAATCAAGATGGAGAAATAGTTTTCATTGCTTTATATGTAGATGACATATTGTTGTTCTCGATTAAGAATTCTCGAAAACGAGACATTTTTAAGAAACAGCTTAAGGATGAATTTAAGATGAATGACTTGTGTCCAAGTAATCACATTTTAGGTATGAAAATTACCAGAAATTTAGATGGAAAGTTTACTTTGGATCAGTCGTCTTATATTAAGAAAATTTTAGATAAATTTAATATGTCAGATTGTAAACCATGTCAGACTCCAATGGAGGTTGGTTTGAAATTAGAAAAGTCAGAAGATAATGACTATAATAACAACTATAGAAGTATTATAGGTTATTTAATGTATTTGGCAGTCTGTTCCAGGCCTGATATTGCTCATAGTGTATGCTACCTCAGTCAATTTAACAATTGTAATTCAGAAAGCCACTGGAAAGCAGCAAAAAGGGTACTGCGGTATTTAAAAGGGACTTCTGGGTATCATTTGTCTTTTGAAAAGGGTAATCTAGAGTTAGTGGGATATACAGATGCCGACTGGGGTGGAGATCAGTCAGATCGCAGGTCATACACAGGTTACTGTTTTTCTCTTAATAAATCTATTATATCTTGGGAGTGTCGTAAACAGCGAACGGTAGCCTTGTCTAGTGCAGAGGCTGAGTACATGGCAATCTCTGACTCTTGCAAGGAGGGTTTGTTTTTACAAACGTTTATTCGGGAGTGTACTGGTGTTGAATGTAGTATAAGTTTATTCAATGACAATCAGTCAGCTCAAAAGATTTGTTGTAACACTCTATCCCATTCTAGAACAAAACACATAGATATAAGACATCATTTTGTCAAAGATTTAATTAACAAAAATGTTGTAAGTGTTAGTTATGTAAGTACTGAAGAAATGGTGGCAGATGTACTAACGAAGTCGTTATGTAAAGATAAACATATGAAGTGTATATCCAAGATGCTAAACATAAGCTAGGATATAGGTTGCGCTTTGATTATGTGTACATAACAGTATAATGAAATGAAATGAAATGAAATGAAATCGTTTATTAAGCAAGTAGGATCACTGATCACTTTTACACGTCATGTTTATTTTTTATTTCATTTTTTTAACTAGATGAAGCCGGCATTTCCTAACTGACTACCTCTGAGAAGAAATGGCCGAAACAAACTCAGGGATCATCGTCTTTTTTCAAGTCCAGACATTAAAAATGAAAATGTTTACAAATACCTTATAATTACGCATATTGCTTAATAAAAATTAACAATGCTTAACAGAGCGAGCAGCTCAATCCCAAGCTTTTTTATCTTCTAAATAATCTGTGATTTTATAATACCCCTTTTTGCAAAGTTTGGCCTTTATATGGTTCTTAAATCGTTTAATGGGTAAGTTTCGAACGTCCATGGGAAGCTTGTTGTAAAAGTGTATACATTGACCCATGAACGAGTTGCCTACTCTGTGGAGACGAGTGTGATGTAAAGCAAGATTGTGTTTGTTCCTGGTATTTACATTATGAATATCGCTTATCTTCTTAAAATTTGAGATATTTTTATGAACATACATAAGATTTTCAAATATATATTGTGAAGCTACAGTCAGAATGTTCACCTCTTTGAACTTTTCTCTAAGAGATTCTCTAGGACCAAGGTTATAAATGGCTCGAACAGCCCTCTTCTGTAAAACAAAGATGGTATTGATGTCCGCACAAGTTCCCCAGAGAAGAATCCCATAAGTCATAAGACTATGAAAATAACTAAAATAAACAATTCTGGCTGTATCCACATCAGTTATCTGTCTAATTTTCTTAACAGCAAAGGCGGCAGAACTGAGTCTACCCGACAGCTTCTCAATGTGAGGACCCCATTGTAACTTGGCGTCAATAGTTAATCCAAGAAAAACTGTCGACTCGACAGGGATCAACTCTACTCCATTCAGTTGAACATTGGTACTTAGCTGCCTGACATTTGGCGTAGAAAATTTAATGACTTTAGTTTTTTTTTCATTTAAAAGGAGGTTATTTACATTAAACCAATGGACAACTTTAGAGAGTGCATTGTTAACTTCGTCAAAGTTTGTTAGCTGACGCTTGACTTTAAAAATAAGAGAAGTGTCATCCGCGAACAATACTATGTTGTGATTATCCCTCACGTGATGAGGTAAGTCATTAATATAAATTAAAAACAAGAATGGACCTAGAATTGAGCCCTGCGGAACGCCCATGGTGACCACAGATCCTGCAGATCTCTTGCCATTAACATCAACCCTCTGAATTCGATTATTCAGATAAGAAGTCAGAAGGTCGAGAGCTCTGTCCCTCAAACCATAATGGTACAATTTCCTGATAAGAGTATCATGATGTACGCAATCAAAGGCCTTGGACAAATCACAAAAAATACCAAGAGCATCTTGCGATTCCTCCCAGGCCCCAAATATGTTCTTTAGCAACGCCACGCCCGCATCCGTAGTTGAACGACCCTTTGTAAAACCAAATTGTTTCACGTGCAATAAATTGTGTAAGTTAAAGTGCCTCAACAACTGTTTCAAAATTAATTTTTCAAAAATTTTGCTCAAAGTTGGTAATATCGATATTGGCCGAAAATTCGTGGGATCAGTTGTACTACCAGATTTGAACAGTGGAATTACTTTGCTTAGTTTCATCGAATCAGGAAACACACCAGATGTGACACAAGAATTAAAAACAATTGCTAAGAAAGGTGCGATAACATCTATTATTGAAGCTACAGTGTATACTGACAAACCCCAATGATCGGCAGTTTTTTTTACATCAAGATCCTTAAAAGATTCTATAATGTCTTTAGCAGTCACAAATGTAAATTCAAAGTGATTGTCACATTCTGGAACACATTCTTTTAGTATGGCATATGCAGAAGTGGAGGAAGAAGACAAAGTTTTTGTTGTCATTATTGGAATACTAGTAAAAAAATTCTCAAACTCAGTTGCTACCTCCAAGTCCGCCTTTATATCTTCATCGTTAATTTTAAGATGGAAATCGCGGTTCTGTACTTTGGTTCTTCCAGTTTCAGAATTTATAATTCCCCAAGTTGTTTTGATTTTATTGCCAGAAGATTTTATTTTATTTTTAATGTGTATGGCTTTTGCTGAGGAACAGGCTCTTTTAAAAGTTTTTGAATAATTTTTAACAAAATCTTGAAAAGCTTCATCATGGTTAAATGTTTTTTCCTGATATAATTCATACATTTTTTCCCTGCTTTTATAAATACCTGGGGTTGCCCAGTCACTAAATATAATACGGTCGCTAACAGGCAATGTTTTTTTTGTGAAAACTTTCATAAATTCACAATTAATGAGGTTAAATAGTACACTATACGCATGATCCGGATTGGCGTGATAAGGCAAGTCCGGTAGCTTTTCAATTAAATTATTTTTAAATTGTCCTAAACGATTTTCATTTATAGGAACAAAACTCACAAGTTTTCTTTGAGCTCTGACTTCACTTTTCTGAGTAAAAGTAACTAACTGGCCACAGTGATCAGAGTCTAACTCGTTTATAATTAAATGGTCAGAAGGTCTTGAGTTAGTAAAGATGTTGTCTAAACAGGTGGCACTCGTGGCAGTTATTCTAGTCGGCTCAAAGAATCTTGCGTACAAGTTATAAGACTTAAATAATGACATAAATTTATTAACTGTAGCTGATTTCTCTAGAACATTAATGTTGAAGTCTCCACAAACAACAACTGTTTTGTTACTGCGACAAGTCTTTAATAAAACTTCCTCCATATATTTCTCAAAAATATCATAGGAAGCACATGGGGGCCTGTAGACACTTATTACAATGAACCGCTCAAGCTCGATGCAAGCAATTTCAATAACCCGCTCAACAGAGAGGCTTACAATATCAGTCCTTTCTTTAAATTTGAAATTGTTACGAACAATTATTAGGGAGCCACCCCTTATCATATTCACTCTGCTGAACGAGCTAGCAATCTGATGGTTATTAAAGCTGAACATGAACTGATGGGCTTTTAACCAATGTTCAGTAAGACAAACAATATCAATGTAATTACAGTTCATGAACAACTCCAATTCTAATTGTTTATTTATCACACCCTGTATATTTTGATGAACAATTTTAAGGTTATTATTATTCATTTTATTTTGAAAATTATTTGATGGGTGTGATATTATTATATCTTGGTTTACGGTTATGCTAGAGTTTAACTCTGTTGTCTCAATGTGCCTTGATAATGGGTACAAGTCTAACTTGGTATTTAAAATAGTGCTAGAGGTTGACTCTATTGTCTCAAGTTGTAATTTAAATAGCTTGGAACATATTCCAAGCTCTGCTCATTACCACTAAGTGTATTACTTAACTGCTCAATAGAAGCAGTATAGTTAGCCAAACACTTGGCTGACTTATATATATAGTATGATAGCGATTCTGCTACCTGTCCTTTATAAAAATTACAAAGATAATAGTTATCTTTGGTCATAAAATAATTTTGACTAATAAGTACATTAGAGTCAATAAATTCAAATTTTTCATTATATAATGTCATAGTTTGTAATGTCATATTACATCTATATCTAATTTTGTTTTCCGTCTGTGACAGGCCATTGCCATAAGGAAAGGCAAACAAAACTATTTTATTTACATTTAAGGAGGCTAGACTTTCAAAATATTTCTTAATTTTTACACTGTTTGCATTTCCCCTTCTCCCAATCAAAATAACAATGGTTGTGGATGGACTGTAATTACCACTTATAACCTTTTCTATAATTTTACTGTAAGATGCTTCAGGCATACAATAATTAATTACTTGGTCATTTAAATGGTGTTGTAGTGTATGACCCATATTTTTACCCATTTCATCGCAGTACATCAATATTTTATTTCTATTGTTTAACAATTTATTTGTTATTATTAATTCTTCTGTGTTTGGTGTGGCGAGGGAAGTACTGCTGAGACTGTCAAACAACTCCACAGTATGAGTCACTGATGGTGCAGACTCATTAGAGACAGCTGACCGTGAACAGCCCGATGGACCAAGATTACAATCAGGTGTTAGATTGTTCGTTAAAGAGTTTAACATTCTCTCGTTCTCACTACACAGGTCCACCAGACCATTCATTGCCAGAATATACTCTCCCATTTCCTTTTGAGAAATCTCATATTTAGCTATAACATTATTCAAGGAATCCTGTAAGCGGAGAGTCTCTGACTGTAATTGTTGAATTTCAGCCTCATAATTATTTTTAATGCTATCTAATTTTATTTCATGCCCACTAATGGTTTCTTTTAATTTTTGAGAACTTTTTAATACATTAAAGCTTTTTGAAAAAGTGTTTTTGTTATTTTTAATTAATTTCTGAGTTTTTCTAATCATTTTATTAATTTTAATGTATTTTTTTAACTTATTTTACTACTATTTACAAATGGGGGAGGGCTTGATTTTATACTATTATCACAAGTAAGATCAATTGTCTCAATGTTATTATTACAGTTTATGTTGCCCATGACTGAGTTGGCAGAATGCAACGGAGTGGTACCAACCAGTTCATCAAACAAAGCATTGGTCTGCGCTGCTTGGAGTCTCCGGCTAGCACCCTCCAGCCTGTCGATGGTGTCCTGGGCATCATTTAACCTACATTTTAGCTCAGTGTTGCATTTGAGTGTGATATCGAACTCATTGCTACACTGGTCAAAGCTGTTTACAGTACGCTGGAGCTTATCCCGTTCCTCACTGATGATGATTAGCTGATTATGCATTTCAGCCATCTCAGTCTTGAGCTTAGCATTATTGTTTATAGGTTCTTTGTTACGTGTTTTATTTATCTGCTGTAAACTATTTTTATTGTACTGTTTATATAATATTTATGTCAGAGGCACTATGTATAACAGAGTTGTTTTAATTAGACTTGTGGAAGTGGAGCCTACATGTAACTTAGGTTTCATGATTGTTTAATTTTCAATATAGTGTGTTCTTTGGATTAAGGCCTAGAACTTAGAAGGTTAGGTAACTGATATTGTCTTAGTTTAAGGCCTAGTGTTGGAGATGTAAACTTCGCCAATATCAAACCAAAGAGGATTGTAATTAGATATTTTTATAATTCTCTATATTGTCTGGGTGTGTCACTGACTTCTCGTTGTCATGTGAACGATGGTGTCGTCTAATAAATAAATTCATTAAAACATCTCCTGGGTTATTACTTTTTCCATCATAATCCAACAATAACCTGATCTCATGAGAGAAAAATAATCATTCAGAAGTAAATGGACTAAATATTTTATTTCTTGCTGTGGAACCGATGATTATTGAGGTAGACGTATTCCTGAATCCGCTAATTGGCGAAATTATTGCAAGTAAAGTGATGTTGGCTGATGAAAAAGATGATGCATTACAAGCTATTTAGTACCTGCTGCCTTGATATCAAGAACCATGTATTTTTTCTATAATTATTTTTTTACTTGCTTAATGTAAGTACTATGCTAATTTAAATAAGCACATGTAGTGAAGTAGGTTACTTTTTAGTGTAGATGCACCGTCGTTCCGTAAACTATTTATACGTAGAATAAAAAGCATGTGGGGTCGGAGAAACCGATAATTTGTACATTCCGCAGTATTTTTTTTTTTAATTTTCATTTTGGACACCATTACATCGGCTTAGCGCCATCAGAAATTGAGAAAACCACACGCATGACAAAAATTTGATCATTGATGAGATCAGCAAGATTTAGTTATCTTGGATGTTCTTTTTGACCTCACATTTTGATAAACCAAACAACAAAAAATATTATTTAAAAACAAAAAAAACCCGCCTGCATAAAACACGAACTGAAAAGGTAGAAACAAGTTGAACAATCGCAGTTGGGGGACTTCTTAACTAGTTTAACTAATATTCCATAGAACAGTCCCCCAACTGCGATTTTTATATAAAATACTCATTAGAAAATATGTATATAACGTGCATTTTTAATAATAAATGGAACGATGAAAAAAAAAATTAATTTTTTTTTTAAGTTTTCCAACATTAGAAACGTAGTTTGTTAAAACTAAAAAGATAGAAATAAAAAATATTATTTAAAAACAAAAAAACCCGCCTGCATAAAACACTAACGAACTGAAAAGGTAGAAACAAGTTGAACAATCGCAGTTGGGGGACTTCTTAGCTAGTTTAACTAATATTCCATAGAACAGTCCCCAACAACCACAAACAACAAACAAACAAACTATGTTTCTAATGTTGGAAAACTTAAAAAAAGATGTTAAATTTTTTTTTCATCGTTCCATTTAATATTAAAAGTGCACGTTATATACATATTTTCTAATGAGTATTTTAAATCCTTCATTTTAAAACCAATTCGATAAGTTTGGTAGATAAAAATTACCTCATAATTATGGCGTCAAACATCCGCCATTTTGTTTTTTTTTAATGTCACCGTCTAAGACAAATCTAACGATGTCTCAAATGTAAAAATCCGTTAGCCGGTTCTGGAGATACAAGATAATAAAGAATATTACATACATTCATATGTACAAGATACGCGCTTTGTGCATGCCTCCGAATGTAATTCTGTTTATAATTTTGCAAAAAATTGAAATTGACTGACTTTTGTGCTGAAATTTCTAAGTGTACATTAATTACGTAGGTACGGACGACAGCAGGTCAAGCTACCCCAAACGGTCAGATATTTCCAATCAACATAGAGCCTTAATGCTGTTAAGTTGAAAATCTAATAAGGAAATCTGACAGATTGTAGTAGCTTGATGTGATGTCGTCTGTACATAGGTTTTTTTTTTTTTTTTACTGATCATAAACCAGCGCTTGACCGCAATCCTGCCTGATGGTAAGCAGTGACGCAAACGTTGATGGTAAAGCGCACTAGTTTATTAAGAGCCTATTTTAAGACACTCAAATTGTAGTCCGACGGAAACATCGCCGCTGGAAAATTGTTCCAGTCCCTCGATGTACGCGGTATAAAGGAGGAGGTGAAACGCTTCGTCCGGATCGTAGTGGTGTTAACAACGTAAGGGTGTAAACCAGCCGTACGACGGGTCGTAGGTTTGGTACCTACTGTTTCAATGTAGGTTTCTGGATTTATCATTGTTTTTTTTTTAAATGCTTTATCATTTAATTTTCATCTTGTTTTAGTCTTTTCAGTTGATTTTTAATTGTAGTTATCCATGCAAGTGGTTTTTTTTTTGTTTTTGTCTTTTTAGTTAAGAAATATTACGTAACCGGATTAATTCCTTAAATGAGTTTATGTCATGTGGTTGATTTAGCAATTTGTTAGGGTTAAGAAAACTGATATCAAGTCCGGAAAGAGTCCTCACTCTACTCAAAGCAACGTAAGCTTGACCTTTTGCAAATAAGTTTCTACTTAAATCTACAACTGCTGGGTCTAAAGTTGTGACCTGTAGTTTATGCACCGTCACTGCCCAGCATAAAATTAAGGGAAACATTCGTCGCTCAATCTCGCCTTTACCACGTAAAGCATCAAATTCTGTAGCACGAGGCTGGATCCAGACTCCAATACCAGGTAGGTTCCCTGTTATACTTGTGTCATCGAGCTCCACAAATACCGCTTGTGGTGGTTTTCCTGGCTCCAACTGCTTTCTGCGTAGTGCTGGCTAATCTATTCGTCGGATAATACCCATAGCACCGTTAACCAGCCCATGGTTAGCATTGATGTTCCGTCTTAGCATGGCTCGAGAGCTTATACCTAATTTGAGTTGGTTTGGTATACTACCTGATTTATTGGGATCTTCAGGTATGTATTCCTCTCGTGGTTTTTGACCATATGTTTTAGGATCAAATGAGATGTCTACAGCACTAACATTGTATACTTTTGTGAGCTTTTCTAACTTTTCTGTCATGGTCGCGTTACATACATATTAATGTAGCAGATTTTTTTTCTTTCCATTTATAATTTATACTGCACGTTATAATAGTTCTTTACTTATGAAATTGCCATTCTGCAGTACTGGCCATTTCAAATAAAAAAAAACCTGTTTGGCTAATAATTCTAATTTCAAATTCATTTTATCTTGCTTTTTTGTTTGTTTCAACATGGAGCTCTTTTTTTTCCAAAAGTAGTCATTTGTTTATTGATTAGTGGTACATTTCCATCACATTTCAATCTTTTTCGTCATTATGGATACGTTAAAAATTCGAGTAATTATGGAATATGAGTACCGTTATGCTAACAACGCGGCACAAGCGGCACGCAACATCTACGACGTTTACGGAGCTAACACTACAAACCAACGCAGCACTTGTTATTGGTTTGCTCACTGCCGTTCTGGGAATTTCGACTTTAAAAATGAACCCCGCGGTCGTCTGAAGACTTTTGGTCGACAATGACGAATTGAAGACGATTGTGGAAGCTGATGATACACAATCTACGGCTGATATAGCAACAGCTTTCGACAAAACAAACAAAAAATACAAACTATATTGGACCATATGTGTCGAATTGGCAAGGTAAAATATCTTGCCAAATGGGTGCCCCACGAACTCAATGATCGCCAGCGCGAAGTACGCGAGACGTGCCTGACACTGCTCAACAGACAAACAAATGAAGGAATTTTGAAACACATTGTTACCTGCGATGAAAAATGGATTCTGTTTGCTAACCGCAAGCGCTTAGCAAGTTGATTAGATCCTGGTTCAGCACCTAAACAATGCCCCAAACGAAATCTTACCCCTAGAAAAGCGATGGTCCCTGTTTGGTGGTCTAACCGGTGTGATTCATCACATCTTCTTACCAAACGGGATGAGCATTACTGCAGATGTGTACTGTGAAGAACTGAACACAATGATGGAGAAACTGGCACATCTCCAACCAGCATTGGTCAATCGCTCCTCTCCGCTGCTCCTGCACGACAACACGCGGCCTCATTCCGCACAACAGACAGTCTTCAAGTTGCAATAAAAGGTTGGTGGGGTTGGAGGCTCTTCATCATCCGCCCTACTCACCAGACGTTTCGCCTACAGACTACTACTTTTTCCAGAATTTGAATAGATTTTTTAAAAATTAAATTATTAACTAGCGCTAGACCGCAATCCCGCGGAGATGGGGGAATTAAATCATGCAATTCCCTCGCACACTCCCCAAAATGCATCCTATAGAAGACCGAAAGGTTGGCTACTCTACGCCTCTGCTCTAGGCTTTGGAGATCGTCTCGAGTTAAGTCAGGGTTGCCAATCAGCCTCTTCGCCCGCCTCTCCACTGAATCCAAAGTGGCCAGGTGACACTTAGCAGCACGAGCCCAAATGTGGCTGCAGTACTCCACACACGAACCGGCCTGTGCTTTGTACAACATTAAAAGCTGCCCTGGTGTGAAGTACCGCCGGACTTTGCGATAACGCCAAGTTTCTTGGCAGCCACCTTGGCCTTGGACTCAATGAACCGCCCAAAGTTTAGGTTGGAGGAAATCTCAACTCCCAAAAGCTGAAGGCGGTCGGTACACATTTCGAAAAGTAAGGAGCCAAGGTGAACGGGCTCCTTTTGGGGGTGAAAAGACACGCCTGTGTTTTGGCGGTATTGAATGCTACAAGTTTGGCATTGCCCCATTCGGAGACTGCCACTTGCCTCTCGTCCAGCTGATTTCTTTAAGAATCAATAAACTGCCACTGTGTTGGCAAAAATTGCCAACACAATTGTAAAATCAATTGTTTGTATTGATTGCATGGGTAATTACTTCAATTAATACAAAAGATTTTTTTTCCTATAAACGGCAATTTTATATTTAAAGGTTTTTTTATATAAAATATATTTAGAATTAATATATTTATTATAATCAGTGATTAAAATCCTTAATTTTGATACCCAACTCGATATGCTTGGCAGAAAAAAATATGTAATTCTTTTTTTTTTTTGTTCCATTTAATATTAAGTTATATACATATTTAGAATCAGTGTTTAAAATCCTTCATTTTGATATCCCACTCGATATGCTTGGTAGAAATTTATTTCTTTATATCTCACAATATGGCGTCATGCATCCGCCATTTCGATTTTTTTTAAATGTCACCTATCTAGTAGCAGTTGGGCAATTAAGGCAAATCTAACGATACCTCAAATATGAAAATCCATTCAGCGGTTCTGGAGATACTAGGTAATAAAGAATAATACATACAAGATAGGCGCTAAAAACATAACCCTCCTGGCAGTCGGGTAATAAAAAGACAAAAATGAAAAAAAAAAAATGTGGCTGCCGTTAATAAAATGTTGCTCGTGTATTTGAGATTACTGTAACCAAATACATTAAGACAACAAACACTTTCGTATTATTTAGTAGGAAAACTTGAATAATTCTTAAATTTTTCAAAGAGTGCAAAATTAACAAAACTTTCTATTTCCTATTTTCTATTTCCATTTAGTGTTTCCATGTGTGAGTATGTTTTGAGTATGAATGCAAATGCAATAACAATTATTTACGCTTCCCCTTTAGCTATTATATACACATTAACTAAAAAATAGTGCAGATCCTAATGGAGGAAATATCAAAAATTGTAATGTAAAGCCTGGTCCAGATGATCTAGATGATTAGTAATATTTGAAATAAGATACGATTAGATACTTCAAATAAACCTTTTTTTAAAGAACGTCCGACCCATTTGACTTCTATTCCGTTATCATAAGGATCATAGCATTAACATTCATAGCAAATGCTCACGATACAAACTATTTATCTTTAAGAACTGTCTTAAAGATAAAATAGTAAGTATTTGTTTATCTGTTCAAACAGTACGGCTATGGAATGCCTTACCCTTGTCAATAAAGCGTGTTCAAAAAAAACTTCCTTCCTCGTTATACGTTACCTATCATTATATTTTATTTCCTCTTGGTACAATTTTTTATAGATGTTATAACGCAAACCTCTTTTGCAACCGTTCCCGCCCGTCCAAGGTGGCAAAGCTTCTAGAACATTCTAGAAGTTTCCTTCTAAAATATATGATGCGCGCCACTTTTTCTTTTGACAAGAGTCTTCTGACACCCGTGAACAGCGCGTATACATACATACGTATAAAGTATCCTTCCAAAGCAAAAAAAGATGACGTCAATACTCGCCCTTAAGTTAAGTACTTAAAATCGGATATTTCAAATGGTTTTTAACGACGTTAAGTTTAAATCACAATTAGGTATATTTCACGGCCAATCAGTGGTGATGATCAGTGCTGGTAGAGGAGAGATGGTTACAATTATATTCTAATCATTGTCTCATTGCTTTTACCTGTGATTCTATTAGAAATAAGTTTTCATTCATTATGAACAGTTTCCACATTTACTCCATAGCATTTTTATGTATTTTCGTACCGATGTATTCAGCAAATCAATATGTGAGTATTTATTCAAATTATCAAACACAAAATGTATGATTCTTGGAATTTCACAAAATATTAAAACTTAAATGACATAATATAATGCTTACAGTAAGTTGTAAGCATTATTTAATATCCCAGCCATCCGTTGATGCCTGGGATAAGTGTCAGTCAGTTTCCGATAGGATTCCGAACAAAAACATAAGTATTGTTACGGGCTAGGGGTACTAAAATGCCGGTTAAGGGTTACGAAGTTTATTGGCAACGAAGGTACAGTCGATTGTAGGCAATGACAAGTAGAACGTAGCTGATGTCGTACCGAAGTCTTCTCTTATGTCCACGAAGTCCGTGTTCTAAACACACAATAACGCTACAGATGTTTCTTCACGTAGTACTTACAGTTCTCGTTATAATTGTCGCAGTAGGTCTTCTTTAAGATTGCTTCTTAACTGTCGCTGTTTTCGTATCGCTAGTCGAGTGTAGACTGACTCTGCGGCGGCGTCACGGTGCTTTATATAGTACAGCTGATCGAACATTCCAGATTCCTCTAGACGTAATAATAATAGCACATAACTTCGAGGTCACTCGGAAGTACCTACGGTAATTCCCGGAAACGGGTTTCTAGAAATTTTGATGTCGACACTTTGTTGACAAAACTGTTGATACCTGTACCATTCGATAGGCCGTCCTAAGTCTAGCAATGCGTTTTATTATTATACCTAGAAAATGTCTAGATCTGGAAAAATAGGGCTTAAAAGTGACTCACTGCATGTCACGCGATATTGAACCTTATGCCATCGACATAAGGTCCATTTGTAACAGTATATAATAAGTTTCTAAGAGGTTTATTATTATTGTACCATTCTTAAGGAATAGGATTTTTTGCTATTCATTAGGAGTGGAACTGTCATGTCATAAAATCGACAAGGGCCAAATCCGTGTGAATATTTTAAAATAATATCGAGCACCGAGCGGGAGCCGAGAGAAGAAAGAAAGAAAAGAAAAAACGTTTATTTGCAGTAAACATGACGCAAGCGTTTACAAAAACATAAAAAATAAGAAATTGTTGAGGGAAACATGCGTCACATCCACGCAAAACGGCTGTCGCTCAGCATTATGCTGCGACTCTATGCAAAAAACAGAGCCCAGCGCTGGTTTTCAGCGACAGCTGGCGTCGACGTCAAGACGTCACCCGATACAACAAACAATTAAAAGTAGCACCGAACCGGTAATACAATAAAAATAAAAACGTAATAATAAAAACCGCCGCACATCCCACACCGCACATTCCGCCGCATTCTTTCTCCTCTCCCGCAGGAGACGCACCGAGCGCCCGAGAAAGGTACAATGCAATCTGCGGGCGGTGGACTAGGGATTCCGTCCTCCAACCAAACAGGCCCGAGTTGGTGCCGAAGAGTTCCACGAGCGCTATTCGAAAGTGGGTGCGATCATTGCATTGATCAGTGGCTGCAACAATATTATGGGCCTTGTACCGCTATTATGTGAGCGTCACCTGGGGGACCTGGGAAACGCTAAGGAACAGCGGATTGAGGCCTATTCGAGTTTGGTACGAACTGCTTATAAAAAAAAACCGGTCAGGAGTGTGTCGGGCCACGCTCAGTGTAAGGTTCCGTAGTTTCCCGTCCATCTCAATAAGTGTCCTCAAGTTACATAAAAGTATAATAAATGGGCTATTTGTTACATTTAGTTGACACTTTTTTCTTAATAATTACAAACAAGTTCTTGACCCCAATCCCGCCTGATGGTAAGCAGTGACGCAATCGTTGATGGTAAAGCCCACTAGTTTATTAAGCCTATTCACTCAAAAGATCTAAATGGGCAGAAAGGCGGGAGTTGGGCAATATGATGCAATGTTAAGCCCAACAACACGACCAATGATGCTGCGCCAGAATGAGATTGATCTGGAGACCCTCCATGACCAAACTCCCGACACAACAACATTTGGCGCATCGTACCCGGCACACATCGCAGCACAACTGCTCAGACCCGTCCTCCGTACGGCTTCACCAGACATCAAGCCGGAACACGACGAATCGCTTGGCGGTAAGACTTTGTCTAGTGGTAACTTCTGCTGGCAGCCGATGTTATGGCCTACCACCGAGAAAACCACTTCTTTTATTTGACTAGCCAGGCTACCCTCGGCCTTATATTTTTTTACCCTCCTGCTCACAATAGATAATTATCGAGTATAATTAACGAGTAGCAGAATATGAAGTTTACTGTTTTGAGACAATATTATTTTGTAAATAAAAATTTTATTTTTATTGTAGCCGCAGTGGTGAGATATGTAAAAACTTAGGTTTTATATTTTACTAGCTTTCCGCCCACGGCTTCGCCCGCGTGGAGTTCGGTTATATCGCGCTTTTTAGATTTTCCTCGGGAACGTCAATTTTCACCGGGATAAAAGGTAGCCTATGTTCTTTCTCAGGGTCTAAGGATTGTCTGTGCCAAATTTCATAAAAATCGGTTGAGAGGTTTAAGCGGGAAAGCGCAACAGACAGACAGACTGAGTTACTTTCGCATTTATAATATTAGTATGGATTGTGTTGGGTTTAACGAGTTAATTATAAATTCGCGCATTATCTTTATAATGTACAAGGATAGGAGTGAAAGAATAATATTTTAGATAGAAACTTTCTTGTCTTTTGCCACGAGATGTCGCTGTCAGTCACTTTGTGTCAAATTAGCTAACAGCATCAAAAAGCATTGTAGTTTGGAAGAACTGGATGATCACACGGGCAAATAAGAAAGTCCACTTGATACTGTATTACGTGGATGCCATCGTCTTAATAACATCAACAACTTGTTTTCCAGGAGTCTATTAGCTTAACAGTGACTGACATGGAGCTGTGTAGGGGTCCAAAACGTATGGATTGCACTGTTATAGACGCTCAGATAAAAAGCCGAAATGTGATAAAGATGGATGTTAATGTTACACGAAGTGTCATGCCAACTAAAGTTAGTATCTATGGTTTATTCCTTAAATGAAAGTGTAAACACTGAATTAAAGAAAAAGTGTTACTAGTTCCCTTTAGTATATGATTGCTTAAGATTTCAACCTGATCAGGATTTGTTAACACTTTATTAGATACGTTTCGAACAGAATATAAATAAACTAGATGCGCCGCGCGGTTTTACCCGCGTAACGATATGTTTTGTTTTATATGCTCCGCTCCTATTGGTCGCAGCGTGATGTTATATAGCCTGAAACCTTCCTGTATTAATGAGCTATCAAACGCAAAAAGAATTTTTGAAATCGGACCCGTAGTTCCTGAGATTAGCGTGTTACAAACAAACTCTTCAGCTTTATAATATTGGTATAGATTAATAAAATGATTATTGCATGAACCGTTGATTCTTTTAATTTTGTAATTTTCAGGGCAAAATGATAGCTATACAGAACAAGAAGGAGAACCTAAGGGTGCCTTTGAAAAAACCGTGTGAAAATCTCTTTTTGAAGCCTTTATTCCAGTCCTTTTTTAATACTACAAATGATTGTATAATATTAAAGGTAGATAGTTCCCTTATATTTTTAGTCATGTCAAATTAAGATATTGGCGCCTATTCAGTTGTTCACAAACTGACCTAATTTGTAAATTAAGTACATCTTTTTCTTTCCATTTCTTAAAGAAAAGGACAGAAGACAACATTTTAGTTTAATCCTTCAAATTCTAGACAGTTTAGACGCAATTATAAACATGGCGCCTAAAAATACTCCAGTTTACGTCAGGGGCGCACTAATTTGACAGGTCTAAACTGACATGGTATCTTCTGTCCTTTTCTTAATGAAATGGAAAGAAAAAGATGCACTGAACTTAAATTTAGTTTAGTTTGTGAAAAAGAGAATCGGGGCCATTTTATAGACAGTTTAGACAAGATTAAAACATGGCGTCTAAAAATATATTTTGAATCTGTTCAGTGGCTTAGTTGTTTACTGTTTTTAAATGGCTTCACTTTTTATTATTGTTTTTCAGGGCCGGTACCAATTCAAGGCAAATATAGAAAATATAATTAATTCATTCTATGGAGGAAGATTCTTTTTAGGAAATTGGGCTTACAGAATCCTCTTCTATGCTGACAATTGCAATTTTTTATGTATAAACCTAAAAGTTCAAATGTTATAATGTGGTTAACAAAATATGCGAAACAAATCATTTTTTTTTTTTGCAGATCATTGGATCTAATTTGTTGAAAATAAATTACTTACAGTAAAGGTCAGAAGTGGAGTACACGTTTGAACCTTATTGTTAGTGCAATAAAGTCAAAAGTGGTAATGCACTTTTGACCCTTGATTGTAACTACATATACAACTTGAACAATAGTTTTAATAAATACTTATATTTAAAAAAAATGGTTAAAATTTTGTTACATGTTTAATTTAAAAGAATTGAGACATATTAATTTATTCATTATGTAACCATTTATATACCCAAATCATTATACAATATGTAAAGAAAACCCTGTCCGATCCGTGAAGGTATTGTTAGGTACCTATCGATAACTGATTCTACTAATGCCTACAAAGCCGGCCTACACTTAAAAAAAGAAAATCCCCAAAAAAATAAATATTATTTCGCAAAAGGAGGCATCTTAATACATGTGCGGTAAGCAATACATGCGCGGGCGAAGAGGCGCAGGGCACGCTGCACGCGGTCGCATAATAATAATAATAATATAGGGAGGAGGTTCCTATCTCTGAAGCCCACCGGTAGCACCGGTAGCTTGGACCCCGCTCCCGCCATCGGTGGAACACTATTTTTTATATCTTTAAATGTTTTTTTATGTTTTTATATAAATATTTAAAAATGTAAATTAATATGTATGTACAGAAAAATAAAGGAAATAATAATATCTATAATCAAGTAACAAAGACTCATATTGTTAATAAACCTTAAGAACTATGTTAAACAATTATTTACTTTATCTTTATATATATATAATTCTGCTGTACGTGTGTATGTCATTGAACTCCTCCTAAGCGGCTTGACCGATTTTAATAAATTTTTCTGTATGCGTTTAAGTGGCGACCTGGATGGTTTAGATTCACAAATCAGCCCGGCAGATGGCACTGATCGCTTGAAGAAGCATGTGATCTCGGAAACGGCCCTAACGATTTCGCTGAAATTTGAATATGTGGGGGTTTTCGGAGACGAGAAATTGATCTAGCTCAGTCTTATGTCTGGGGAAGCGCATATTTTCGAGTTTTCTCTTTCGCAATATTTCACGCATAATATGGGCGCTAATTTAATTAACATAGCAGCTGTGGCGTAGTCGATAGTGGTATGGTCTACTCGCGATAGCTGGTGTTCCTCGGTTCAAACCCGGGCAATCACAAGTTTTTTTTTTTTTGTTTTAGACAAGTTTATAGTTCTTTTTTTAATTTTTGTACCTACTTAAAAATAAAATTGTACATAAGAACTAAAAGGGGAAAAAATAAAAAAAATATTTTAATTTTTTTTATTTAACTAAAATTGTACTTATGAACTAAAAGAGAAAAAAATAAATAGAAATAAATAAATATTTAAGATTTTTTAATTAACTTTAAAGAGACTGAAACTAGAGGTAGAGAGAGGTATGATATCTTTGTTACAAATGTAGATAACAATGCTTTCCATAGTTTCCATGGGTATATTCCTAAATCTGCTGTACCTGTGTACGTCACTGAATTCCTCCTAAAGGGCTGGTCCGATTTGAATGAAGTCTATTTATATAAATGAAAGTCGTGTTAGTTACTCTATTTATAACTCAAGAACCGCTTAACCAGTATGGCTCAAAATTGGTAGGGAGGTAGATAAGAACTGGGAAAAGGACATATCACATAGGATACTTTTTATCCCGTTCCCGTTGTTCCCGTCGTTCCCGTGTGACGTGACATAAGACATCGTATAACAAAACGCAACTGACATGGAATAACAAAACAACTCAGTCAAAATATAAGTTAGCGGTTCATTTGTTAAAAATGGTACATAAACACTGCTGCACTACTTAGCATATTAAAAAAAATCTTACCGGTTCAATGTTGATGCATTCATTTAAAGCAAGGAATATAAATACTCTCTGCCGGTTTAATTTTTTTAATAAAAGCCCCAAAGCAAACTTCAACTTCAAAATTTCTAATATTCTATTGCTGTGCCATTTACCACTTCACTACATACTATAAAACAAAGTTACTTTCTCTTTCCCTATGTTCCTTTGTATGATTAAATCTTTGAAACTACGAAACAGATTTTGATGAGGTTTCTTTTAATAGATAGAGTAATTAAAAAGAAACGTTTATATGTATAATAACATACATTAAATTGTGGAGAAACAATATCCCTCGCCCACATGTGGGAGTGACGATAACTTCGTTGCCGCGAAAAATCGGAGTACAGCGGACAGAGCTTCGGCGGGATCTCATGGCGACATGGAAAGTGTGATTGTCGCAATCCAGCGGCGGTAAGTCCTCTCTTTCACGGTGCAGCATATGGTGGAGGTCTGCCCGGCTTGGGTAGAGCACAGCCGTATCCTCGTGGCGGCGATCGGCGGCGATCTCTCGCGTCCGACCCTGGTCCGGGCCATAGTCCGAAGCAAGAGTGCATGGCAAGTTTTCACCTCCTTCTGTGAAGCAGTGATGCTGGCAAAGGAGGAGGCGGAGCGCGTGAGGAAGCGGAAATCCCACTACCCTCACGCCTCAAACCGCCGCAGGAAGCGCCCTGGTCGGGTGGCAACATCGGACTCCCGACCACAGTAGGCGCGGGCTTGCGGGCGGCGAGCGATAGGCAGCTCGCCTCCTGGTAAGAACCAGGCCCGGGTTGACGGCGCGTTTTGTTTCACACGCGCCTCAAAGAGATGTCAGCACACCTTGACGGGGTCCGCGAGGACAGGTCCACAGGGTTGCGGGTTGGTTAAAAAAGAAACCATGGCACTGGCCGTTGCACAGGTAAGTGAAGAAACACGGGTGGGTTTTAGTCAATAAAAGTCTGACACGCCCTTCCGCTCCGCCCAGAGCGTGAGAGGTCATTTGACGATTTTGCATCCAAAACAAAAAAAAGAACTGAAGAAGAGCAAGAAATTGCACTTGAAGAGCGCAGCCTTTGTATGGCTGGACTTCATGCTTCTCACTCACCAGAGCAAAGGGAGGCAGCCCGTGAAACGGCTCGGTTGGCAATTCGAAATCGTCGAGCAAACCTCAGAGATCAAGCGCTAGATAATTTACGAAGCACAAGAAGAAATTCATCAAATACTAATTTGAATCGGGCAGCGTTTCAATGCACATATAATATAGCGCAATGACGTTCGCATTGGGCCAACGGATGTTGTTTGCGAGTATTGTAGCACATTAAAGATTTCCGGAGAACCGCCAGAATTGTGCTCCCAAATAAAGAATCATTGAATTATAATATTTATTTATTTAAAATCATCCTAACTTAAAAAGTAGTCATGTGATATTGCCTTTAAGGCGGAACGAAGTTCGCCGGGTCAGCTAGTATTAATATATTATGCATATAACGCGACCATGACAGAAAAGTTAGAAGAGCTCACAAAAGTATACAATGCTAGTGCTGTAGACATCTCATTTGATCCTAAAACATATGGTCAAAAACCACGAGAGGAATACATACCTGAAGATCCCAATAAATCAGGTAGTATACAAAACCCACTCAAATTAGGTTTAAGCCCTCGAGCCATCCTAAGACGGAACATCTAATGTTAACCATGGGTTGGTTAACGGTGCCATGGGTGTTATCCGATGAATAGATTGGCCAGCACTACGCAGAAAGCAGTTGGAGCCAGGAAGACTACCACAAGCGGTATTTGTGGAGCGCGATGACCCAAGTATAACAGGAAAACCACCTGGTTTTGGAGTCTGGATCCAGCCTCGTACTATAGAATTTGATGCTTTACGTGGTAAAGGCAAGATTGAGCGACTAATGTTTCCCTTAATTTTATGCTGGGCAGTGACGGTGCATAAATTACAGTGCACAATTTTAGATCCAGCAGTTGTAGATTTAAGTAAAAACTTATTTTCAAAAGGTCAAGCTTACGTTGCTTTGAGTAGAGTGAGGACCCTTTCCGGACTTGATATCAGTTCTCTTAATCCTAACAAATTGCTAAATCACACACATGACATAAACTCATTTAAAGAATTAATCTGGTTACGTAATATTTTTTAACTAAAAAGACATAAATAAAATTATAATTTAAAAAACAAAAAAAAAACCACCTGCATGGATAACTACAATTAAAAATCAACTGAAAAGACTAAAACAAGATGAAGGCATAGGCAAACATACATTGAAAAAGTACCAAACCTATGTACAGACGACAGACATCACATCAAGCTACTACAATCTGTCAGATTTCCTTATTAAATTTTCAACTTGATCTCTACAGCATTAAGGCTCTATGTTGATTGGAAATATCTGACCGTTTGGGATAGCTTGACCTGCTGTCGTCCGTACATACGTTAATAATGTACACTTAGAAATTTCAGCACAAAAGTCAGTCAGTTTTTAATTTTTTTGCAAAATTATAAACAGAATTACATTCGGAGGCATGCACAAAGCGCTGATCTTGTACATATGAATGTATGTAATATTCTTTATTATCTTGAATCTCCAGAACCGCCTAACGGATTTTCACATTTGAGACATCGTTAGATTTGTCTTAGACGGTGACATTAAAAAAAAAAAACAAAATGGCGGATATTTGAAGCCATATTATAAGGTAAAAAAAATCTACCAAACGTATCGAATTGGTTTTAAAATGAAGGATTTAGAATACTCATTAGAAAATATGCATACAACATACAGTTTTAATATTAAATAGGACGACGAAAAAAAAAATTAAGTTTTCAAACGTTACAAATATAATTTGTTAAAACTAAAAAGATAGAAATAAAAAATATTATTTTAAAACAAAAAACCCGCCTGCATAAAACTCTAACGAACTGAAAAGGTAGAAACAAGTTGAACAATCGCAGTTGGGGGACTTCTTAGCTAGATAAACAAGTATTCCATAGAACAGTCCCCCAACTGCGATTGTTCAACTTGTGTCTACCTTTTCAGTTCGTTAGAGTTTTATGCAGACGGGTTTTTTGTTTTTAAATAATATTTTTTTATGTTCTGATTTTATTTCTACAATACTCATAGATAACATTTCAAAGCAGAAGAAAATAATATCAACTCGGCTCCTTTTTACATAATATAATTTGGTAATTTAAATGTCGTCACCATTATTTATTCTTGTTCAATAACATATCATTTAAACAAAATTTAAGTAGGCATAATGTTCTGTATGTAAATACGAATAATGGTCGTAATTATCAATAGTAATCGTAGTCATCATGATCCATTTACATGTTTATTCCATAATATTTTCGTCTATTTTCGTACTAATATATTCAACAGAAAAATACGTAAGTATTTTTTTAAATTAACAAAGACAAGTCTGTAGTTATCTTACCATTGAAAAAAATCCATTTGCCTAGGACAACTATCCCTAATTCGTAATCGTGTACCGTTACCGCAGTAATAGTTATAAGGACGAGTAAATAAAACCAAGGGCAAGGCGAATATTGAACAGCAATGGTAACAGCGTTTTCGTAGAATATCATCATCATCAGCCTTTTATCGTCCCACTGCTGGACACGGATCACTCTCATACAGAGAAGGACTGAGCATAATCACCACGCTTGCTCAATGCGGGTTGGCGATTTCAGACCTAAAGTCCAGGTTTCCTCATGATGTTTCCCTTCACCTTGTAATCAGGTTTTGGTGTCCAAGATATGCTTAGAAAGTACATATAACTTTAGAAAAGTTACATTGGTACTTGCCTGACCTTGAATTGAACCTGCACGCTCATGCCTGGCTGTTGTTTAACCACTAGGCCACCACGACGTTCAAACAAATTTAATCAGTCACCACAATTTAATTTTGGACTTTTGTCTGTTTTATATTTAAATAGTTCTTATGTAGTTTTAACATCAGAAATAAACAAATTTAACTAATTTTAATTTCCGCAAAATGCTTGCAGTTTTAATTATTTACAATCCACAGTCCTAAATAGTAAAGCGTCGTCTTGTAGTAAATATTAATATTCTTTATCGGTCAATAAATTGTATAATGGCATTGTAATAAGGTAAAGATGCTAAGTATTATTAATAAGTCCATTCATTTAATAAAACTTTTGATATCGTAATAGTTATAATGGTTTCATTAGTACCAATATAAATGACGAATACTGTATTTAGCAAAAGCTTAAGTATATAATACTAGCTGCGCCTCACGGTTTCACCCGCGTAGGTATCGACATGTTTTTTTTTTAATTGCTCCCCTCCTATTGGTCGCAGCGTGATGTTACAAAGCCTTCCTGGATTAATGGGCTATCCAAAGCAAAAATATTTGACCGTTTGGGGTAGGTTGACCTGCTGTCGTCCGTACATACGTTAATAATGTACACTTAGAAATTTCAGCACAAAAGTCAGTCAGTTTTTAATTTTTTTGCAAAATTATAAACAGAATTACATTCGGAGGCATGCACAAAGCGCTGATCTTGTACATATGAATGTATGTAATATTCTTTATTATCTGGAATCTCCAGAACCGCCTAACGGATTTTCACATTTGAGACATCGTTAGATTTGTCTTAGACGGTGACATTAAAAAAAAAAACAAAATGGCGGATATTTGAAGCCATATTATAAGGTAAAAAAAATCTACCAAACGTATCGAATTGGTTTTAAAATGAAGGATTTAGAATACTCATTAGAAAATATGCATACAACATACAGTTTTAATATTAAATAGGACGACGAAAAAAAAAATTAAGTTTTCAAACGTTACAAATATAATTTGTTAAAACTAAAAAGATAGAAATAAAAAATATTATTTTAAAACAAAAAACCCGCCTGCATAAAACTCTAACGAACTGAAAAGGTAGAAACAAGTTGAACAATCGCAGTTGGGGGACTTCTTAGCTAGATAAACAAGTATTCCATAGAACAGTCCCCCAACTGCGATTGTTCAACTTGTGTCTACCTTTTCAGTTCGTTAGAGTTTTATGCAGACGGGTTTTTTGTTTTTAAATAATATTTTTTTATGTTCTGATTTTATTTCTACAATACTCATAGATAACATTTCAAAGCAGAAGAAAATAATATCAACTCGGCTCCTTTTTACATAATATAATTTGGTAATTTAAATGTCGTCACCATTATTTATTCTTGTTCAATAACATATCATTTAAACAAAATTTAAGTAGGCATAATGTTCTGTATGTAAATACGAATAATGGTCGTAATTATCAATAGTAATCGTAGTCATCATGATCCATTTACATGTTTATTCCATAATATTTTCGTCTATTTTCGTACTAATATATTCAACAGAAAAATACGTAAGTATTTTTTTAAATTAACAAAAACAAGTCTGTAGTTATCTTACCATTGAAAAAAATCCATTTGCCTAGGACAACTATCCCTAATTCGTAATCGTGTACCGTTACCGCAGTAATAGTTATAAGGACGAGTAAATAAAACCAAGGGCAAGGCGAATATTGAACAGCAATGGTAACAGCGTTTTCGTAGAATATCATCATCATCAGCCTTTTATCGTCCCACTGCTGGACACGGATCACTCTCATACAGAGAAGGACTGAGCATAATCACCACGCTTGCTCAATGCGGGTTGGCGATTTCAGACCTAAAGTCCAGGTTTCCTCATGATGTTTCCCTTCACCTTGTAATCAGGTTTTGGTGTCCAAGATATGCTTAGAAAGTACATATAACTTTAGAAAAGTTACATTGGTACTTGCCTGACCTTGAATTGAACCTGCACGCTCATGCCTGGCTGTTGTTTAACCACTAGGCCACCACGACGTTCAAACAAATTTAATCAGTCACCACAATTTAATTTTGGACTTTTGTCTGTTTTATATTTAAATAGTTCTTATGTAGTTTTAACATCAGAAATAAACAAATTTAACTAATTTTAATTTCCGCAAAATGCTTGCAGTTTTAATTATTTACAATCCGCAGTCCTAAATAGTAAAGCGTCGTCTAAATAAAGCGTAATAAAGCGTCGTATTAATATTCTTTATCGGTCAATAAATTGTATAATGGCATTGTAATAAGGTAAAGATGCTAAGTATTATTAATAAGTCCATTCATTTAATAAAACTTTTGATATCGTAATAGTTATAATGGTTTCATTAGTACCAATATAAATGACGAATACTGTATTTAGCAAAAGCTTAAGTATATAATACTAGCTGCGCCTCACGGTTTCACCCGCGTAGGTATCGACATGTTTTTTTTTAATTGCTCCCCTCCTATTGGTCGCAGCGTGATGTTACAAAGCCTTCCTGGATTAATGGGCTATCCAAAGCAAAAATATTTTTTTTAAGCGGATCAGTACTTCCTGAGATTAGCGCGTTTAAACAAACAAACAAACTTTTCAGCTTTATATATTAGTATAGATATACAATCTATAAGTTTCTCATGACGTCAGCCCTTTCTATGCTCAAGTGCCGTTAAGTGAGTGGGATTACGCGATGCAGGTTGTTAGACTTTTAGTTCTTTAAATATTGGTAATATTAAAAAAAACTGATAGTTAAAATTTCTCAAGATTGGCGGCAAACTCGGTATGGTAACTGTAGTAATTCTCAAATTATTTATAAGTATGTAAATTATTTAAAGTGCTCTATTTTCACGCCCAGATCTTCTCATTCGCACGATTTGACAAAACTTCGGGGCTTTTCCTTTATTCAAATTAAGTTTAGTATGATTATATTACCTACTAGCGGTCCGTCTCGGCTTCGTATGTGTGGTTGTTTAAATAAAAAAAAAATATATAAAAACAGGCAGTGGCGTTACGAGGACTAATCTAGACCCTAGCGAAGGCTTATAACACTATTTTATATGTAGTCTTTTTGTAAATACAAAACCATACCTTTTGGGTTCATAGTAGCGAGTAGGTATTTTATTATTGATATTATCAGTCTCATTTGTGCCGCGTTCCGATGCGCACCTGTTTGCATATTCTGTTATTGACTAGCGCGGCGTAAGCTGTCGCTCGTATTTATTTTCGCCATGCGTAATGAACTAGTGGCGAATGAGCTGCTGGCGTTCCTGCAGCAGAAGCTGGATGTGATGGATGAGGTATCCGCTGTCCAAATCTGTGCAACGAACTTCAGTGAAGATGACATAGCTGCTGCCAAGCTATTGTTGTTTACTGTGCTAAACAAGCGCGACCAGATGGTGTCCCGCCGACGTGACGGGACTAAGAGAAGCCTGCAAGATATTATCACGCTGTTCAAGGAGACCGACCCGGATGACGTGCCCGTCACTTTCGACCACGTCGATGTTACAAGCCTTCTGAAGGATATTGTCTTTCTGAAGACCCGTCTCGCGGATGTTTTAGCGAAGTTAGATGAATCCCAAAACACCGTGAGTATTTTGCGCAAGGAATTCAGCGAGTTGCGCAATAGTGTAGCGGTAACTAGGTCATTAGCCGATGTATCTAACGCAAGCATATGTCGCGGAGCTGGATGTATCGTCGTTAAATACCACGTCAGCAGTTGCGTTACCAGCGCACCCGTCGTTTGCCGAGGTTGCAGAGTGCCCTGCCCGCGGGTCCCGCAGTCACGCACCTGTCATCGCAGCTCCTCCACGCAGCGTCGCCCGGACCCCTCGTCCCGTCTCGCTGCAAGTGTCTGCAGCTCTAGCTAAGGCTACGCAAAAGGAATCCGCTAGCTTCACAGCGAGTGTCTCAGATATTCCGAAAAAGAAGCCTATACCAGATCAGACGCCGAATAAGGCTAATGATGAGGGTTTCGTGACAGTGCAAAGGAGGAAGCGCCGAACGCGAACCAACAAGAACCGCTGCGGCAAAGCTCCTGCGGGAACCGAAGTTAACTTGCGTGCCGCAAAGCCGAACACACCGGTGTATATCTCACGCCTACACTACACCACTAAGGCGGAGGATATCGTGGAGTACGTACGCCAGAAGATAAGATACTCGCCGAGGGTACAGTTACTGGAGTCGCGCCGCAACGTCAACTTCAAGGCGTTCGTGGTGCGCATACCGAATTGTTTTCTGCCTATCATCATTAAAGAGGACTTCTGGCCGCATGACGTGGTTTTCCGTCGCTTCCGCGGACAAATACCACAGAACAGCATAAGAACATGCTAGGAGAGCGAAGCACTATTTTATAATATAAATATATGTATGTTTCGGTTAAGGTATTTATGTATGGGCCTCCGTCGCCTGAAATAAATAAACAAATAAATAAAAAATATTTAATTGGGTTGTATCCTAATGCCGAGGCTACATTAGCAGGCTACGGCGAATATGGGGCTACGGCGATGTATGTGGCCGGGCCGCCGGGTACATCGTTGCAACGCAATGTATTCGTGCGCAGACGATGTAGCATCGGGGCACTGTCGCGCTTCAAAGGACTTGTCGCGACAATATTCGCTGGAGTCACTTCAGTCACTTCAGTGTCGTCCAGACTTTGAAGTGGGACTGATGTTCTTTTTGCATTTTTTTTCATTGTTTTTGTTTTGTTTGTTTTGTACACATGTAATAAATAATAATTTACTGACATGTAAGGCAAAGCCACTGCTGCCTCCATCGTGTCGGCCGCACAACTATGTAAACAACAAATATTCGCCCGCCAATGTAGACAAGAACATCGTGTATGTCCGACAACGGATATTTTGCTAAAGTAGCCCCGGCATAAAAAAATAATTTAATGTCCATCAGATAGATTTATAAAAAATATTGAACACGTATTTTTTATTTTTTCTTTCATTCAAATACTTAGGAAGATATATTGATTTGAAATGTCGCATGACGTCACGTCGTAATTAACCCCCACTCCGTAACTTTAATACGCTATATCTCAGTAGTTTTTGGTAATTTCGACAAAATACAAAATACTGGTGTAATTGTTTTTATTATCTATAAGACGGACTATTTTTTTTTTTTTTTTTGATTTCATACCTTTGATACATCCCTTTTACAATAACAAAAATTTGTGGGTTTGGTAATTGATCCCACGAATTTTCTTAATAGTGTGGAAGGAATAAAAATTCTTCCAAATTTTATTTTTTGCCTACAAGATTATAATAAGACATTGTAGAAAAAATAACAGAAAATAAAGAATTTTACAAAAATAATGCTTTTTGGTTCTTTGCTTTGCTAAAGTCTTATTTATCTATAATAAAGATAATTATGTAGTTAGTGTAGCTAACTCTGCTTCTATAGATATATGTATAAATAGTACACCTAAAGCCGACCGCCTTCTTGATTTATAAATTTTTATTTGTTAATAGTTATAAACTAGCGCTTGACTGGAATCCCGCCTAATGGTAAGCAGTGATGAAATCGTTGATGGTAAAGCGCGCTAGTTTATTAAGTCCATTTACTTAAAAAAACCTTAGTGAATAGGAAGGAAGACGGCAGTTGAGCGAGGTGGTGCAATGTTACACCTAACAACACGACCAGCGATGCTGCGCCCGAGGGAGATTGATGTGGAGACCCTCCACGAGCATACTCCCGGCACAACAACATTTGACGCATCGTACGCGGCACACATCGCAACACAACTGCTCAGACCCGTCCTCCGTACGGCTTCCACAGACATGATGCCGGTACATGACGAATCGCTTGGCGGCAAGACTTTGTCTGGTGGTTGGTAACTTCTGCCGGCAGCCGATGTTATGGCCTACCACCGAGAAAAATTATAAACTAGTGGTTAACCGCAATCCCGCCTGATCGCAAGCAGTGATGCAATCATTGATGGTAAAGCGCGCTAGTTTATTAAGAGCCTATTCACTCTAGACTTGAAGACACTTAAAATGTAATCAAAAGGAAACACCGCCGCTGGCAAATTGTTCCAGTCCTTCGATGAACGCTGTATAAAAGACGATGCGAAACGCTTCTACCGGATCGTAGTGGTGTTAACAACGTAAGGGTGGATACTCGCCGTACGACGGGCCGTCCGATGATGGAACGCAGATGGGGGAATTAAGTCATTCAATCCCCGCAAACACTCTCCAAAATGCATCCCATAGGCTGGTTACTCTTCGCCTGTGCTCCAGACTTTGAAGACCATTTTGAAACAAATCTGGCTCACCAATTTGCCTCAACTTTTATTATTATTATTTTTTTTTTGTTAGGGAAAACAAACAATTGTACATTAAATTATAAATTTATGTATACATGACTTTAAACTAATGCACAATCCACTACGTTTCCACAGATTACTTAAAGATTAAAATACAACGTTGGAAAGATAATACAAGAATACAATCTTAATCAAACTTAATCTAAGACTAAATCTAGGTTTTATTTACGAATGTTGTTTACGTCGACTCTTTCAGACACTTAAAAAGGAGATGTTTCAGAAATGTATGGAGCCTGGGCCAGCACATTGTACCTACTCTTAATGCTAGGTATAGTTACGCTATAGTTAACTGTTTTAATGTTAATTTCCTATATTTTGGCTTAGTTTTTATACAGATTCAATTTAACTTGGCCAAGGTGGTGGTCAGCAATAAGCGAAATAAGATTTTGACAGTGACATTTGATTGACGTGTCATATATCTAAGGCTATCGTATCTATATTATCTACCATATGACTGCGAAAAAAAAACAAAACATGAATTCCGAACATACGGCCCATTAAATAAACACAATGAACTCAAATCAACACTCGACACGAACACAACGGGAAAATAGAACTGTCAAAGTCGCCAATCAAACGTCATAAAAAGTGTCATGGCCTACCTTAATAAAGGGTTATATCACTAAAAAACGTTTCAAATAATTAATTGGATATACTTGTATTTTTTTTTTTTATGGGACAAAACCCGCCACACTGTTCCCAACCCATTGCAACTCCTGAAAGCCAGAATCAACAGTGGAGACCGCCAGAAAAACGCCGAGCAATGAAGCTCGACGAGTCCCGGAGAAACGTTTCAACTGTCTTGGGTCCCGCAACGAAATTAATCAGAAAAGAATAGCGGAGGAGTAAGAAAAAAGATATTTTTTCCACTTCCCTCCATAATAAGCAGGAGACAGAATAGAACTAGGCCAATCGGCACAAAGGGACATTATTGCAACTGGTAGAAGCCCAGATTGCCAAGCACCACGGAATAACATTTGATCAAGTTAATGGGTCCTAAGTAGGTATTTGCTGTTACAATTGATTCCAATAATAGGTATGGCAAAAGCGCCTGAACGCACGGAAATTAGTTCTAGTTTCAACAAGGTCCGTATAATAAACAACTCCGGATGTAACTTGTACACTATCCAACATAATATTGCGTTCATTCTGCCAAAGAATACACTCCCACAAGATGTGATGTGCGGACTGTTCAAATTCACAGTTCGATGTAGAACACTGACACAAAGGCGAAGGAACAAGTTTAAAAGAATACAGTTTACTTTTAAAGTTGCCATGACCTGTGAGAAATTGGGCAACGCAGTGGTCAACCTCCAGCCATGTCTTAGCCAGCCGATCGCCAACGGATGGAAAGAACAGATGGAGGTGCGCCGGCCCTTGATGGAATTATCCCACCTACTTTGCCATTCGGATAAGAGGTCCTCCCAGACGTCAGTCTGAGGTTTAAATAATCTAGAAATTCTATTGAGGTCGCGTTGTGTAACAAAGTTAGTGTCCATGGCCTCCCCCCTCGCGGAGTAGTACATTGAAGCACGTCGCTGTACTTCAAGATCGACTGGAAGTACACCTGCCAGAACGGGTAAGGCTTCAGTACTGACTGTTCTATACGCCTTGCATAAAAATGTCAATGCCAAACGTTGGCTTTGAAGCAGTTTACGTCGCGCCGCCCCTATGCTGGCCCTATCGGCCCAAACAGGTGCACCGTAGCACATACATCCTAAGTAGGTAGCTCCATATATAGTTTTTAAAGTTAGGAATGATAGACCCCAAGTTGCTTTGGATATTCTAGTTAGGGCATAAAAGTTCCTTTTAGCTTTTTCGCCAACTATTTTTATATGTTCGATAAATGAAAAATTCCTTTCTAAGACCATACCAAGGTAGCATACGGATTGCTGTTTTTTAACGGGAACGTTATTAAATTTAATAGTAGGCAATGATTTAAGATTACCTTTTAGTAGAAGTTGATAGGTTTTATGCGGCGCAAACGCTAGGCGGTTACGATCACCCCACTGAGATATTAGATTTAGGCAAGTATGGGCCAAGTTCTCAAGTCCGGCTCGGGTACTTGACTGAATGAGCAGTAGGCCATCGTCCGCGTAACCAGTAAGTGAACAGCCGCAAGGAAGCGGGATCGCGAGAAAATCATCAAAACCCAAATTCCATAAATAAGGACCGACAACTGAACCCTGAGGACATCCCATGGTTAGTGCTTTAGTACTAGAAAAATGACCGAGCTTAAGTACCGCGGAACCGTTTATAAAGTACGAGTAAACGAGATTATATATGTTTCTATAGCAACCGCGGTTTTTTAATTTTAACAACAACATAGGCCACCAAGCGTTATCAAAAGCCCCAGAAATATCCAAAAAGATACCAATCACGTACTTGTGTTCCGACTGGTTAACGGTTCTTCTGACAGAAAGCGCCGCGTCGACTGTTGATTTACCGATGGTGAAGCCATATTGATTACTATGAAATTTTGGACCGTTCGGTAGTAAACGTGGAACGATGAGGCGCTCAAGAAGTTTCCCCAAAGATGGTAGAAGCGTGATAGGCCGATATGACTTCGGATCATCCGGTGGTTTATCACCACACTTTGGTATTATTCGTATGAAACCGCGTCGCCATTTACGAGGAAAAACGCCTTCAGCAATGCATCGGTTATATACAGTTAAGATGGCATCACCCGCTGTTTTACACGCTTCTTTAATCATCCTATTAGATATTTTATCTTCCCCTGATGATTTGTTGACCGGTAGTTTTCTAACAATATTTATAAATTCGTCATTAGATGGTACGTCTGACATTGGTGATTCAGGTGGCACAGGAGCCCACGCTCGAATCTGTTGGTGGTAGTCGCTATCGTTAGCCGGTGAATCATCAGGGATAAGTGTATTAATTAGTACTTTTGTTGTTTCCTCTATGCCCGTGGTATGCTTATCATTGACCTTAATGTTTTGAACGTATGCAAGGTCGACCGATCTGTTAGCTTTAAATTCGTGATATAAGGGAGACCACGGACCCTCCCTGTCAAGTTTGTCAACGATTTTCCGCAACAAGTTACCCTTAGATTTTTCCACCGATGCTTTGTAGCGTGACTTGGCAACTCTGAAAGCATTTAAAGCGGACGTAAGAAGATCTCCAGTAATCTTTCGGCTCTTGAGTTTATTTAACTGTCTACGCGCTCTGCGATTATATACTTGTATTTTTATTCAAATTAATTTAGTAGTATTTTTATGAACATCTTCTATTTCTTTTTCCTTTTTATCTATATAGCGTACATAGTGGTGGCCCAAAATGAAAAATCTTTGTTTTTTAAAGTTATTTTTACTTAAGGCGAATATGTCTACCTTGATAAAATGAGTGGTGTAGTTTTCCATTAATCTCCGACGCGGCGCTCTCTCACCGGCGTTAGTACGACAAGAAGCTACAGCAAAGAGGGGATAAGAGCGCACCTCTCGTCTCAGAACCGTTCTGGGTACAACTTGCCGGCGGCGGTGTTTCCGTCGGACTACAATTTGAGTGTCTTCAAGGCTAGAGTGAATAGGCTCTTAATAAACAAGCGCGCTTTACCATCAATGATCGCATCACTGCTTACCATCAGGCGGGATTGCAGTCAAGCGCTGGTTTATAAATTATATAAAAAAAACATAGCATAGCTGATTAACTAATGTCGAGCAATCAAACCTGTTATGGACCAGTCCATGCAGCATCATGGCTTGAAGCAACAAGCGTCTTGAACCTATGTGGAGGGGCCAAAATGGCTTCGCGGGGTTTAATACCTTCCTTCGATCTAGACTGTAACCTTTTTATGGAAAAGAAAAAATGGCGTCACTGTCGCGCTGTAAACTCTTAACCTAGGAACGGGTTATGGAAATATCATGCACCTTACCTCTTTGACGGGCTGTTCCGTCGTCTCGTAGGAGTTCGACCAGTCCACTCCGTCTTCGACTTTCTTTCACCCTCGCGGTTCGGCGCAGGCTCAACACAACACACGTGGTTATAAAGTTCCCCGCTAACAGCTTCGTTTTCTTTTCTTGAAGCCACAAAGACACGTCTCCAATTTGAGCGGATGGTTACAACTTATAATCGAATGATTATATCGTTCAGCGATAAATTAACACAGCAGAACTATGCAAATGCGGGTTTTTAAACAGCGGTTAGCGCGCGGTACGGAATGCGCACACGCGGAGGTTCCTTGGGAGACACTGACTTCTCTCTTCTCTCGTATGATCAAGGCGCTGTGTTCGATCAATAACGAAACAGCGCCATCTCACGGGCAGCAGGTGCATGACGTGACGTAGAGGGTTACGGGGACCAGGACATTAGTTATGAGAATACAGCGCGACAGTTCCATTTTATAAACGCCAATAGATGGCGTCAACACTATGCTTAACAAGGCAAACTTATTCAAGGAGTCTTTATAGCATAAATGTTTAATACGTCATTTGTACTGCATTGTTTTAAGGAACTTACGCTCAACTGTCTCAATTGCTTTAACATATAACACGGCACTGTTTTAACGTAATACTGGTCCCAAATCATACAAGCATATTCTAATTGTGGGCGCACTAAAGAATTAAACAGATGTAGGTAAGTAGGAAGACGCTTGAAATCTGTTGTAGTTCTTATAACAAGGTTATACATTTGCAATGCTTCAGAAATTATTTTGTCAACATGCAGATTCAAAAGAAGTTTACAATCAAAAAGGACACCTAACTCTCTGATGTTCGTTTCTTTGACTAATGTTTCATTACAGAGAGAGTAGTTATAAGAAATATTTTTTTTATTCTTTGTAAAATTTATATACCTACACTTAGGAATACCAAATTTTAGTTTATTTTTGTCACAGCATTCAGATAACCGGTACAGGTCTTCTTGAAGAAGGCTACAGTCATCAGTATTTTTAATTGTTCTAAAAAATTTTAGATCATCAGCGTACAACAAGAAATTACTATGCAGAAAACAGCTACCAATGTCGTTATATAGACAATAAACATCAATGGACCGAGAATAGAACCTTGGAGAATAAACGCCTGAAGTTGCTAGAAATGTAGCGTTAGAGCAAAATCCGTGGCTCACCACAGTTTGGTTTCGATTACTAATATAGGAGCAAAACCATCACAGTAAATTACCTCTAATGCCGTTAAAAGCTATCTTATTTAATAAAATTGAATGGTCTACTCTGTCAAACGCCTTTTTAAAATCTGTATAAATGGCGTCAGTTTGATATCCGCCATCCATATTACTGAACAGATGATCTGTAAAAATCATTAAATTGGAGACGGTAGATTTATTTTAAACGAATCCATGTTGCTCGGGTATAATATTTTGAAGCAAAAATGGATAAATGTCCTGATGCACTAGTTTCTCGAATAATTTTGCAATTGAATAAAGTATAGAAATCGGTCTATAGTTCTCTATATTAAGCCTGGATCCACTTTTGAACACCGGAATTATATTTGCTTTTTTCCACATTGAAGGAAAAGTACCACTCTTGATGCAATCATTAAACAATAATGAAAGAGGCTTACATATCGTTTCAGAGGTTTTCTTTAAAAATAAGGAGGTATATCATCAGGTCTCGATCCCTTATTTGTGTCCAGTAACTGCAATTGTTTGCAGACGTCGTGCTCGGAAAAATGCAAAGTGCACAAATAACCACTGTTGTCGTTGCATAGATCAGAAGCTGGGCACCAGCTAGGATAGATACTAGACGGTTCATAAACCGACTGAAAAAAAGCCGAAAATATATTGCAAATTTCAATGGGGTCACTAGAAGTAATATTTTTATTAAACATACTGGATGGAAGTGGCGAAGAGTCCATACAAGCCGATTCCCACCGGGTTACCTTTCAAAAATCAGTTCCATATTCATACAAAAGTATTTACATTCTATTTCATTAACAAAGTATTATTAATCAAATGCCTGCGCGATTTACAATAGCAATAGTAATTCTTAGCAATACCCTAAGTATCACATTTCATTTTATAGTCGTAAATTAATCAGCGCTTAAATTTTTCGTACATTACATTGAAGGCAACTCGACGAATTACAGCCTACCTCGGTCAAACGTTTTACTATGAGGCGAAAAGAGACAGAGCGTGTCAGACCATCTCTTTCTAATGCTCGCTAACCGTCCGTAAAACTTGAGAAAAGATAGGCTAATGCCAAACGGCTTGCAGTTCTCTCCTCTCCTCTATTAGAAAGAGACAAAGAAACCACGCCTCTAGAGAAAGGAAACACGACAAAATTAAAAAGAATTAGCGTTATAATGAAATCCTTCGCAAGTCATATTCTTTTTATTTTGGCATATTTTCGTGTTCCATTTCGTTTGGTTGAAAATAATTTATTGTTAGTATGTGACATGTGTTCCTATACCACTGGTGCGTTGTGTTATTTAAACTGCGACTGATTCTGTAAGGTAATTTAATCGCAGATTTGGTTAAATACTGTGGATTTTATTTGTTATTATGGCTTTAATTCATATAGAGTGCTGCTCAACAGACTATCTGCTGAATGAACTTAAAGTCTTATTTACGTCAGCGTCGTTAAATAAATTGGACACCTATGAGCTTTTTTTACAGCTCCAGAATACGTCTTTGAAAGACGCATTTTCTCAAGTTTCGACTCTTTGCAGTTTAATTCTGACCCTCCCCATTTCAGTAGCTTCAGCTGAGCGGTCATTTTCTGCTTTAAAACGCATTCACACGTATGTGCGAAACTGCCAAAAAGAGCAGAGATTGTCCGATTTGGCTATCATGTCAATTAAAAAAAATTTGCTTAATAAAATGAAAAGTAATCTGAATTTTTATAACAACATTTTAGCTCATTTTGTTAAAAAAAACAGACGCATTGCATTACAATATAAATAACGTTGTGATTGTGTATAATTTGCTTTATTTTTGCTTAATATTTTTGTTGGTTTTGGATCGGTGTTTGTGTGGTTCGGTTTTTAACACTTTATTATTTTTGTAATTTTTTATTTTATTTTTTCTTGACTCTTATTCCCTAACAATAGGTACTTAACTTAGTACTTACTAACAAGCATGCATGTGTGGTATGGAGATGCACGTCGAAAAAGGCTTTTCTCAAAGCCGCTTTTATCATACTTGAAAGACACTGTTATCAAATCATCAGTCCTTTTTTGTATGGTGAAGGTGGGGCTTTTAATATTATTCTTATCTGAATACCTCCTCCAAGATATCCTGCAGTAGGTAAGTGTTTAAGTGTTTATTTTTTTGGACCGGCTTCCCTTTGTCAAAATTTCACCCTTCGCCACTGCTGGATGGTATTCCTGACTTCCCCTAACGATTAGCGATATAAGCCCAAAAGTGCTTAACGTTTTTGGGTATAGCGTCCTCGACACTATTTATATATTTATCCAAACACTTTTGGCATTCATCCATGATGAATGCCAAAAGTGTTTGGATTTTAAATTGCAATATATTTTCGGCTTTTTTCAGTCGGTTTATAAACCGTCTAGTATCTCTCCTAGCTGGGGCCCAGCTTCTTCTCTTCACAAAAATCTAAAGTTGTTGAGTGTAGTAAATCTTGTGCCAGTGTTCTGTATTACGGCATAAACCGTTGGAATAAAAAAAAAAACGAAATCGTCTCTGAAAATTACCTCTTCAGAAAATGCATTTCTTAATCAGGCTTTCATTAACGACTACATAATGCCGACCTTGTGTAAAACCAAGGACTTCCGATATCCCTAGGTTACAACTAGTAGGTGCACTTTAGTTTGTTAATGGATATCCTCACAAGACAAAATCGGCGACCGCTAATGACGGCGTGTGCACGATGACTGCTATTTTGACATGATATGACATGAAAATTTTCTTTAGTAGGTCCAGTAAAACATTTTTTTTTTTTTGTTCTATCGTCATATTTTACGCAGCGCATGCAGTGCAAAATATTTTAAGGCTAATTTTTTTACACCTTGGATCGGTTTTGCAGGGAATTCTAATGATATTTAGATAACTATAGAACTAATTTTTTCTAGCTATAAATTTTGCCTTCGTTGCTAAGTAATAATTTAACTGTCTATATAATAGGCAACAAAAAATTCGTTATCGGTACCCAGTATATTTTGAGTTTATTCGTTACATCCATAAATACAAATCTTTCCACTTTATAATATTTATAGTAGGTATTCATAATGTAGATGTATTGTATCTATTCACACCTGCACTAATACACGCGGCCTTTTCCGCTGCCTTTGTACCTACATACATGTAAACCTTTCAGACCACCTTTTAGACATGAAAATCCATTTTATTCTGTACTGTATTGAAAGAATGCCTTTATCTTAATAATAGCAACACCTTGTATTCCAGGGGTCTTTTAACTTAACAGTGACTGATGTGAGAATGTGCAGAGGTCCGAAACAAAAGGAGTGCTCTGTTACGAAGGTTCAGCTCATAGGCCGTAGCGTCATGCAATTTGATATGAATGTGACACAAAATGTTGCTCCAACTAATGTAAGTACCTATGGACTATGGTCTATTCTAAAAGCATCTAATGATAATGTATACAGTGAATGAATCATCATCGTGTTATTAATCTCTTTTAGTGAGTTATTGCACAGGATATTAATCTGAACAGGATTTGTTAACACTTTTATGAGACACTGTTGCAATAGATTTTAAATTTTATAACTTTTAGGGCAAAGTGACAGCCATAGCGAATGGGAAGGAGAACTTCAGATTTCATATGAAGAATCCATGTAAACATCTCTTTATAAATCCGTTAATGCGTGCTGTTCTTAATGTTACAAAAGATTGTGTAGTATTAAAGGTACTTTAACTTTTCTTTTTTTTTTAAATATGCCAGAAATTTTTAAAATTCTAGAGAATGTAAAGGTGTTGTTTTTTTCATTTTGACAAGACGACGTAAGGACGTCGTCTTGTGATAAAAATATGTCTTATTAAGGAATAAGACATATTTTTAGGGTTCCGTACCTCAAAAGGAAAAAACGGAACCCTTATAGGATCACTTTGTTGTCCGTCTGTCTGTCTGTCTGTCTGTCTGTCTGTCTGTCAAGAACCTTTATCTCAAGAACGCGTGGACGTATCAAGCTGAAATTCACATGAAATATTCGGGTCTATTGTCCCTTTAAGCTGTGAAAATATCAAACTTCTAAGCCAAGCCAATCAAAAGATACAGCCGATTATGTCGATATTTTCAACAACTTTTCGACACTTGCAAAGGAATCAAAACCTACAGGATACTTCCCGTAAACTCAGAATCTTAAAAATTGGCATGAAGCATTGTCATATAATGCAAATATAGGAAAAATTGCGAAAATCACATTTTTTTAGTTATATAATATAATAAACATATTTTAATAAAATGGAACTTACTACCTTATTTCTCACGAACGAATAAAGTTATCAAATTGATATGTATACCAAATACCTAGGTCTATTGTCCCTTTAAGCTGTGAAAATATCAAACTTCTAAGCCAAGCCAATCAAAAGATACAGCCGATATGTCGATATTTTCAACAAATTTTCGACACTCGCAAAGGAATCAAAATCTACAGGATACTTCCCGTAAACTCAGAATCTTGAAAATTGGCATGAAGCATTGTCATATAATGCAAATATAGGAAAAAATGCGAAAATCAAATTTTTTTAGTTATATAATATAAATAAACATATTTTAATGAAATGGAACTTACTACCTTATTTCTCACGAACAAATAAAGTTATCAAATTGAAATTTATACCAAATACCTAGGTCTATTGTCCCTTTAAGCTGTGAAAATATCAAATTTTCGACACTCGCAAAGGAATCAAAACCTACAGGATACTTCCCGTAAACTCAGAATCTTGAAATTTGGCATGTAGGATTGTCATATAATGCAAATATAGGAAAAATTGCGAAAATCACATTTTTTTAGTTATATAACATAATAAACATAATTTAATAAAATGAAACTTACTACCTTATTTCTCACGAACTAATAAAGGTATCAAATTGAAATTTATACCAAATACCTAGGTCTATTGTCCCTTTAAGGAGTGAAAAAAACTTCTAAGTTAAAGCGATCAAAAGATACAGCAGTTTATACCGACACCTTAGACGAATTTCCGTCACACGCTAGGGAATCAAAACCTACAAGGTACTTCCCGTGAACTCAGAATCTTGAAATTCGGCACGAAGCAACGTTATATTATAGTACAGACAGATAAAGGAAAAACTGTGAAAATGATAAATTTGAAGTTACATAAAATATTAAAATATTATTTTTGCTTACATGACATAAAATATTTTTTTAATAATTATAAACTTACTACCTACCCTTTTTCACATGAACGCGTAGAGATATTAAAGTTGAAATTCATATCAAACACTTCTTAAATCTAATAACCTCTAAACTGTGAAAAATTCTAAATCAATGCTAGTATTATAAATGCGAAAGTAACTCTGTCTGTCTGTTACCCTTTCCCGCCTAAACCTCTCAACCGATTTTGATGAAGTTTAGGACAGACAATCTTTAGACCCTGAGAAAGAACATAGGCTACCTTTTATCCCGGAAAAAATTGATGTTCCCAAGGGGAATTTAAACAGCGCGATATAACCGAACTCCACGCGGGCGAAGCCGCTGGCGGAAAGCTAGTACGTCATAAATTGTAAACCGCTACGTTTGTACGGCGGAACCCTCGGTGTGCGAGTCCGACTCGCATTTGGCCGGTTTTTTTTTTACTTTATTTCAACATATCTATATCGACGCAAGAAAGCGATCTTGTAGTATCTCGAAACTTGCACTCTCTTACACCGGAGCCAAAAAACTATTTTAAAAATTCATACCTCGTAAACTAGCTGAATCCAAAAGGTAATTTTTGGAACACGTATTTATTATAATGAAATTTATCATATGGCGCTAAAGACGGTATTCTGAAGTTAGTGTAACATACATTTTATATTAGTTACAGCAATTGGTATTTCAATTTGAAGGATCAATATTGGTGTACTTGGTAGTTGTAATATAGGACACAACGAAATAGCTTTTAAATTTTAGATAAAGATTATGATGTATTTAACATGAAGCAAATTTATAAGTTCTCCAATTTTGTTGTACCTCACATTCTTTTAAGAAGTTCATGTTGAATTTTGTGTTAAATACAAATAAAACAAATCATTATGTTTAATTAAAATGCTGTATGTTTATTTAAACAATATAATTTATAATAATAAAATTACGTATTCGAATGAAAATAAAAAACAGTCTTTAAATTAAAAAGCAATGAAGTTTATTTACTGAGGGCGACATTTTCAAGTACAAAATCAGAAGTGAAAACTTAAATACATCAACAAAAAATAAATAAAAGCAAACAAAAACAAGAAACAAAAATGTGCAGAAACATTAAACTGAACCTCTCCAAAAAAAAAAAAAAACAAGGAATATCCCCTGGCTGGCCAGGATCGAACCGTAAGCCGTTTTTTCATTTAAAGTGCACAGCGCCGCTAAAGAAGTTCGACTTCAAAAAAGCAGGCTCTCTGCGCAGCCATCCGCTAGTAGATTTTTCTAGTCCCTTGCCAAATCGGTCGAGGCGAACTTCTGTTGGCCCACACTGCCTCTGCTGTTTAAGCCTGATGGAGCACTTGCTCATACAGCGAGGGAGAAAGCAGGTCTCTTTGCATTTCTCTTTGCCCACAATTCGTGTCTTGATACTAGTAGTGCTACTCCATTTAATTTACCTCATTGCGGAATCACTTCAATGCCGGAGGTTCGCATTAGGAACAAGGAGGTTCTGAGACTACTATGCCGTCTGGACGTGAATAAGGCTAGTGGTCCGGAGGGTATATCAGCGATTGTTCTTAAGGCATGTGCGCCCGAGTTGTCTCCTGTATTGACGCGCTTGTATGGCCTCTCGTTTAGGACTGGTATGGTGCCCAATTCCTGCAAACTGGCCAACGTGTAAAATGCCACCTCGCTACTCTTGATTCAGTTGAGTGGCGTGCGAAGAGGCTAATTGGCGACCAAGATTTAGCTCAAAACGGTCTCCTAAACCTGGAGCACAGGCGAAGAGTAGCCAGCCTGTCGGTGTACTATAGGATGCATTTTGGAGAGTGTGCGAGGGAATTGCATGATTTAATTCCCCCATCTCCGTTCCATCATCGGATGACCCATCGTACGACGAGTTTCCACCCTTACGTTGTTAATACAACAAATTTTTGTTAATACGTGATAAATCGTTGTTAATACGACAAAAGTCGAAGCACTTAATAAACTATCGCGTTTTACCATCAATGACTGCATCACTGCTTACCATCAGGCGGATTGCGGTCAAGCGCCAGTCATAAAATCCAGCCATTAATAAAATGAAAAAAATATCCTGAGCGATATTTTGGACGAAATATTTGCATTCTAACTTGTGCGTTCTGTTATGGTTTCCCAATGTTAGGGAAAACCCTTAATTAACAGTAATATATTGATTATATAGATTTCTGTATAAAATGCATTATCATCATCTTTAGGCTAACTTTGCGTCCCGCGGTCCTGTGGAGCCAGTCCGAGCGCAACCGTTAAGCCGGCTACATTCATATTCTGTCGCGTGTCTGCCAGTTCATTTTTTATTCAAGTTCAAACCCGAATTGTGTCAAGGCTAAAGCCCTTAATAAATTACTACTTCCGTGTAACCAACAAAGTGTTTTTTTTAAAAACTGTTTCTCGGGTTCTCGTATAACATTGGTGGCAGCTTAAGGGATTTTAGTAAAAGGAAATCCTCGGAACGCCTCAGTTCAGTGAACTTTTGTGTTGTGACCGTGACCGTGAAAAGTGCCGAAATCTTAATTTCCAAATCGCTGTGTCCTTTCATTCAACATCGCTGTATCCTGCTGGTTGAACCAGATCGTCACGTGCCTGTCAATCGGGCATACTCCGAATTCCAACCACTCACCTCGAGTGAGTTCTCCGAGCTCCGAAATGATTCGTGTCGCCGTCACAGTTGCATTGCTCCTGTGAGTACATCTATTCTATAAAAAAGTGTTATTTCGTGTTCATGTGAGTACATCTATTCTACATAAAAAAATACAGTATTCCGTGTTGCAAAATTAGTGCTGGTGATCATACTCGTTTACAAATTTCATCGTAATTCTAAACTAAATTGAAACTTATAATTGAACTCTATATAAGTACTTTTAATAATATTTAGGAGATAAAATAATGTGTATTACGCCCTTATCATACTGTTCCGAGAATAGTGCTGCATTCCATTTCAATAGCGCACTTGCACTCTGCCTTATCTTTGTTTTGTCTACGATAATGCCCAAAGACGAGCCTGTCGTCATGTCTAAGGAATTAGATATAAATTTCATCAGCAAATTCATAAATAAATTCGATGGTAACCGGGAGAAATTGGGCGCATTTTTAAATAATTGCAGAAATGCAATCGGCCTTACGTCATCACATCAGCAAGACATAGTTTTAAAATATATTTTAAGCCAATTAGAAGGCCGTGCTGAGAGTGCGTGCTCAATTAAAGAGTTCGAAAACTGGCAGCAACTGGAAGATTTTCTCAAAGATCAATTTGGCGAGAAAAAACACTACGCTGCACTACTCTCGGATCTTCAGGACTGCTGTCAGTCTAATAGCGAGACGGTTAACCAGTTCGCACTTCGAGTAGAGACGTGTCTAGCCAAACTATTAACTGAAATTAATATATCAATACCCACTAAAAAGAAAGGCGAATTGGCTGGCCGTGTCGCCGCAATGCAAGACTTAGCATTATATTCATTTATTAGTGGCTTGAATTCTCGATTGTCTACCGTAGTCAGATGCCGTGACCCTGAAACTTTAAATGAAGCCATTGGCTTCGCTGTGTCCGAAGAGAAGATTTTACATACTATTTCCAAACGAAATCCGTCAACAACTAACAGCCATTCACTTAATCACGGACGCTGGCCTCAACGCCGCTTCCAACAAAACCGAAATCATACACAGCAAAGTTATCCAAATGAATTTAATAATAATAAACCATCAACATCAGGCCCTCCAGTGTGCCGCTATTGCAAAAACACGGGCCACACTATTGAGGAATGTAAGAAACGGGAATTCAATAATCGCTTCAGGGATTTAAATAATCAAAGACCATTTCCAAAGCGTTACCAAAATAATCAAGCTCAAATTGACGCGATGAATAGTAACGAAGGTGAAAATGTCGAAGTGGACGATTTAAACGAGTAAAGGGCTCACGGTGGTACCTCGTGAGACCCAAACATCAAATTTTAAAATATCGCCGTAACAAAGGTACCAATGCTATATCCTCTGTATCCCCTAAAAATAGGGACTTGCGAATTAATCGCAACACCACTGTATCCTCTGTATCCCCTAAAAATAGGGACTCGCGAATTAATCGCAACACCACTGTATCCTCTGTATCCTCTGTATCCCCTAAAAATAGGGACTTGCGAATTAATCGCAACACCGCTGTATCCTCTGTATCCTCTGTATCCCCTAAAAATAGGGACTTGCGAATTAATCGCAATACCACTGTATCCTCTGTATCCTCTGTATCCCCTAATGACAGGGACCCGCAAACTCATTGCACTGTATCCTCTGCACCCTCTGTATCCACTAATATCGCCTCGAACTCAACTGCTCCTCACCCAATACCTGAATCAAAAATTTTTGAAATTAATATTGGTTCATTTAGGAAACGCTTACCTCATATCCTTGTCCATTCCTCAGTGTCGAATACTACCATATCTCTCCTCGTAGACTCTGGTGCCACTGTGAGTGTACTGAAAAAATCTTCCATACAAATACCAGTCGATATCTCAACAGAAGTAATCCTATTGAAAGGTATCGACCCCACTAATCAACCTACACCCACAATGGGCCACTTTCCGCTTAAATTAAAAATAGACGATGAAATTACTGTTATACATAAATTCCATATAATACCCCGAATATACTTACCTTATGGCGATATACTCGGCACTGATATGCTACTCGCCTTTGGCTGTACAATTGACTACACTCGTGAAATCTTGAAAATAGGTGAAAATGAAATAAAGTTACATTTCAATGAACCAATTTACACAATTCCTCCCAGGTCTGAAACTATCATAGAATGCTCCGTGTCCAACCCAGAGGTGAAAGAAGGGCTCGTACTAGACCAGTGTTATCACGAAGACTTGTTGATCGCTAATTGCTTAGTTGCAGTCAAGGAAAATAAAAGAATCAATTTATCAGTGATCAATACCTCTGAAACCCCTATTACCTTGAAGTCTAATTTAGATATCACACTTACTCCTTTAAGTTCCTTAAGCGAACTTATTAATCCAGTAGACACGCGTGCAGTTAGTCATATTGAAAACGTAGACTCTTATCTCCGAACCCAGGAAGTATTAAACCTTCTTAGAATATCTCACCTTAACTCTGAAGAAGCAAATACTCTTCATGATGTTTGCTCTGAATACTCAGACATATTCTTTATCCCTGGTGATAGACTATCTCATACAAATGCACTTAAACATAATATAAAAACAAGCGATCAAAATCCAATAAACACAAAATCTTATCGGTTCCCAGAGGTACACAAACAAGAAGTCAAAAGACAAATTGACCAAATGCTGGAACAAGGAATCATAAAACACTCAGAGTCTCCATGGTCCTCGCCAATATGGGTTGTACCAAAAAAGATTGATGCATCCGGTCAGCAAAAATGGCGCATAGTTATCGATTACCGAAAACTGAATGATATCACCATTGGTGACAGCTACCCTATTCCGCAGATATCCGAAATCCTAGATCAGCTGGGTCAGAGTAAATACTTCTCTACCCTTGACCTTGCATCTGGATTTCATCAAATTTTAATTAATGAAGAAGATGCTTCTAAAACGGCATTTAGTGTACCTCAGGGACATTACCAGTTCACAAGAATGCCATTCGGCTTAAAAAACGCACCCGCTACCTTCCAACGTTTAATGAATACAGCTCTCACAGGCCTTCAAGGCATAAGGTGCTTTGTGTACCTAGATGACATAGTTATATATAGTCATGACTTGAATTCTCACATCGAAAACCTTGCGTCAATATTTCAAAGGCTTAGAGATTACAATCTAAAACTTCAACCCGATAAATGCGAGTTTCTCCGACGTGAAGTCGCATATCTCGGCCATTTAATAACTAAGGACGGTGTAAAACCTGACCCTGATAAGATAAGATCGGTAACTCAATTTCCTACTCCCAAATCTCCCAAGGACATTAAGTCCTTCCTCGGACTTGTGTCTTATTATCGTCGTTTCATTGATAACTTCACGAAAATTGCAAAACCTCTAACGCAACTGTTAAAAAAGGACGTCCCTTTCCTATGGGAAAATCAACAACAAGTCGCTTTCGATGAACTCAAACATAAACTTACCTCTGCTCCTGTTCTTATTTATCCGGACTTTTCTGCCCCTTTCATCTTAACTTGTGACGCCTCTAATTATGCCATTGGTGCAGTTCTCAGTCAAGGCTCAGTCGGTAAAGATAAACCAATAGCCTATGCCTCTCGAACCCTCAACAAGAGCGAATGTAACTATAGTACCACTGAAAAAGAACTCGTCGCCATCCTGTTCGGTTGTAAAACCTTTCGCCCTTATCTCTATGGGCGAAAATTCCTAATCATTACAGATCATAGGCCATTAAAGTGGTTATTTAATCACAAGGATCCTAGTAGTAAATTACAGAGATGGCGCTTGAAATTAATGGAATATGAATATGAAATTGAGTATCAAAAAGGAAAACTAAATGCCGCTGCTGACGCCTTATCGCGATATCCTGTAAACCCAATTCAAACATCAGAAAGTGATCCTGTCCCGTCTACTTCTAATCAAAACACAGAGGACCCCTCATCTCGATTTAGCCCTCTAACTCTCGAGGATCTCGATATCCAACTACCTCCTGATGCCCTAAACCTTGACAATAAACTACCGTCGGTAGAGCTCTTAGAAAATGATGATTCACTGCCAGGAATCGATAATCTTTCTACGCCATCTACATCTAACAAATCCCCGAATACCACGACAAATCCTTTTCGTGACGACAATTACAGCAAATTCTTAAAAGCAATGAACGATAAAAACTTTAATAGTAACGCTAAAATCATAGAACACAATGAAAGCATCCTAAAAAGTAACTGTGACATCCTTGTCATACCTACTTCCATCGACCTCGATGCATCCAATCCTTACATAGAAGAAATACTAAGTAGCCTCGAAAACTCTAAAGACTTCTTAGAAAAAGAAAGATCTCTTTATTCCTTTATTTCAATAGATCATAAAGGAAAATCAATATATTTTCTGTTCACTATAAAGTATACCATTTTGATAGCAGTTCATATGACGAAATCTATAAAAGTTTACTAAATCTTCGATCCGATATATTACACGAGTCTAGCGATGCTGACTTAAATTTAGCCATCACTGATTTTAAAAATCCTTTCGACAAACACATCTGGGCAAAAATATACAACATGTTCTGCTACATCTTTAACGATACCCAAACACTAGTTCATATTTACCACAATACAATAATTTACGTTACACCTTCAGAGATACCCAAAATACTTCGCGAAAACCATGATATTCCTATTGCTGGACCTCTAGGGTCAACGCGAATGTTTAATCGAGTTAAAGAAAGATATTTCTGGAAAAACATGCGAACAGATATCGAAACTTACGTAAGGGATTGTTCCCAATGCCAAAGTAATAAGGCCCTAAGACAAATTAATAGATCCCCAATGCAAATAACTACTACTTCCACTAAACCATTTGAACGACTTAGTCTTGACCTTGTGGGCCCTCTTCCGGAAGCTGGCCTCACAAAGCTTAAATTCATTGTTACATTACAAGACGACCTCACTAAATACTCCCTCGCTTACCCTATCGCTAATGCGACTGCGGAAGAAACATGTGAGTGTCTAGTACACTTTATTTCTGTTTTCGGTATCCCGAAAACTATCTTAACTGACCAAGGCACAAACTTTACTGCAGAACTTTTTAAAAGAACCTGTAGTTTTCTAAAAATAAAACAAATATGGTCTTCCCCATACCATCCTCAAACTCAAGGTGCACTTGAACGCAGTCACTCTACACTTAAAGAATGCCTTAAATCTTATGTCAATGAAAATCATTCTGATTGGCATAAGTATGTCTATACAGCTATGTTGGCATATAATACCTCTACCCACTCGACTACTAATTTCACACCATACGAGCTCCTCTTTGGTCAAAAGCCTTTTATCCCGGATTCTGTCTACGAATTGCAACCAGACCTTACGTATCCGGAATATCTTAAGTCTCTACATCATCGTCTGAAACTTTCGCGTGAAAAAGCCATTGAAAATATACAGAGATCTAAGGAAAGATCTAAACAATATTACGACACCCGTTCGCGACTTGTTCAATATAAGGTTGGAGATTACGTGTATCTCAAAAATCATGTACGCCTGCGTAAAGCTCTCTCACCGATTTGGAAAGGACCGTATAAGGTTGTAAAAGTCAATGGTAGAAGCACCTTGACCTTGCTTATAAATAGACGTCATGTGACGCACCATTACGATGAAGTCAAATTAGCCCCTCGATCTGAAACGTAGTTAAGTACATAGTAACCCTAGTTATGTATATGTTAAGAACTAGTTTTAAGTGTATTATAATTTTAATTTTATTCTATTGCAGTAATTCTGCGCTGGATCAAGAGTTCATTACGCCCTTGACGAACAGTCCTGGCATCTACTTCGACCCTGTAGGTTCTCTAAGTGTAGTTGATAGTCACCTCAGCATAGTAATTCCATATGATATATCTTTTATTAATCCGCACATTCTAAACCTTCGTTTTATTCTCGAGAAAGCCAAACGAGTATGTGATAATGGTAAGGTCTTTGATTATTTAGAATGTACAAATCTCTTTGAACCATTGAACACCCGTTTTAAAGATATAGCCCATGACAATGAGGCGATTTTTCACCTAACGTCGCGCCAGTCGAAAAGGTCAGCACTAATAGGATTTGTAGGTACTATATCCAAAAAATTATTTGGCACAATGGATGAGGACGATGCCATACGATGTGATAATGCTATTAAGGAGGTGGAAACAGATCAAAAGAAACTAGCTATTTTAATGAAGGAAAATATATTAGTCACCACCTCTACCCTTAAATGTTTTAACGAAACTCTGTCTATAATCAAACTAAATGAAAAACATCTGGAAAATGCAATCGAAGAAATGTCTCAAGATATTCTAAATCTAACTTACGTTTCAAGAGAATTAGGTATTAGGTCCCGTATGCTAGAAGTAACTTCCATGATAGAAAATAGCCTTCTAGCCCTGTCCTTCAAGGTCGAAGATATAATTAACTCCGTTATGTTTAGCAAATCTAATGTCTTATATCCCACTATCCTAACACCTAAAGAACTCTACACCGAATTGGTTGATAATTACAGATTCTTACCCGAATCTAAGCAACTTCCGGTTCCTCTAAACCTAGATAATATACATACTATTCTAAATATATCAGAGATATCTAGTTACTTCAATAAAGGAAAAGTAGTTTTTGTAGTAAAAATACCTCTCATTAATCCTATACAATTAAATGTATATCATAACTTACCTTCACTGGTTCCTCATGATAAAAATAATCCAAAATCATATTCGACTATTATTCCATCTTCAAAGTATATTGGTATAAGCAGAGACAGGTCGATGTACTGTAAATTAGATAATCTTGATTATTGCAAAATAGTTAATAATGATCGTCACCTTTGCGAAACGTCAATCTTGTATTCCTCTTCTGCGACACCTTCTTGTGAGACAGAAATCATTACAAAAGTACTTACTTCAATCCCTTCGATTTGTGAAACTAAGTTTATTCATGGTCACGTTAGCATTTGGCAACCACTACGCCATAACAGATGGTTATTTGTAATGTCAGAAAGAACTAGAATAAGTATTGAATGTAATAACCCCCAATCTATAGAAATAGAATTTAGTGGTAATGGTATATTGTACTTACCTTCTGAATGTATTGCCTATTGTAAAGACACCAGGTTAATGCCACAAGAAACTCGTGAAATCGTAATGAAACCTATTATCTCTAATTATAATATTTTAAATGATTCTTGTTGTAATATTGAAGCCTTTAATAATATTGTTACGAACTTACCTGTAGTTAATCTTAAGAATATAAACTTAGATTCTTTAGCTTATGATAACCCAGAGATATTGAAAAGTCTTAACAATATAGTTGAGACACCTCATATTGTTTTGTATCAAAAGTACTATTCGGGTATTATGACTGTAATTACAATTTCTGTAATGTCTTTTGTTATTTATAAACTGTATAGAACTGGCATACACAAAAGAATAATGAAATTCAGAGAAAATAAAGACCCTGAAAATAATGATCATGAATTAGACGTTAACCCCTCAAGTATTAGTATGGGACCTTCCCTTCGAATCGGCTAACATGCATCTCATTAGATTAAACGTAAACTCCACTTTTAAAGGCGTAGTTTACTCTAAATCGGGGGGCTGTTATGGTTTCCCAATGTTAGGGAAAACCCTTAATTAACAGTAATATATTGATTATATAGATTTCTGTATAAAATGCATTATCATCATCTTTAGGCTAACTTTGCGTCCCGCGGTCCTGTGGAGCCAGTCCGAGCGCAACCGTTAAGCCGGCTACATCATATTCTGTCGCGTGTCTGCCAGTTCATTTTTTATTCAAGTTCAAACCCGAATTGTGTCAAGGCTAAAGCCCTTAATAAATTACTACTTCCGTGTAACCAACAAAGTGTTTTTTTTAAAAACCGTTTCTCGGGTTATCGTATAACAGTTCGCACATCGACTGCAATACGATTGGGAAACAGCGTATCCAAGGGAAGACAAGGGGTGGGAGTATCCTTTTTAGTATAAATATAATTGATTGCGAATTTAAAGTCTATTGTAAATGATTTATCGATAAAGTTTATTTTAAAATGTGTTGAATAAAACGTAGTGAATCTAAAGCACGTTTAAAATCCAAGCGATAGAATTGTAGTATATCTAGCCGACATAAGATACTCAGGCGGTGAAATTGATGCATCTCAATAAAACATTTTTTTGTGACTTTTACGCAACGCTGTAAGAGTTTCGTACTATACCTGTAAACGAGGTCCGTGTATCTTGACAGCGGAAAAAATTACGTAAAACATTTTTGTTGTATCTATGTATCACTTAAAAACAGTTGTTTTTGTGGTATTTACAGCACTTTGAAGTATGATTTCTCTATAAAGTTTAGAAAAAGTCAACGTGGTATCATAAAAAAAACATCGTAGGAATACGTTGATCAGACCGTCCAACGCAGTATTTATTTCCTAATTCAATAATGCAATAAAAAAATGCCGTTTTTCGAAAATCGACAAAATCGCTTTTCAGCGTCGATATATAAATTAGAAAATATAAAAAATAGTAGCCCACAGGTATCGGGAATAGGGTCCAAGCTATAGGTCAGGGCTCGAGAGAGTAACCTCCTGACAATGCGAGCCGTGTCCAAAAGTACCGCTTTCAGAATCAAGCCCTTGCTCCAGCTGCCTAACCAGAGCCTGCTTTTTTTGGTCTGGATGGGAAATCATCAAATTACCTCTCCCGCTCTGGGCGGAGCGGAAGGGCGCATCAGACTTTTTCTGACTAAAATTTGCCCCTGTTTCTTCACTTGCCTGTGCGCCAGGGCCATGGTTTTTCTTTTGACCAACCCGCAGCCCTGACCCAGGCATCGGTCTTCGTGGACCATCTCACGATGTGCTGACATCTCTTTGAGAAGCATTTGAAACACAACGCACCGTCGACCCGGGCCTGGTCCTTACCGGGTGGCGACTTGCCCATTGCACGCCGCCTGCAAGCCCACGCCTACGGTGGCCTGGAGTTCGATGTTGTCTCCTGCGGCGGTTAGAGGCGTGAGGGCGCTGAGCTTCTCGCACCCTCCTGCGCTCCGCCTCCTCCTTTGCCAGCATCACTGCTTCGCTGAAGGTGGTGACGGTCTCCCATGCACTCTGGTTTCGGACCATGGTCTGGATCAGAGGCAGACGCAAGAGATTGTCACCGATCACCACCACGAGGACACGGCGGTGACGGTGGTGCTCCGCCCAAGCCGGGCAGACAAATCACCTCAAACCTCATTAGTGTATGCTCCACCGTGTCCTCAAACCGATCCCCACAGTGAATATACCCTGGCGTTATCGCCGCTATGGTTGCGTGCCCCAACGAGAGCCTCCTGAGGTGTTAGTCGAGGCTCTTGGCTATTAAGCCATTGGCTGTCACGACTATTGGTACAATGGTTGCGGAATCAGATATCAGCTGTACCATTTTTCATATGATATGATATTATAAATAAGTATATTAATAAACTTAACGACTTGTTACAGCCGCGAATCTTAGTTTTTTTTTTTTTTACTAGCTACCTCCAACGTTATTGGAGCCTTTTTTATAACTATACCCTTTCATACCAGTTCTCGCTATTATTCCTCTCGCACTTTTATTCCGCATACCTAATTATCTTTCTGTCATTCATCGTCTTTTAGTCCAATGGGTGGGACTCCCATTTTATTGTTTCTACTTATTTATTTACTTATTTATTGCTTGGGGAAATAATTATGTACTACAATATTTATTTATAACTTACTATACGCACTACAACGCATTATTTTTACTACATAACATAAATTTTAATTTCTTAACAAGCGAATCTTAGTTAGATCAACATACAACCTTATAATACTTGTCTGAGAATTGCAAATGATGCATGAAAATTTAAATTTCACCTCTGCATAACGATGCCATAGTGCGATTTAGAATTACGACTTAACAGTACAACGCCATCTATCGACGAGACTTGTACTTTCTGAATTTGAGGGGTTGTGTCACAGGAGTTTAGTTTAGAGCGATGTTTTTTAATATGAGGTTCGAAATGGAATCAAACACTTCAAAGTTCCAGTGACTGGTATACAGTGTTGAGGGATTAGTTTTTTGTAATTTTAAAGTTCAAAAAGAATCATGGGGTGCGGTTAATTAATTAGAGTTTCCCTTATTCACAAACTAAACTAAAATCATTTGGTTCTTATCACATTTTGTATTTCCAATGAAACATTATTTTCATTTTATGACTCAGGATTCACATGTATCATAACCATAATTTATTATTATTTTTCAGGGTCGGTACCAATTTAATGTAGATGAACAAAATGCCTTGCAATCATACTTAGGAGGGAATTTTTTTTTGGGAAATTGGACTTTCAGAGCGTTCTTCAACGGTGATAAATGTAATTTTTTTTGCGTAATCATTAATGTTCATATGTATAAATTAGGTTAAAATATAAAAATGATGAATTGTAATATGTGCTTCATTTTATTTTAATTCTTATTTAAATAATTTTAAACTTAGTCGATTCATGATCTAAACTTTTGAAATTTAATTCTTAACAATTTGTATTCATGCGGTTATATTATATTTGCATGCTGTGACTTCTTATAAGTGGAGAAGCAGAAGGTCATAACCTGTTATTTATATTTTCTGCATTTAAGGTGTTTTCTATGTTAGAAGTCCAAATAAATCAATAAACAAACTTCAAAAAAGGAGGAGGTTCTCAATTCGTCGGGAAGTTTTTTTTTTTTTATTTATTTTCGCCGATTACTCTAAGACGCCTAGACCGATTTGCAAGGATATAGGTACTTCCCAGGTGGTCCCACAGTCATCAGGTCAGGATCTGATGATGGAAGACAGAGATATCAAGGGGATCTTTGAAAAATCGTTGGGGCGACTATAGTATTTCTAAGGTTTATCACTGAGTAATTTAAAGCACTACTATTTAATAAAGGTTTGGAGTAGATCAGACAATAGAGCTGGGAGACAATCGAGGGTATTCCTCAATGATTCATAGAAGCTACCTTGAGTTGCTTGATTAATTTGTATTGATAAGAACTTTACACTTACATGGCTTATGATTGTCATTAGGGATATTATGGCGAAGACGAAGGACAGTTAAGGGAACTCCTCAACGGTTTACACTCGCTACTTTGTGTTTGGAGTTAATTCATTTATATTGATGAGGATTTTGCACATTACAAGTAGTTGTTCTGGGTCTAGTTGTGTGTGTTTGTGAGTTTATATGTTTGTAAACGCACTCACAATACAAGAGAAATTCCTAGCGAGGGGAATCGTTTTTTTAACAAAAAAACTAAAAATAATTAAATAATTCCATCGACACTCGAGGGAATTAATCAGCAGCACACAACCACTATCTACCCGTCATGCTTATGCAACATTCAATTAAAAGCAAGAAACTGAATTTACATAAGTTGACCTTTTTAGGTCATATTTCTCGTCGCTGTAGTGACTCTTTTGAACGTCTTATGGTGCAGAGTAAGGTTGAGTTGAGAGTTTTAAATGTACCTGGAAGGTTGCAGTCAATGTTAAATGGCACCGTATAACTAAAATTATCACTCATCATGATTCATAATGATGACCACGACCACTCTGTCAAAAGTGTTTTTTGACACCAACAATTTTGTTGAACATTTAAAGTCGACTAGGGATACTACGTATCTGCCAAATAGTTATAGACACACAATAGCTACGCTATTGACTTATTATATTAACACAGACATAAGTAGTATGTCGAAGTCTTCTGTAATTGACACCACAGTGCTTAGTAATAAAGTAATAATACTAACAATTATGTGGTGGACCAGACTAACGGTAGCACAATTGCTATGAATACTTTTTTAAATTGTACAAAGGAGGCCCCATTAGATAATTCTGTATTTAACGTAGAACCTACATTTAGTAGCAACTCATTACCAGGTGATATTTTAGATTTGAGGCGAACTCCAGCTCATTTAAACTAGTAAATAAGACAACAGAGGGTATCAATAAATTAATATTTACACCAACCATCAATAAGTTATCTTCTTGCTCTCAAATAGTTAAACATCAAAAAGGGTCAAAGAATGAATTGAAATTGTTTTATCAAATTATTCAAGGTATCTCTTCTAAATTATTAGAAATTGAAATGTTATTAGAAAAAGAATGTTCGATGTTGTATGTATTAGCGAACACTGGTTGAAAGATTAGCAGGTGTTACTTAGTTATGAAAATTATAGTGTGGGTAGTTGTTTCAACCGCAAATCTATGTTGCGTGGTGGTTTCCTTATCTTAATAAAAAAACCCTTAAAATTTGAGCAACGTAAAGACATAGTTAATTTGTCAATGGAACATTGTATAGAGTTGTCTTATGTTGAGCTAGATTAGCATGTTATCGTGCCCGACGTGACCCGGGCAGAGCTGAGAGCGGCGGTGTCCCGGCTTCAAGCCAAAAACACCGCCCCAGGGCCCGACGGCATTCCGGGCCGAGCGTGGGTCCTGGCCACGGAGGCTCTCGGGCCTCGACTGATGGGCCTTTTCAGCGCGTGCCTAGAGCGGGGCCAGTTTCCCCGTCCGTGGAAGACGGTCCAACTGGTCCTGCTGAAAAAGGCGGGGCGCCCGGCAGATTCGCCGTCTGCGTACCGGCCCATAGTGTTGCTGGACGAGGTGGGCAAGCTCTTTGAAAGAGTAGTTGCAGACCGCCTCGTCCGCCACCTAAACACGACAGGGCCGGACCTAGCGGATGGCTAGTTCGGCTTCCGCCAAGGGCGCTCCACAATTGACGCGATAATGCGCGTAAAGGCCGCTGCGGAGAGTGCCGTCTCTCGGGGCGAGGTGGTGTTGGCGGTGTCTTTGGATATCGCCAATGCGTTCAACACCCTGCCCTGGAGCTGCATTAGGGAGGCGCTCCGATTCCACGGGGTGCCGCCCTTCCTCCGCCAAACAGTCGGGGCCTACCTTGCAGACAGGAAGGTTATTTACCTGGGTCACGGTGGTGGCTGGTATCGGCGAGAGACAACGTGCCTCCACGGCGTCGTCGTCACGTGCTACGCTGACGACACGCTCGTCACTGCGCGAGGGAGGACGTATCGCGACGCAGCCATCCTAGCGACGGCAGGGGTTGCGCAACTGGTCCAGAGGATCCGGCGTCTGGGCCTGGAGGTGGCCCTCAACAAATCCGAGGCCCTGTGCTTCCACGGGGCTCGGCGGGGTCCACCTGCGGGCCCACACATCGAGGTAGGAGGCGTTCGCATTGCCGTCGGGGCGACGATGAGATATCTCGGTCTCGTCCTCGACGGCAGGTGGAATTTCGGGCCGCACTTCCGGCAACTGGCCCCCAAACTGAGGACGGCCGCAGCCGCGCTATCGCGACTGCTGCCGAACTTGGGGGGGCCCGACTCATCGTGCCGGAGGTTGTACCTAGGAGTCGTGCGGTCAATGGCCCTTTACGGGGCCCCAGTGTGGGCGGATCACCTGACGCCTCGCAACTTTGCGGTCATTCACGGGCCGCAGCGAGCGACGGCAGTCAGGGTGATAAGAGGATACCGCACGATCTCCTACGAGGCGGCCTGCCTCCTAGCCGGATCGGCGCCCTGGGATCTCGAGGCCCGAGCCCTCGCGTCGCTTTACAAGTGGCGCGGGGAGGCCCGTGAGCGGGGCGAAAGATCGTTTCTGCCGAGAGTGATCGAGGCGAAGCGGTCCGAGCTCCGCCAAGTCCTGGTGGCGGAGTGGTGTGCGAGACTTGCGCAACCCAGTGCGGGGCACGCCGTCATAGTGGCGGCATCCACCATATATCACACCCTCGAGGAGTGTCCCGCATGGGACGAGCAGCGCCGTGCGCTCTTCGCAGCGATCGGCGGAAACGACCTCTCGCTGCCGGCCGTGGTCAGAACTATGGTCGACAGCGGAGAGTCATGGGACGCGCCGACCGTCTCCTTGGATTAGCGGAGATTACCTCCTCGCAGAAGGAGACGGCCGAACGGGAGAGGGAAGCACTGAGCACTCTCCCGTCCCGCCGACGGCGTGCTGGCCGGAGGAGGAGGGAAGCCGAGGTCAATCCGCTTCCTCCATAACGAGAGGCCGACGGGCCGAAGACCGGGGGAGTCCGACGTCCGTCGCTAGGGCCGGAGTAGGCGTGTAGTGGCTGTTCCTACATGCCTACCTGATAGAAGGAGGGGAGGAAGAGGGACCCGCCGATCTCGCGCGCGGCGGGTCAAGGCCTGCCGGGGATGCGGTGAATGGCAAACCAGGCCCCGCACCCCCGGTTATAGGCAAAAAGAGGAACGCTCCAGTGGTTTTAGCCAGTGAGAGCCCGGCACACCCTTCGTCAACCCCCAGACGGGGGACGGTCTGGTAGAGATTTCCACTGGGAGAACAAAAAAAAAAAAAAGATAAGCATGTTATAGTGTGCGTGTACAGACCCCTGAACCCTCAAAACTTTAGTCTTTTTGAATCAACAATGGAGGATATTTTAGCCAAACTTGCAGATAGTAACAAATCAGTAATTATTTGTGGAGATTTTAACATTAATATTTTGGAAAATAATTCAAATATCAGCAGATTTTTAAGCCTTTTTAAATCATTTAATTTACTTAACGTTTTTACAGAATCATCTAGAGTAACTCCAACCTCTGCAACTTGTATTGACAATGTTTTCTGTAATTGTGACTATTTAGATAAAGCTATAGTAAATTATCTTCCTTCAGATCATAGTGGACAAACGGTAACTTTTATGTCTCAAGCACCCATGGAAGGAACTCAGATACAATTCAGGCCAATTACAATAGGCAAATTAGCAAAATTTAATAGTAATTTACAAAATAAGTTAAATGTTCTGGAACATGATATTAATGATGCTAATAAATTTTATGATAATTTTTTTTCATTGGTACTTAAGGAATTTAATACAGTTTTTGAAAAGATGTCGAAAAATATATTCCCTAAGTTTGTTTTTAGTGAGTGGGCAACTAAAGGTATTAGGGTCAGTAGGGAAAGACTGTATGAGCTATACAGCCTTAAGCCATTCTTCAGTACTGAAACTTTTAATAAATATTTATTTAGATATTCCAAACTATTTAGAAAGATTTGCAAGGTGGCGAAGGCCCTGTACATTAGTGACAAGATCAAATCGGCAGACAACAAAATAAAGACTGTGTGGAAAGTTATTAATAGTGAAACTGGTAGGAATAAATTACGCAGTACAGAATATTTATTGGAGAATCCACATGGTCCCAAAAGCTCTAACGTAGAGGTAGCCCAAGAGTTTGTGAATTATTTCACCAATATACCTCTTAGGACAATGGAAGCTCTAAATTCCTCCCCAGAAGCCTCAATTGATTTATTAAAAGCAAACTTGCCAGGCTGTCCGGTTGAATTTCAATTCAAACATATAAACCATATGACAGTCATAAAGACTTTCCGGCAAATAAAGGTCAAAATAACCGAAGACCTATGGGGAATGTCTGTTAAAGTATGCACATTGTTAAAAGTAATTTGAATTTGCAGCCTTCTTGGTAGTTTGTATTCTTTTTTGTTATGATGTTATCTGTGGTGCTTGCTCTCATATACTTCCACTTTTGTTTTTATCCATCACGCAGCCACGCTCTGCTAATATATTACATTATTCTAAATCCATAATATTTTTATTTCAACACACATCTATAATTGAGACCATAGCACCATACTTAGCTTTTATATTTAATTTGTGTGTGGATCAAGGCGTCTTTCCAGATATAATGAAATACCGTAAGGTAATACCACTTTTTAAATCCGGTGACCATAAGGACACCAATAATTACAGACCCGTATCGGTATTGCCTGTTGTCAGTAAGGTGTTTGAAAAAGTTATGCTTAATCAAATGCTTTATCATTTTAACAGCAATACAATCTTTCACGATCAACAGTATGGGTTCACCAGAGGACGTTGTACGACCGACGCTGGTGTCACTTTATTAAAACATATATTTGCAGCGTGGGAAGAAGCCCAAGATGCGATAGGGATTTTTTGTGACCTGTCAAAGGCTTTTGATTGTGTCAATCATGAAACCTTACTTTTAAAGCTGGAACATTATGGGCTGGGTAAACTTGCGCTCAGCTTGGTGAAATCTTATTTAATTGATAAACAACAGCAAGTTCAGATAAATGGTGTCAATTCTCCGGGTTTGAAAGTCAAAATGGGTGTACCGCAAGGCTCAATTTTGGGTCCTTTCCTCTTTTTAGCATACATAAATGATCTACCGCATCTATTAAAAAAACAACCACATTTTGTATTGTTTGCTGATGATACTTCGTTAATTTTTAAAATCAATAGACGATGCTCAAACCTTGAGGACGTAAACAATGCTTTACAGCAAATCCAAAATTGGTTTACCGCTAATAATTTAGTACTAAATGAAAAAAAGACAAAGTGTATAAGATTTGCGTTACCAAATGTTAAAGGTACTTACTCCGATATTGTATTGAACAAGGAGAAACTCGGATTCGTCGAAAACACGGTTTTCCTGGGGATCACGCTTGACTCGAGGCTACAATGGGGTCCTCATTTAACATCTCTGACAGGACGGCTTAGTTCAGCAGCATACTCTGTCAGAAAAATCCGTCAATTTACTGATGTAGATACTGCGAGACTAGTCTATTTTAGCTACTTTCATAGTATCATGTCATACGGTATTTTGCTTTGGGGACGGGCTGCAGACATAGAGTCTATTTTTATTCTGCAGAAAAGAGCTATCAGAGGCATATACAATCTCCGCAGACGCAATTCTCTTAGGGAACTGTTTAAAGAAATAAACATCCTTACGGTCCCTTGTCAATACATTTATGAAAACATTATGTATGTTCGAAAAAATATTGATCTTTTTAAGAAGATAAGTGACAGGCATAATTTTAATACTAGGAATAGAAACAATTTAGATCAACCTCAGTTCAGAGTAGCTAAAGTAAATAGTTCGTTTATGGGGTACTGTGTAAAATTTTATAATAAAGTACCGCTAGAGATTCAACAGCTCAATGAGTCCAAATTTAAAACATGCATTAAACGCACGCTGTGTAAGCAAGCATATTATAAAGTGGAAGATTATATCCTTGATAAAAATGCTTGGATAAATGCCAGTCCTGCTGCACAGCCACAGACAATTTTGTAGGTTTGGAAGAGAAGCAATTCCCCCTTTTTGCTGTTTTCTAAATATTCCTCTTTTATTTTATTTGTTTATTTCAACGTTGTGCACAATATTTTGCTACCATTATTTTGCAATAGTATTGTATAATGTAAAAGCACTTTTCAAGTTTGTGAATGTGAGGCACCATGAACTATAGTTTGTTTTTATATAAATACAGTATGTTAACTAACAGAGAGCGTTCCCGTTAACCCGAAATAGTATAGCATACATACATGCTAAAAAAAATATTTCCATTCGAAAACAAAATGTTTTAAAAAAATTTCCAATAAGAAAATATTCAATAAAATTTTTAAATTGACATGTAAAAGAAACACACTGTACACGCGAACATGAAAGACGGCAACGTCGCAATTTATTTATACATGACGACTACTATTTTGATTTAAAACAGGAGGTTTCAAATTTATTTCCAATTAGATTTTTTTTTTATTCGGGTTTTTTAATGCTTATTTTTCTATGCTGATATTTTTATTTTAATCTATTAATGATATATATTAACGAGTTTAAGGGAACGCCCTCTGTTATTTAACATACTGTATATACCCCTAGCTGACCCGGCGAACTTCGTTCCGCCTTAAAGGCAATATCACATGACTACTTTTAAAGTTAGGATAATTTTAAATAAATAAATATTATTATTCAATGATTATTTATTTGACAAACAAATGAACCGCTAACTTATATTTTGACTGAGTTGTTTTGTTATTCCATGTCAGTTGCGTTTTGTTATACCATGTCTTATGTCACGTCACACGGGAACGACGGGAACAACGGGAACGGGATAAAAAGTATCCTATATGATATGTCCTTCTCCCAGCTCTTATCTACCTCCCTACCAATTTTGAGCCATACGGGTTAAGCGGTTCTTGAGTTATAAATAGAGTAACTAACACGACTTTCATTTATATAAATAGACTTCATTCAAATCGGACCAGCCCTTTAGGAGGAATTCAGTGACGTACACAGGTACAGCAGATTTAGGAATATACCCATGGAAAGCATTGTCATCTACATTTGTAACAAAGATATCATACCTCTCTCTACCCCTAGAGCTCTTGTTTCAGTCTCTTAAAGTTAAATAAAAAATCTTAAATATTTATTTATTTCTATTTATTTTTTTCTCTTTTAGTTCATAAGTACAATTTTAGTTAAATAAAAAAAATGAAAATATTTTTTTTATTTTTTCCCCTTTTAGTTCTTATGTACAATTTTCTTTTTAAGTAACTACAAAAATTAAAAAAAAAAAAAACTATAAACTTGTCTAAAACAAAAAAAAAAAAACTTGTGATTGCCCGGGTTTGAACCGAGGAACACCAGCCATCGCGAGTAGACCATACCACTATCGACTACGCCACAGCCGCTATGTCAATTAAATTAGCGCCCATATTATGCGTGAAATATTGCGAAAGAGAAAACTCGAAAATATACGCTTCCCCAGACATAAGACTGAGCTAGATCAATTTCTCGTCCACGAAAACCCCCACATATTAAATTTCAGCGAAATCGTTAGGGCCGTTTCCGAGATCACATGCTTCTTCAAGCGATCAGCGCCATGTGCCGGGCTGATTTGTGAATCTAAACCATTCAGGTCGCCACTTAAACGCATACAGAAAAATTTATTAAAATCGGTCAAGCCGTTTAGGAGGAGTTTAATGACATACACACGTACAGCAGAATTATATATAAAAAAAGATAGCAGATTTTTAATCTTTCCATTTATAATTTATACTGCACGCTATAATAGTTCTTTACTTATGAAATTGCCATTCTGCAGTATTGGCCATTGCAAATAAAAAAAAAACCTGTTTGGCTAATAATTCTAATTTCAAATTCATTTTATCTTAAAAATATGGAGCTCTTTTTTTTTCAAAAGTAGTCATTTGTTTATTGATTAGTGGTACATTTCCATCACATTTCAATATCTTTTTCGTCTTTATGGATACATAAAAAAATCGAGTAACTATGGAATATGAGTACCGTTGTAGTAACAACGCGGCACAAGCGGCACGCAACATCAACGACGTTTAAAGAGCTAACAATACAAACTAACGCACCAACTGTTATTGGTTTGCTCACTGCCGTTTTGAGAATTTCGACTTGAAAAATGAACCTTGCGGTCGTCTGAAGACTTTTGGTCGACAATGACGAAATGAAGACGATTGTGGAAGCTGATGATACACAATCTACGGCTGAAATAGCAACAGCTTTCGACAAAACAAACAAAAGATACAAACTATATTGGACCATATGCGTCGAATTGGCAAGGTAAAATAGCTTGCCAAATGGGTGCCCCACGAACTCAATGATCGCCAGCGCGAAGTACGCGAGACGTGCCTGGCACTGCTCAACAGACAAACAAATGAAGGAATTTTGAAAGACATTGTTACCTGCGATGAAAAATAGATTCTGTTTGATAACCGCAAGCGCTCAGCAAGTTGATTAGATCCTGGTTCAGCAGCTAAACAAAGCCCTAAACGAAATCTTACCCTTAAAAAAGCGATGGTCCCTGTTTGGTGGTCTAACTGGTGTGATTCATCACATCTTCTTACGAAACGGAATAAGCATTACTGCAGATGTGTACTGTGAAGAACTGAACACAATGATGGAGAAACTGGCACATCTCCAACCAGCATTGGTCAATCGCTCCTCTCCGCTGCTCCTGCACGACAATACGCGATCTCATAGCGCACAACAGACGGTCTCCAAGTTGCAAAAAATGGGGTTGGAGGCTCTTCATCATCCGCCCTACTCACCAGACCTTTCGCCTACAGACTACTACTTTTCCAGAATTTGAGTAGATTCTTGTCGGGAAAAAATTTTTACACCCAAGAGGCAGTATAAAATGCCTTTGAAAAATTTGGTGCCTATTGTTCAGCTGATTTCTTTAATCAATAAACTGCCACTGCGTTGGCAAAAATACATTGATTGCATGGGTAATTACTTCAATTAATACAAATAAAAAATACATGAAAAGATTTTTTTCATATTAAACGGCAATTTTATAGGTAAAGACATAATGTATAAAATATATTTAGGATCAATATATTTATTATAATCAGTGATTAAAATCCTTCATTTTGATACCCAACTCGATTTTCTTTGTTCCATTTAATATTAAGTCATATACATATTTAGAATCAGTGTTAAAAATCCTTCATTTTGATATCCCACTCGATATGCTTGGTAGAAATTTATTTCTTTATACCTCACAATATGGCGTCATACATCCGCCATTTTGCTTTTTTTTAAATGTCACCTATTTATTAGCAGTGGATTGATTATGGCAATTCTAACGATACCTAAAATTTGAAAATCCGTTCAGCTACTAGGTAATAAAGAATAATACATACAAGATACGCGCTAAAAACATAATATAATAAAACATCAAGCACTAGTTTATAATTATTGTTACGGGCTAGGGGTACTAAAACGCCGGTTAAGGGTTACGAAGTTTATTAACGACGAGGGTACAGACAGTAGTAGGCGATGACAAGTAGAATGTCGTTGACGTTGCACCGAAGTCTTCTCTTACGTCCACGAAGTCCGTGTCGTAAACACACAATAACTCTACAGATGTTACTTCACGTAGTACTCACAGTTCTCGTTACAGTTGTCGCAGTAGGTATTCTCGAAGATAGCTTCTTAACTGTCGCTGTTTTCGTATCGCTAGTCGAGTGTAGACTGACTGTGCGCCGGTGTCACAGCGCTACATATAGGCCAGCTGATCGAACATTCCAGACTCCTCTAG
>JADWQK010002364.1:0-251383 GCA_017933935.1 Sesamia nonagrioides | reverse complement strand
TACGTTAGTTAGTTAGTTGTTTATTTGTGTGCGTAAAGCGCTTCCGTATTGGTCTCTAGCTTATAGTGGAGATAGAGAGGAAAGACAAGCTGCGACATGTGTTCTTATATAAATACCACATTTCAGTGGATAGCTGATCCCCAAAGTTGTATGCCATATGTCCATATTTTTTTTAAATAATTATAAACTAGTGCTTGACTGCAATCCCGCCTGATGGTAAGCAGTGATGCAATCGTTGATGGTAAAGCGCACTAGTTTATTAAGCCTATTCACTTAAAAAACTAAAGAATAGGAAGGATGACGGCAGTTGAGCGAGGTGATGCAATGTTAAACCCAAGACCAACACGACCAAACGAAGCTGCGCTAGAGGAAGATTGATCTGGAGACTTTCCACGACCAAACTCCCGACATAGCAACATTTGGCGCATCGTACCCGCCACACATCGCAACACAACTGCTCAGACCCGTCCTCCGTACGGCTTCACCAGACATCATGCCGGAACACGACGAATCGCTTGGTGGCAAGACTTTGTCTGGTGGGTGGTAACTTCTGCCGGCAGCCGATGTTATGGCCTACCACCGAGAAAAATTGCACTTGTAAATAAGGACTTTCTTTTCTGAACTTAGCGTTGACTGTCTTCTCAGCAGTCAGTACATGTCTCACTAACTTTTGTTTGCCTTTTCTCTTTAAAGACAGCACTGTTCAGCGCCACTAGTGAACAATGTCCTTTTTCGAGAGGAGACAAGCTGCGACACGCGTTTTAATAGAAATCCCGAACTATTTTGTTGCTAATGTCTTTTATCTGTTCTGCATATGGAAGTGTAGCCAATCTTAATTCTCTTATAAGCTTTAGTCATAACCGAAATACACAACTAGTGAATGTGTTATTAATCTTTACATGTCATGGAAATTCGAGACAATACGACTGTAGCCTCATTTTCTGAACCCTTGACATATTTTATAGTAAAATCACATTTTCAAGTAATAACCAAAATTTATATAATCAACTTGAAGGTTCTTTTATGTTAAATAATCAAATAAAGGTCTGTAATCCGTAAAAGTGTTGAAATGTTTTATACACCAGTATAGAAAATGTTTGACGGCCCTCACTATAGTCAGCTATAGTATGTATGTATGGCAAAACGCCTGGCCTTTGCCACTTCCTAATGCTTTCGTGCCAGAGTAGGAGAGGTCATTTGATGATTTCGATTTCCAAGCGATTGGCGGCGATTGTCTATTAGGTTGGCATAGTATTTGCTTCGCAGATTGTTTTTCCATGTTTGTGATATTGTTTGTTTAAGGCTTTTACTGGCGGCGTCAACGGACGAATTGTGTTTTGATGGCTTACACGTTGTTTTGTTTTGTTGTCTGTCATTTGTTATTGGAGTTCGTTACTCAATAACATAACGCGTTCGTCATTGAACTGGCTGTCTCTCCTTTTAATCCTTGTTCTTACTAGCATTTATTACATCTATTTATATTTATTTACTTCCACGAGAACGTCGGAGCCTGCGTCTTCCCACTTGTGACAGCAATTTCACTGAATGACACAAAGAAAAAATATACCGAGTGTTTGACACTCATAGATAAATAAGGGTGGTACGTCTCGCGTGGTTTTAATATCAACTATTTATTTTATAATGTTTTTCGTATATAGATGTCATATTACTCTATTGCCCGTGGCATTACACTAGGTACTATCAGAATACTAGTGCTGCGACATTTACTCACAAATGTCGCAGCACTTTGCTGAGATAGCCTTTTGGCCTCGTCAGGTACCTACTTTCTAATTATTGGTACTTTTTTTATGTATAACTTGTTTTTATATTTCATTGTGTCCACTTAGTGTAGTTTTAAGATTTTCCTGTACCTACGAGTCACAATAAATATTTTTCTTTTCTTTTTATAATTCTTGTAAGTTTTCTATAAACGTGCGACTAGTGATAGGTAGGAATATTTATAATGAAAATGATCCCAGTATCTACATCTAGTTGTTCTTATTTTTATTTATATCCTTCTTTTGGATAACAATACAGTTAATCCAGTGAAACTTCAGGCCGTTTTTTCTGTTGCGCGTTGGAAATTGTATTGGTCTTCCTCCACGGTGATGGTACAGTGTTTTATCGCTGCATTTAGCACGTTGTAGATAACAACTGCTCCAGCGTCAATAACCTGCGATGTTTAGCCACAAGTCTGTACTTTTTATTGTAAATGTTGTGTAAAATATTAATGTTTAACGAAATAAGTGTTAGTGTTCATAGTTAAATAGATAAACGTAAGAGATATTTTAGTTCATAAGCAACGTTGTATACATTGCATTTTAAAATATAAAAGAGACAAGAATAAATAAGAAAGTTATAATATAAATTCATTTTGTTTCATTTTTGTTAAAGGCACCGAGTTTGCGGAAAAATCAGAGTAAGTAGTTCTAAGTACACGTCGTTCTAACGAAGTGTATATGTAGTGAGCAACAGCTAATGTTAACATAGTTTTCAGGATAAATTATTTAATTTTATTTACCGTCTTATTGATAAGACTAGTTTCCATAGTTTTTTTTTTTTTTTGCAAAAAATGAACTTAGGAAGTGTCGTATGTCCGCGTATCTATCTAGCTCGCGCTACGAGAACGTAGTTGACAGAACTAACACACACACACAGAGCCAATTCTCGTAATTACCTGACTGCAAGGAAGGCTTATTTTAAGAACTGTTTGATCTCAGTCTCATCAGTCAGTTTTTAAATTTATTTGTCGCCGTGATGAGAATACGACTAGATTTGTTTAATATCACTGACAAAATTTCAGTTGCTCGTTCGTATGATAAAGCCTCCGAGCTACAAAGCAGCACAACGTTCTATGAAAACAAATTAAATATCTACATATGATGACATAACATACAATAGTCGAGAGAGTTTTGGGGGAGAATTACCTATAGTATCTACACTGAATTATACGTATACTATGAAACCGAAACGTCATGTAATGATAAGAAAACTAAACTAAAAAGACACTGATTGTTCTGCTTAGGAGAATAGCCCTGCCTGAGGGGTTCTGTGACTACGTTGCGAGACTCTATATGACACTTCCAAGACCGTCTTGGTTGCTAAAGGGGTCCACAGCGGTCCCGTGAGTGTGGGTCAGGGTGTTCGCCAGGGGGACCCGTTGTCGCCGTTGTTGTTCAACATGGCCATGGATGCGATTCTTGCGTCTCTACAGGAGGGAGTTGGCTATCGGCTGGAGGGAGAATCTGTCTCTGCTCTGGCTTACGCTGACGACCTGGTCCTGCTTGCGGGGTCACAGGCGGGGATGCAGTCCGGCATTGACTTTGTTTGGCGCACTGGAAGGATAATGGGTCTTTTCGTTAGCGATGCAAAGAGCCCGGTGCTTTTGATGGTGCCTGACGGGAAGCGCAAGAAGGTGCACTACCTGACCGGTCGTACCTTTAAGGTGGGGTCGCGATTAAGTTAAGGCATGTCTCTTGATCCAACGTTGGTGCTATCTGTGCGCTACCTGTACTTCAAGGCATCTGGATACGTGAGGTTAAAGCATGATGTCAAAGTAGCCTTGAATAACATATCTAAGGCGCACCTTAAACCGCAGCAGCCGCTCGAGATTGTGAGGGCACATCTCCTACACGGATGACAGACTCCGCATGCTCGACGTCCAAATCCGGAGGGCAGTGCGGTCATGGCTTTGGCTACCGAAGGCCGTGCCTGTTGGGTACTTCCACGCAGCAACCGCAGTTTGGCTACCGAAGGCCGTGCCTGTTGGGTACTTCCACGCAGCAACCGCAGACGGCGGCCTAGGGATACCTTCGTTGAGGACTTGGGGTACCAGATCTTATTAAAAGGAGATTCAGTCGCCTGGACTCACTTCCCTTCGCGCCCTGCGCTGGTATGAAATTAATACGTTCTTGTTATATTTACGAATATCGCGTTCCGTTTATCAGTTTCCAGCTCGTGATTTCCTTCTAGGTTGTGAAATTGTGTCACATTTAGGTACATTTTCGTAGTCCAGGAGTATCAAGAACAATGTCAATATTTTGGTAATAATATTGTATAGTAAGAGGGTAGTTTCTAAAAGTTTTGTGATATCGCGCTCGCTGTACGATGACTAGATGACTTTGTTTGTGATTCTAAATCTAAGGGCGCGTTTACACTAAGAGTAAATAAGAGTTTTTAGTTATTTTAATTATTTATTTTATGACTTTTTAAGATGTGGCATTTTTATAGTTTTGAATAATAATAACGATTGTGTATTTTTAATATCTTTTGGTACTGAGTTATAAAGGTTTGATTAGCTTTAGCTTACAACCAATTCATCGGAATAACTTTGGTTTAAAGGTACAAAAGAGGCGAGAGACAAACATAAAGTACAGAAAGAGCAGCCGATTGTCATTCTTTGATGATTTGAGGAACATCTCAAAATGCGACAGTCCAGCTCTTATAGTCAATCCTGTGCAGAGCAAGGTGCAGCACAGGAGACAGCAACTAGAGTAGTGGAAAGAAGAAAAAGAGAAGAAAAAAAAGAATCTACTTTTAAGAAGATGAAACCTTTTATAGCGGCTGTGCCACATAAACCACATAAATTTCTACCCCCACCTCCACCCCCAAAGCCTATGCCAAGCACTTCTGGGAGCGTGACATGGTCCCAATCCGCTAAAACTACTGCCGACAAACCTAAGGAGACTAAGGTAGCACCACGCTCATTTGCATCTAAAAACCTCCAGAAATAAAAACATTGACGAAACTGCCCAAACTGCCAAAACTAATACCTCCAAAGACTAAGAAACATAATATAGCTAATATAAACATTCGACCCTGTTTTACCTACCACCCAGAAGGAAAACCTGACCTACAAACCTGTGCCTAGAAGTGAGTCGAGCTCTGAGGAACGTCTGCGGTCCCCCAAGAATTTGGAAGATCTCACTTTTACATAAGCCCTTGTGTCACTATGTCTCGTGGGAAGGCTAACGCAAGGAATGAGATGAAGCAGAAACTTGATGAAGATATGTACGCCCCTATGATATGTACACATATGCAATAAGTTGTGGATTTTGATAGATATAGCAGAATTATTTAAAAAAATATTCTGTTACCAGCTGTGCCTATATTTCTTTTATTATTATAAACTGGTGCTTAATCACAATGCTACCTGATGATAAGCAGTGATGTAATCGTTGATGGTAAAGCGTGTTAATTTATTAAGAGCTTATTCACTCAAAAAAAACTGAGCCAATAGGAAGGGAGACGGCAGTTGAGCGAAGTGATGCAATATTAAACTGAACAACATGACCAACGATGTTGCGCCAGAGGAAGATTGATCTGGAGACCCTCCACCAACAAACTCCTGAACACATCGCATCTTATCTGCTCAGACCCATCTTGTGTAGGGCTTCACCAGCTTTCTCTTGGATCGCATTCTCTTTGATCTTGTACTTGGCGGCAAGACTTTGTCTGGTGGACTTTTGCCGGCAGCCGAAGTTATGGCCTACCACCGGGAATTGCCATGCACACTTTTTGTTTGTGTGTTTATCAGAAATCAATTTGGTATCTATTTTTTTGGGGACTTGGGTTTTTTTTGGTAACATTGTCGTCTTCACTTGCACATAGCCGATGTTAACCATAGGCTAACATTAGCTGCAAGTGAAGAATATTTTTGCAAAATAATGGAAAAGATGGAAAAAAGTTTGCTGTGTTGCCATAGTATTTGGTAAGAAATTCCTGTACAATTATATTAAAGAAAATACTAATTACCTTATAGTCTATGGAATGAGTCTACTGGATGAGGATACCAGTAACATTGACAGCGTGGACCACTTCAGAAAACAGCTGGCCTGAGAGATAAAGCGGCTGACAGAGATGTGTAAAACCTGGGACAAGATTCTGGAGCAGATTGTGTTACCAGAGTCTGTGCAGGTAAACTGACAAGACTTAGAAAAAAATTTCATTTACAAAAATAATTCTCATTAAGTAACTTACAAAATGTCTTGATTTTTATGCCTTTCATTTTCAACTTATTTATTACTTGCTCATTACTCTAAACTAGAAATAACTTAATAAGTTTGCTGTTTTCTTTTTTAGTTTCAAACTTAGATGGCTATCATATCAGATCTTGAGAAGAAACACAGATAAATCTATGAGAATAGGCATTTGTTGTGCAGGAGTAGAGCCTGTGGGACTATAGGCCCCGCTATTTAATTTTGCAGGAAGCAGTGCTGTCAGCAGTAGGCCAAGCTCAGCTGCTGATGTCCCAGAAGCTGCAGCAGTTCGCGTCGCTGGTGGAGCGTTGCGCCCATCCCGAGCCCGGCGCGGCACTCGTCACACCAGCCGACCTGCACCGCTTTGGGAACATGGTGTTCATGGAAGTAACTACTGTTCCTGACAGAGCCCGGCGTGGCACTCATACACCCGCCGATCTGCACGGCTTCTGGGACAAGGTGTTCATGCAGGTAACTACTGTGTCTGACAGAGCGCTGCGGCACTCATCACACCCGCCGACCTGCACGGCTTCTGGGACATGGTGTTCATGCAAGTACATAAATACTGTGTCTGACAGAGCCTGGCGCGGCACTCATCACACCCGCCGACCTGCACGGCTTCTGGGACATGGTGTTCATGCAGGTAACTACTGTGTCTGACAGAGCCCGGCGCGGCACTCATCACACCCGCCAACCTGCACGGCTTCTGGGACATGGTGTTCATGCAGGTAACTACTGTGTCTGACAGAGCCCGGCGCGGCACTCATCACACCCTCCGACCTGCACGGCTTCTGGGACATGGTGTTCATGCAGGTAACTACTGTGTCTGACAGAGCCCGGCGCGGGACTCATCACACCCGCTGACCTGCACGGCTTCTGGAACATGGTGTTCATGCAGGTAAATACTGTGTCTGACAGAGCCCGGCGCGGCACTCATCACACCCGCCGACCTGCACGGCTTCGGGGACATGGTGTTCATGCAGGTAACTACTGTGTCTGACAGTAAAAATATATTTTCAATAATTTTTGTAGGATGTGTCTCTAAGGCGTTGTCCTATTTGGCGAAGATCGCACGATGACACGATGCGTTCGTGTGATGAGTTCAAACATACAGATTTAATCAGTGTCCTATTTGAAACCCGCAACTAATCGTGCGAGTACAAGAAATGCTTAATAACGATCGTACGATGTGTTTGATCGTGCGATCAGGTAATCAAATCAACAGATCTCTTTTGAGTGGCCTAATTGGTTTTCTACGCGATGCGTCAACGCGCGAGGGGCGACTGCTCGACAGCAAAAACTGTGCATATCTGTAAAGAGCGATCGTTAAAGCGGCGCGAGCGCGACGACAGCCATCGAGTGACGGCTTCACACGATGGACATCGGGCGATTAGGACACCTTACGGCGTCGTCCTAATTGGCAAAGATCGGAGGAAAGGGAACTGCTTTAAAGAAGAAGAAACCTTTTATTGCGGGTGTGCCACATACACTACATAAATTTCTACACCCACCTCAACCCCCAAAACCTATGCCAAGATGCCAAGCACTTCTGGGAGGGTGACACAGTCCCAATCAGCTAAAAATTATTAAAAACATATTTTTACTGTCAGACACAGTAGTTACCTGCATGAACACTATGTCCCAGAAGCCGTGCAGGTCGGCGGGTGTGATGAGTGCCGCGCCGCGCTCTGTCAGATACAGTAGTTACCTGCATGAACACCATGTCCCAGAAGCCGTGCAGGTCGGCGGGTGTATGAGTGCCACGCCGGGCTCTTGCAGACACAGTAGTTACTTCCATGAACACCATGTTTCAGAAGCGGTGCAGGTCGGCAGGTGTGACGAGTGCCGCGCCGGGCTCGGGACGGGCGCACCGCTCCACCAGTGACGCGAACTGCTGCAGCTTCTGATACATCAGCAGCTGAGCTTGGCCCACTGCTGACAGCACTGCTTCCTGCAAAATTAAATAGCGGGGCCTATAGTCCCACAGGCTCTACTCCTGCAGAACAAATGCCTATTCTCATAGATTTATCTGTGTTTCTTCTCAAGATCTGATATGATAGCCATCTAAGTTTGAAACTAAAAAAGAAAACAGCAAACTTATAAAGTGATTTCTAGTTTAGAGTAATGAGCAAGTAATAAATAAGTTGAAAATGAAAGGCATAAAAATCAAGACATTTTGTAAGTTACATAATGAGATTTTTTTTTTGTAAATGAGATTTTTTTCTAAGTCTTGTCAGTTTACCTGCACAGACTCTGGTAACACAGTCTGCTCCAGAATCGTGTCCCAGGTTTTACACATCTCTGTCAGCCGCTTTATCTCTCAGGCCAGCTGTCTTCTGAAGTGGTCCACGCTGTCAATGTTACTGGTATCCTCATCCAGTAGACTCATTCCATAGACTATATGGTAATTAGTATTTTCTTTAATATAATTGTACAGGAATTTCTTACCAAATACTATGGCAAGACAGCATACTTATTTCCATCTTTTCCATTATTTTGCAAAATTATTCTTCACTTGCAGCTAATGTTAGCCTATGGTTAACATCGGCTATGTGCAAGTGAAGACGACAATCTAGCCAAAAAAAACCCAAGTTCCCAAAAAAAAAGATACCAAATTGATTTCTGACAAACACACAAACAAAAAGTGTGCATGGCAATTCTCGGTGGTAGGCCATAACTTCGGCTGCCGGCAAAAGTCCACCAGACAAAGTCTTGCCGCCAAGCACAAGATCAAAGAGAATGCGATCGAAGAAAAAGCTGGTGAAGCCCTACACAAGATGGGTCTGAGCAGTTATGATGCGATATGTTCAGGAGTTTGGTGGTGGAGGGTCTCCAGATCAATCTTCCTCTGGCGCAACATCGTTGGTCATGTTGTTCAGTTTAATATTGCATCACTTCGCTCAACTGCCGTCTCCCTTCCTATTCGCTCAGTTTTTTTTTTAGTGAATATGCTCTTAATAAATTAACACGCTTTACCATCAACGATTACATCACTGCTTATCATCAGGTAGCATTGTGATTAAGCACCAGTTTATAATAATAAAAGAAATATAGGCACAGCTGGTAACAGAATATTTTTTTTAAATAATTCTGCTATATCTATCAAAATCCACAACTTATTGCATATATGTACATATCATAGGGGCGTACATACCTTCATCCAGTTTCTGCGTCATCTTCATCCTTTCGTTAGCCTTCCCGCGAGACATAGTGACACAAGGGCTTATGTAAAAGTGAGATCTTCCAAATTCTTGGGGGGACCGTAGACGTTCCTCAGAGCTCGACTCACTTCTAGACACAGGTTTGTAGGTCAGGTTTTCCTTCTGGGTGGTAGGTAAAATAGGGTCGAATATTTATATTAGCTAAATTATGTTTCTTAGTCTTTGGAAGTACCAGTTTTGGCAGTTTGGGCAGTTTCGTCAATGTTTTTATTTCTGGTGGTTTTTAGATGCAAATGAGCGTGGTGCTGCCTTAGTCTCCTTAGGTTTGTCGGCAGTAGTTTTAGCGGATTGGGACCATGTCACGCTCCCAGAAGTGCTTGGCATAGGCTTTAAGGGTGGAGGTGGGGGTAGAAATTTATGTGGTGTATGTGGCACACCCGCTATAAAAGGTTTCATTTTCTTTAAAGCAGCTTCTTTTTCTTCTCCTCCTTTTCTTCTTTCCACTTCTCTAGTTGCCTTCTCCTGTGCTGCACCTTGCTCTGCACAGGATTGACTACAGGAGCTGAACTGTCGCATTTTGAGATGTTCCTCAAATCATCAGAAAATGACAATCGGCTGCTATTTCTGTACTTTATGTTTTTCTCTCGCCTCTTTTGTACCTGAAAACTAAAGTTATTCTGATGAATTGGTTGTAAGCTAAAGCTAATCAAAACTTTATAACTCGCTACCAAAAGATATTAAAAATACACAATCGTTATTATTATTCAAAAACTATTAAAATGCCATGTATCTAAAAAAGTCATAAAATAAATAATTAAAATAACTAAAAACATTTATTTGCTCTTAGTGTAAACGTGCCCTTAGATTTAGAATCACAAACAAAGTTATCTAGTCATCGTACAGCGAGCGCGATATCACAAAACTTTTAGAAACTGCCCTCTTGCTATACAATATTATTACCAAAATGTTAACATTGTTCTTGATACTCCTGGACTACAAAAATATACCTAAATGTGATACAATTTCACAACCTAGAAGGAAATCACGAGCTGGACAGGAGCGTATTAATTTCACACCACACGGCGCGGGGGCGCGAAGGAAAGTGAGTCCAAGCGACTGAATCTCCTTTTAATAAGATCCGGTACCCAAGTCCGCAACGAAGGTATCCCTAGGCCGCCGTCCGCGGTTGCTGCGTAGAAGTACCCAACGGGCACGGCCGTCGGTAGCCGAAGCCATGAACGCACTGCCCTCTGAATTTGGATGTCGCGCATGCAGAGTCTGTCATCCGTGTAAGAGATGTGACCTCACAATCTCGAGCCGCTGCTGCGGTTTAAAGTGTGCCTTAGAGATGTTATTCAAAGCTAGTTTGACATTATGCTCTAACCTCGCGTATCCAGATACCTAAAAGACTACGCACAGATAGCGCCAACGTTGGATCAAGAGACATGCCTTAATCATCGCGACCCCACCTGAAAGGTACGACCGGTCAGGTAGTGCACCTTCTTGCGCTTCCCGTCAGGCACCACCGAAAGCACCGGGCTCTTTGCTTCGCTAACGAAAAGACCCATCATCCTTCCAGTGCGCCAAACACAGTCAATGGAGGACTGCATCCCCGCCTGTGACCCCGCAAGCAGGACCAGGTCGTCAGCGTAAGCCAGAGCAGAGACAGATTCTCCCTCCAGCCGATAGCCAACTCCCTCCGGTAGAGACGCAAGATTCGCATCCATGGCCACGTTGAACAACAACGGCGGCAACGGGTCCCCCTGGCGAACACCCTGACCCACACTCACGGGACCGCTGTGGACCCCATTAGCAACCAAGACGGTCTTAGAAGTATCATAGAGTCTCGCAACGTAGTCACAGAACCCCTCAGGCAGGCCTCTTCTCCTAAGCAGATCAATCAGTGCCACATGCGACACTGTATTGAACACCTTGGCAAAATCGTGCACTGCAACATGGCATGGCACGCTGTCGTGCATCAGGAGGCCAGCATGCTTCAAGCCTCAACGGCAAAACAGAGTGCATGTGCCGGAGGGGTACCGACGCGATCTAAATCGGCCGATACTCCCCCTGCCCAGCAGGTGTCTCCGTCTTAGGCACAAAGACCGTACGGCAGCCGCGGAGCTTTTCAGGGACTTCACCAGATATCAGCTACGTATTGAATATTTCCGCCTGAGTCACAGCAGCCAACGCGTTCCAGGTCCCCGGGAGAATTCTCGCTGGACCCGAAGTAGACCTATTGTCCACTCGAGACATCTCCACCTCCTCAGGAATGAATGGTTTCCACAACTTCGAGTAATCGCGCCTGCCCGTACTGCTCTAAGCGTTTTAACGCACCCAGAACTTCCGGTGTGAGCCCCAGGGCGTTCGACACAGCCTCCATCACCGGTCATCAGTAGGCTTCCAGCTCTGACAAGCTATGACTAACACCCCGAGTTTGGCCGTCAATCACCTCCGCAGATGCTCTGGACCGACAAGTCTTGCACAGCTTCTGCACTCACTCGTACTCTACTCTGCGCCGCTTACGCGCAAAAATCTTGACTGAGGTAGACTTTGTCTGACTTTCGTGCCTAGGCCGCCCCCGCCTTTTCCCATCCTGTGCCCCCCGAGCCATCCTCGTTTCGGACCTCGTCAAGAGCTCCTCAACGATTTTGGCCGGGTCTACGTTACTAGACAAGTCCGGGCATTGCAGGAGCACGGGTACTGCCGTGTATTTAGAAAGCACCTAAGCTCGCATGATAGGCTGCTCCGACACGGGGCTTTCAGCAGTGCCAACGGTCAGGATGACTGTAGGCATTTCTGCACTAGGTACTTGTAGGCCCCCTTCCACCGGTACCCCTTGATCGCTTCGAGGTAGCGCCCCAACTGCGGCAACTCCCTCACCAGCAGCTGGTTAATATTGCTAGCACTACTTTCGGCTCCAATCAGATGCGCTTCCGTCCGAGCCAAGAGCTCACCCTCTTCTTCACGCCACCTCCGTTTCACCTGTGGTGGGGCGGCTGCGGCGTTTGCCCTAATGGGATGGGCGCGCCGCATGTGCACTCCCAACCCAATTTTGGTCCGAAATGCCCTGCTACATTCCGGAAAGGTCCAATCGCTTTCCTCCCACCCTGAGAGAGGCGGAGATCGATCAGACGGACTTACAGGTTTAAGGGTCGACACCTCCGGCTCCTGTGGGAGGCCGGAGGTTCGGCCATAGGTTTCTCTATGGTCAAAAACAGTGGTCCCTTTTTATACCTGTTGTGACCAGGGGGCTAGCCCAGCCACTAGGCTCACCCATAACTTTTGTGAACGCCCCATCCGTAGAAGCTGTGGATTTGGCGTCAGTGACCCACCTGGGACTTCTCCGGGTACTTTCCCCAAAGCCAAACCTAGATATACCGCTATATACATAGGCATAAGCTTATCTGCGAAGGTAGTTGTAGAGAAGGATATATTCGCCGCAGTGCAGTTCGCCAAAAAGGCGTTGAGCCATTCAATCCGTTACTGAAGCGCACGAACATAGTGATACCTTAGATGAGTTTGAACCCGCTCAGGGCGAGAAGAGGGCTGTCGTCAATGGGTGCTCCAACCGATTGGTGCAGGTCAGCGATCGCCTAGTAAAATTTACATTTAATTCTTCTTTCCATGACTTTTTTGCCGTTTTCGAAAAAAATCATGACAAATAGAGTTGACAGGTTCATGATTTTTAACTGTGGTTCTTTCACCTCTTCAAAATTTTAATTTTCATAATTTTACAAATTCTCATGCAGGTGCTATTAGACAGCTCACAGCATTTTGCACACACGGCAAATACGCCAGAATAACTGATTGACTAGCGAAGAGAGCAACAATCGCGCACAACACCTACCCAAAGAGTAGGTACCGACGATAATTTTAAAATGATCCACTACGAAGCTTATCAGTTTAGTCTGTCATGATGAATCCAGAAAATTTAATATTTTTAAATTTCTCGTGAATCTATTGTCTAAACAAATTGCGAAGAGAATGTTGTATACTTTTTGCTTTCCTGTTGTCAACCATACTAGCTACCATACTACATTGCATTTTTCTGCTGTTCTAGTTGAATTTGTTGGAAATGGAGAAGGAGATCTACTTGCGTACATGGGATAGAGTTGGTGGTTGGGTAACTCTAAACATATTGGGAGTGTACAGAAATTCTATATATGTGTGAGTGCTTACAGTGTTTGGCTGAACAGACCAAACTGTAGTCATTTCACACATTCCTATCTTGGAGGCACGGAATAAATAAGTAGGGTTTTTATTTGTGAATGTGAGAGTGTACGTCAAATGCACTGCTTACGTTACTGTGTCACATTACTGTGAGTATTTATTTGTGTACGTCGAATTAAAGATGGCATATTTAAATTATAATTTACTTGACGGTTCTTTTATCTTAAGTAATTACTATTCCAAACCATAGTAAAAAAGTGGCCAAAAAGTATATCACTGTTAACCCCAAAACTGAAAGCCGCTTGGAAGTTTTGCTTGGTGATTGTAGATGATGTTGACTTCTATGCTTGAAAACATTTAGTAAAAAATTTCAAGAGCAGGTAGTGAAAATACATGATCATTGACTCGTCAATCACTATGAGTAGATGTCAAGAGCTTATATTTGAGAGTTACTGTACTCTGATGTATGAAAACCTATGAACAAGTAAACAGATGAAATAGAATTTTGTCTAAAAGTTTTTTTTGTAAATCACGTAAATTACTGTAAAAATTTTCATTTTTAATGTCTGGACTTGAAAAGAGACGATGAACCTTGAGTTTGTGTCGGCTTTTCTTCTCTGTGTTTTTCTGAAGGAGCACTACCTCAGGCCAACGTGTGAACCTATCGATTGCCGTGGGGCAGTACCTATATCCTTGTGACAAGAGCAATGGACCGATCAAGTCTATGTGAATGTGCATAAACCTAGAAGAAGGAACACCGAATGTACCTAGTGGTGAAGAGACATGTCGTGTGAACTTCGCACGCTGGCAAGACAGACAAGTCTTTCTTAATGCCTGGCCAAACAAACCTATCCGAAACCAGCTTTACAGAGGCATTCGACCCTGGATGACTCATCGAATGAAGGCTTTCGAACACCTGGCGCCGAAACACTTTTGGGACATATGGTCTAACATTACCATCTCTTTCCTCGCAGTATATGCTGGATTTAACACCTGGTAGCTGCATCTTCTTTAGTTGCAATGATATTTGACCCTGCAGGAGAGGCTTCAATTTCAGATCGTGTTCTTGAGCATTTGCTAAACGATAAGATCAACGGGTTGCAAAATGTCCTCAATCCTAGAGAGAGTGTCTGCAACAACCTTATCCCTACCAGAGATGTGCCTAAAACAGTTACAGTGATAGTCTCTGAGATGAGATTGTGACCAGAATTTGAAAGTTTTTTTTTTAAGAACGAAAATTATCACTGCCCAATATTCTAATAGAACTAAATTAACCACTTGAGCGTGCCGTATAACAATAGTCTGAAATGCATATAATAAAATTTTCCGTTTTCCCTGAACCCGGTATACATACCGTGTATGAATATAGTTCAGTGCAGTTTTAAAGCGGATCCGCGGGTACGATCACGGCCTCAGCGCCTACGGCTTCTCCCTCGTCCCAGTTTACTTGAGTGGGGTCATCCCAACCCACAGTGAGCTATTCGATGCGCATGCGATCTTCTTCCAGCAAAGCATCGACATCTTAGTCATGTTCGTCTTCGTTCTGCGAGCCTGATGTGGTGCGCTGGTGGCTGCTAGAGGCGACTGCAGCATAAGCGAATGCAGAATCAGAGGTGCCTTCGCCCTCGGCGTTGTCGCTGTCGTAAAATGAGTCCGAGCTGGGCTGGTCAGCTGCACCAGAAGCATCGGTGCGAACGCTGAGTAGGCTGCTGCTCCTAGCCAATGGTTCTGCCACTGCGAACAGGTCTACCTCCTTCAACCATTCGTCGACAGGAGCGCCGCTCACACGAAGACACTCCAACCGGGACTCGTACTTTGCTTTCGAGATCTCTAGTAGCATGCAGTTCATCCAAACGGACCTCAAGCTAGGGGCCATTAGGGTCGTTTGGGTCCACAATCGAATTATGATTTATCTGGGATTGATAAGGCTGATCATGTAGCATTTTTCGCATCGTGCTTTTTGTCTGAAATGATGGATGAGTCATCACGTCGGAGTTAGCAGTTTGGTAAACTCAATGAATTTAATAAGAACTCAAAACTTTGGTGGATCAGAAAGTTTCTTTATTTTATAACTGTGTCAACAATGCGAGGGTAGACAGTGACCATCGCGGCGGACAAGCAGTCAAGTTAAATAACAATCCACGAATGAGCGTGGCCCGGCCGAAGATTCGGCCGCTCGCCGCGCGCGCATAGGAACCGGTTCTCGGTACAGAAATTCAATACATATAACGATGATCGCCTGTCCGCTCGCGCATACAAACTAATTTTACAAACAACAAGTTGTACAAATTATTTTTCTTATTTGTTTACACAAATGTTTACAGTTTCTGAGAATTTCAGTTTTAATTCTTCTTGCCCTAACTGCTCAACAGGATTCGATGGATTCGTAGATATTTTGGTGATCTGATAATTGTCTTAAAGTCTTAGTCGTAGTTAGGTTGTCTGGTAAGTATTGTGTGGTAAAGTCTTGCCGCCAAGCGATTCGTCGTGTTCCGGCATGATGTCTGGTGAAGCCGTACGGAGGACGGGTCTGAGCAGTTGTGTTGCGATGTGTACCGGGTACGATGTGCCTAATGTTATTGTGTCGGGAGTTTGGTCGTGGAGGGTCTCCAGATCATCCTCTGGCGCAGCATCGTTGGTCGTGTTGTTGGGTTAAACATTGCATCACCTCGCTCAATCGTCTTCCTTCCTATTCACTCAGTTTTTTTTAAGTGAATAGGCTTAATAAGCTAGTGCGTTTTACCATCAACGATTGCATCACTGCTTACCATCAGGCGGGATTGCAGTCAAGCACTAGTTTATAACTAGTAAAAAAAAAAAAAAAAAACTCACTCGTTCTCATTGCTCTCAACAGTGCACACCTTTTGCGTCGCATCATCATTATGTGTTGCAGTGACGGATTGTAAACGATATCTTTTTGAATATCTTTATACTGTTTCATGGTCATAAATTAAGACAATAGAGCCAACCTCTAGCTATAACATACAGGCTATCAATAGCAACTCAGGAGGAAATTTAAGTTCAATAGATAATATCAATTTGGTGCATCAAAATATTCAAGGACTTATGTACAAAGATTTAGAGGTAGATTTATTCATGAACCATTATTGTACCTATTGATATTCTTTGTATAACCGAACACTAGCTAAAAACTCACCAGTTCTCGTTCAATTTTAAGAATCACCAGGTTGGTAGTTCGTTTAACAGAATAAATCATACGGCGAGAGAGAAAGCAGGTCTCCTTGCATCTCTTTTTGCCCATAGCTCGCGTCTTGATACTGGCAGTGCTACTCCACCTAATTTACCTCATTGCGAAGTTTCAATGCCGGAGGTTCGCATTCGGAACAAAGAGGTCCTGAGAGCACTGTGTCGTCTGGACATGAATAAGGCTAGTGGTCCAGATGGTATACCAGCGATTGTTCTTAAGGCATGTGCGCCCGAGTTGTCTCCTGTATTGACGCACCTGTATCGCCTCTCATTTGGGACTGGTATAGTGCCCAAGTCCTGGAAGCTTGCCAACGTGCAGCCCGTGCCCAAAAAGGGTAGTCGTGCCGATCCTACCAACTATCGGCCGATTTTGGTAACCTCCATACTCTGCAAGATTATGGAGCGTGTATTGAACTCGCGCCTCTTGGCTGACTTGGAAGGTAACGATCTCCTCAGTGACCGACAGTACGGTTTTCGGCGCTATCGGTCAACTGGGGACCTACTAGTGTATGCCACTCACTTGCGGGGCGAGGCCCTCGAGAAAAATGGGGAAGCGATTGCCGTCTCCCTTGATGTCTCGAAGGCCTTCGACCGGGTATGGCACGCTGGCCTTTTGAGTAAGCTTCCAGCGTATGGCGTTTCCGCTGGCCTGACTGGCTGGGTAAAAGACTTCCTGACTGAACGGTCCCTCCGAGTTGTTATCGACGGATGCTCATCGGAGCCCATGTCGACCAATGCCGGTGTTCCTCAGGGGTCTGTTCTCTCTTCAACTCTGTTCCTGCTGCATATTAACGATCTGCTGATGCCCGGTATCTAGGTATCTATGGCTATGCAGATGACAGCACAGTTGTGGAGAGATACCTGCCGGAAGCTCGGGCTAGTAAGGAAACAATCCGGTCCGAAAGAGATGCTATGGTAGAGCGTACGAGTGCTGCACTACAGGCAGTCTTCGAATGGGGCAAAGCCAATATTGTAGCATTCCATGCTGCCAAAACACAGGCGTGTCTTTTCACCGCCAAAAGGAGCCCGTTCGCCTTGGCTCCTACTTTTCAGAATGTATCCTTGGAGTGCACCAACCGCTTTTAGGAGCTTTTAGGAAAAAAAAAGCTTTTAGGAGTAGAGATTTCCTCGAACCTTAACTTTGGGCGGTTCATTGAGTCCAAGGCCAAGGTGGCTGCCAGAAAACTTGGCGTTATCGCAAAGATCCGGCGGTACTTCACACCGGGGCAGCTTCTAATGTTGTACAAAGCACAGGTCCGCTCGTGTGTGGAGTACTGCAGCCACATTTGGGCTGGAGCTGCGAGCTGTCACCTGAACATAATTTTTTTCCGGGATAAAAGGTGGCCTATGTTCTTTCTCAGGGTCCAAAGATTGTCGGTGCCAAATTTCATCAAAATCGGTTGAGGGGTTTAAGCGGGAAAGCGTAACAGACAGACAGACAGGCAGACAGAGTTACTTTCGCATTTATAATATTATATTAGTATGGATTTCAGTCCTGCAATCTTGTAAAACTATTTTTGGAGCCCACAAGAATAACACTTACTTGTGCCACGTGCCTAGATAGTATTTTTACAAACATAATACCAAGCCACAAAGAAGTTGTAAATTAACTTGATTCTGATCACTGCGGACAAAGTATTACTATTCCAAACCATAGTAAAAAAGTGGCCAAAAAGGATATCACTGTTAACCCCGAAACTGAAAGCCGCTTGGAGGTTTTGCTTGGTGATTGTAGATGATGTTGACTTTTATGCTTGAAAACATTTAGTAAAAATTTTCAAGAGCAGGTAGTGAAAATACATGATTATTGACTCGTCAATCACTATGGGTACATGTCAAGAGCTTATATTTAAGAGTTACTGTAATCTGATGTATGAAACCTATGAACAACTAAACAGATGAAACAGAATTTTGTCTAACAGTTCTTATTTTACATGTTTAGCTCGCTTCTCCCCTGAAGACAAGCAAAGAATTAAAATCAAGAAGAGGTTTGGACTCTTTCTCACACAACAACCTGAACCTATACTATAAGATGTTGCTAAAATAAGCAAGCATTTAGTAAAAAATTTCAAGAACAGGTAGTTAAAATACATGATCATTGACTCGACAATCACTATGGGTCATATTTGAGAGTTATTGTACTCTGATGTATGAAACCTATGAACAACTAAACAGATGAAATAGAACTTTGCCTAACAGATTTTTTTTTAGTTTTTTTTTTTACATTTGTTGAATTTTGAGGGCTCCAACAACCCGTAGCAACTGCCACTAGATGTCCATATGGCAACCGGGACCAAGTTCTTTACGTGCTTTCCGAGGCACGACCAGACCAGTGCAAATATTCATATTCATGCATACAAATATTTGCACTGTGCGGGGATCGAACCCGCGCCTCCTTGCGCAGCGGCTGCATTCGCTACCGATACGCCACGGAGGCTGTCGAATAAGGACGGAATAAGGGGATACAGTCACATACACAAATAGCCAGACCCGGAACAACTGCTAATAGGTCATACAAATATTTGTACCGTGCGGGAATTGAACCCGCGACACGCAGGTAACCGTGCCGTCAATGGACATACGGCAGTATGGTCGGTGGTTTGACCCCATTGGTTAAATGTTCTGGCAATTACCTACTCTAAGGATGCCTGGCTAGTCCCATGGCCGATGTAGATAATTATTATTCACAGACTCCACAAAATTCCTAACATAGCCAATAGCCACGCGCAGCAGATGAGCAGATGTAGTTTTCTCGGTAGTAGACGCAGTAGTAGATAACATCGGCTGCCGGTAGAATTTACCACCCACCAGACAAAGTCTTGCCGCTAAGCTAAGATCCGTCGGGTTCCGGCATGATGTCTGGTGAAGCCGTACGAAGAACGGGTCTGAGCAGTTGTATCGCGATGTGTGCCGGGTACGATGCGCCAAATGTTGATGTGTCGGGAATTTGGTCGTGGAGGGTCTACAGATCAGTCTCCCTCTGGCACAGTATCGTTGGTCGTGTTGTTGTGTTTAACTCACTCAACTGCCTTCTTCCTTTCTATTCACTCAGTTTTTTCAATGAATAGGCTCTTAATAAACTAGCGCACTAACTTCGCTTTACCATCAACGATTGCATCAATGCTTACCATCAGACGGGATTGCAGTCAGGCACTAGGTTATAATTATAAAAAAGCATATCGTACAGGTACAAAAAACAAATGAAATAAAAGAAAAGAAATCGTTTATTTTGCGCACATCCTTATACATACATACAGTATATGTAGTGACAGTAGTGGTAGGCCAATAATAGTTTTAAACTAAGAAAACAGAACAAAAAAAAAGAGAAACAGATAAAAAGACAATCAACAGATGTGAGTCCAACAGATCGGTCGGCAAATAGGTCCAGTTCAGCATAAATGCCAGACAACTACGTAGCAGTTGCCTGACGCTGGTTGGACCACCAATGGAATATTATATGACATGAATGGTAAAAACCCCTTCTCTATTCAACGCAAAACGCGTGTGCGCGCGTAATCCCGACATTGTAGTCGTATCATTACTGTATGAAATGTCAAAAGATCTCTGAGAAAGAGTTCTAATAATTTTACAGATCACTTCGCTCGCTATTACATTTTATTTTCTCTTAGTTGTTATCTTTTCTGCATCTACTTTAAGTGCTAAACTATTTCTTAAATACTTTTTAAAAAAGTAAGGCCACTACCTACGTACCTACCCTTTTACATTGCTACACTCTTTGGACAAACGTTACATCTACTGAACGCAACATACTGTGATTAGATTGAATCCGATTTCCATCCAGATGTGAGAGTGACAACACTTTTCTGCACGCACTCGAGGACCTTGAACATCAGTCGCTTAGAGTTGTTCTTGGCAGCGAACTCAATGAGATCTATTGTCTTCCTCGAATGCCGCGCATTAATCTATGTACGCAGAGCTGCTTCAACTTCCGCAACATGTAATACATGGACAACAGCAACATCTGCTCCACGCCCGACTTGGGCAGCACGTCTAGGTATAGAAAGTCCTTGAAATGCTCAAGAGTAGCTTTAGTGGTGCCGCTGACGTGCACGCGTCCTTCGGCGGTCTCGCGCCACTCGCCGGCTAGCATGTGGCGCAGCACAGGGCTGCTGGTCGCCAGCACGAGGCGGTGAACGCGCACGGAGCCGTCTTCGCAGCGCAGCTCGAAGTCCGTCAGCTCCGTGTCGTCGTGCAGACACTCGAATGAACTCGCCTGCGGGTGCATCGCCACCGTCATCTCGGACTTTGGTATTCGTATTATATGGTGGTCTTGCCCACTACCTTTAGGTCCTCGCTGTTGAAATACATCATGTAGTTAATTCAAGTCGTCAAAGTGGCTAAACTTGACGAACCGCACGAATACGAAATTTCTGTCCTCGCCATATACACGTGCTTGGATCACTTGCACTTAGAATAGCCCTGCGCAGTCGATTACGTATTCGGGACTCCTATATTTGATGCTGTCATCGTCACTTTCAGTAAGTTATGTTTTTGTGGAACATCTTTTATTGTTATTCTTAATACGCTGGCATATTTAGTCTCAAAGAAAATCAAATCCACAAAGTGTTCTTAAACATTTAGTAATAAATTAATACAGGTTTATAAGTAGTAGTAAACTAGTAAAAAATTACCGTAGCAATTAATTTAATATTCCAAAAAAAACTTTATGGGTTAATATCGACCCATATGCCAGGAAAATAATTTCAATTGCATCGTAATTTCCCTGAAATTAGGCAGATTTTTTTGCCAATTTAAATTATTTTTCGAGTTGTTTGCAGCTTCCATGAGAGCGTTTTTGAACTAAAGTCAAGTCCTTTTGCGCTGCGCACAGCAGGAGAGCGAGAGGGACAAGGATATAAGGTGGGGTGCAGACGGATGATTTTATACAGTTGAATACAGAAATATACGTATAAGATTATTTGATAAATAGTTTATCAATAGTATTAAAAGCCAATTTTTTGGTTTGGACGTTTATTTTAGGCAGAAAAATTACAGTAGTTGCGATTGTTGCGAATAACAAAATTTGGTTTGATGGTGAACCGACTACCATCCGTTTTTGTGGAGATATAAAAGAATATTAATTATCGAAATCTTAATTATCGACACTTCAGCGGCGACCAATCAGTGCTGCCGCTCACCATTCTCACTTCCATCCTGTCTCGCTGAGCGTCCGTTTACTCGTCGACAGATGGCGGCACGTGCTAGCAACTTTTCGCCAACAGATGGCGTTAACGTATGCCTCCGGCCTTGGAAGTTCCTGCTTCCAACGAAGTACCGATGACGTTGACATTTTACTGGATATTGGATGGTTATTGTGCATCCATTTTCTTCTTCTCTTCTTGTGGTAGCAACGGACATATTTTTGAAAATGCCGTTCGCGCCATTCCTGCCTCTGTTTTTATGTCAGCGCCTCGTGACAGACCATCTTTCCCAGGAAAAATACGAAGGATTCTTCGCAAGCACCACTTGAGAGGCGGAAGGTTATCCTCTTTGATGAGTACAAGAGTATTAAGTACCAATTCTCCCTTACTTGTCTTCCACTTCATTCTGGTCTGAAGCTCCGCTATGTACTCCTTTGACCACCTCTACCAGAATTGCTGGCGCATCTTCTCGACATTGTCGTAACGGGACAGGCGATGTGTAGCTGTAGTCGTCAGATCTGGATGGACGGGTGCGGTGAGCGGTCGGCCAATCAGAAACAGGGAAGGACTGAGGTGAATAAGGTCATTTGGATCAGTGGAAATGGGGTACATGGGTCAAGAGTTCAGGACGGCTTCGATGTGAGTTAAAGTTACTTCTGGTACGTTAAGTTCGCGTTGTCAATAACACGACGGATGTGATATTTGCAGGACTTCACTCCTGCCTCCCACAATCCCCCAAAATGCAGTGTATATGGTGGTCATCATCATTCTCCTGCCCTTATCCCAATTTATTTGGGGTCGGCGCAACATGTCTTTTTCTTCCATGCATCCCTATCGGAAACCATCTCGGCAGTCACCCCCTTCTTAGCCATATCATCCTTCACACATTCCATCCATCGTTTCTTTGGTCTTCCCCTACTCTTATAGCCATCAACATTCATAATTAAGACTCTCCTCACGACATTCTCCTCAGTTCTCCGTAACACATGCCCGTACCATGACAACCGATTTCCACACAACTTTTCAACTACCGGTGCCACTTTCAGACTTCCTCTTATATACTCATTTCTTATTCTATCCATTCGTGTAACACCACACATCCCTCTTAGCATTCTCATCTCGGCTGCATGCGATTGCCTTTCATTCATCACTTTCGTAGCCCAACATTCTGATCCATACAAGACAGCAGGTCGGATCATGGTTTTATATATTTTCCCCTTAAGTTTAAGGGGAATGCGGGAGTCGCAGATTGTTCCCGTGACCTGCCGCCATTTCATCCACCCAGTGTTAATTCTGTGCAGTGTATATGGTGGTATGAAATGAAATTTTGTATTATCATTACCTAAGATTTCCGTGATATTATCACGATTTAGGAATTGTGTGAATTCTTTCGCTGTCCCAACGAAGTTCTTACCATTATCTGAAAATATTCAGCAGGTTTACCACTTCTAGATTCGAATCGAAATATAATAAAGTTTGATGCACACTCATACACTTTGACAACAGACAAAGACTTGCTGCCCGCTTATGGTTGTTAGGTACTACTAATTTCAACGCTCACCGTAAGTGTCTCGGTGGTTAATTGGTTAATGCTTTAACGGCATTAACCGCAGTGTTCCCCTTGATTTTTCTGGTCTTCCACCATCAAACCCAGATGCCCTTATCATGGAATCACAATCGGAATGTCTTCTTTCCAACAAAAAAAGAATTGTCAAAATCGGTTCATAAACGACGAAGTTATAGTCGAACAACATAAAAAGCATATATATAGGGTCGAAATGAGTTTTGAAGTCGGTTAAAAAAAATAGTGTTCACTGATGACGGGAGCAGGGTCCTAGCTACCGGTGGTTAGAGCTCCAGAGACAAGAACCTCCTCACGATGCGGGCCGTATCGAGGAGTACTGCTTCTTGGATCAGGCCCTTGATCCAACTGCCTAACGAGAACCTCAAGAGATGTTTGTCGAGGCTCTTGGCTATCAAATAATTGGCAGATAATCAAATCGGTACAATGACAGCTGAGTCACCTTTCATGAGATTTCCTTCATTTGGAATGGTAACATCGACAATCATTGCGAGGCGCGCTAATCGATCTATCACTACTATATCAGGCTTATTTGCAACAATAGTCCTGTCAGTAATGATATATCCCGATCCCAGTGACATGGTCATTTTCGAGAACTTAGTCGGGCCATACCTGTATTCTGACACCTCCGATTCCACAAGATTGTATTTGAGACGAAGTTGCTGCTGAATTATCCTGGCTACAAGGTTCTGCCTATGCAAGTCTCCGTTAGCTATACGGGAACACCCGGAGATAATATGTTTATTGATTCCCCTGGCCAGAGGTCCTCTAGATCATTCCGGAGGCGGCTGTTCTCCTCCTGCAACTTCACGACCTCATCTGAAGCCGACATGTTGAAGAGGGTGCCAACCACCTCCTTGATGTCTGCGGCAGCCTAGCCTCCTTGAGACGAATGAAGGTGCTCTTCAGGTTGCCAGATTTTGTGGCACCCTTAAGGACCAGGTCCACCCCGTCCAAGGCCAGCTGACTAAGGGCCACCGCCGACGGTTGCCCCCCTTCCGCCGATAGAGCAGCGCGTCGCTTTCGAGCGCGTTGGGCCATTTCCGACACTTCGTCGGCCGCGACGGCTTTGCGCTGCTCCCTCCTGGTGGCGTTGACCTTCGCCTTCGTGCTCCCTAGCGAGGCGCAACTCTCGCCACCAGGGTCCTTCGAAGTGACCCCCATGTCACTCTTCTGAGCAGGGAGACGGAAGACGGTCCACGCGGTCCTTCGTCCACCTCCATTGCATTATTGCTGCAAGTAGTCATAACGGCAGCAGGGGCCTGGTCGCCTACCCCTGCGCATTCTTTGGTAGTCAATTTAACATTCGCAGGCCCGGATACCTGCGAACGCCGGGCGTCAGCTGCATCACACGGCAAAACATCAATCGCTTTATCGGACATTCTCATATTTTCGAATTGGGTGGTACACGCATCGCTTCTCCAAGGCGATGCGGCCGCTCTTTTTTGGGAGGGTATTAATCCTCCCGAGGCCTGCGGATGCCTCTGGTGCAGGATATACCACCCACTGCTCGGTATCACTCGGTATATAGACAGCCTCCGTGGCGTAGCGATAGCGGACGCGGCCGCTGCGCAGCGTGGCGCGGGTTCGATCCCCGCACAGTGCAAGTATTTGTATGCATGAATATAAATATTTGCACTGGTCTGGTCGTGCCTCGGAAAGCACGTTAAGCCGTTGGTCCCGGTTGCCATACAAACATCTAGTGGCAGTCGTTACGGGTTGTTGGAGCCCTCAAAAGTCCAATAATTAGTCTAGCTGCAATGCTTCGATGTCGCCTTCGGGTTGTGGAGGTCAGACGGCAAAACCCGCCACACTGTTCCCAACCCACTGCAACTCCTGAAAGCCAGAATCAACAGTGAAGACCGCCAGAAAAACGCCGAGCAATGAAGCCCGACGAGTCCCGGAGAAACGTTTCAACTGTCTTGGGTCCCGCAACGAAATTAATCAGAAAAGAATAGCGGAGGAGTAAGAAAAAAGACGGGAGGGGAAGGAGGTCAGACGGCAGTCGCTTCACGGAAAATGTCGAAGTTTAGCCATATCAGCAGTTGGACTGGTAAAGCGGACCCCAGATTCCAAAGGTGAAAAGGCTTCGGATGCGACTGGGATTAACGCTGGGACGATGATGATTACTCCTCCCGAGGCCTGCGGATGTCTTTGGTGCAGGATATACCACCCACTGCTCGGTATCTAAAACTAAATTACAACTAATTATTATTAATATTTTTTGAATTTTTATGTGTATTTAAATTTTGTATTTTGTTTTGTTTATTTTATGTATTTTCTCTTTGTTTTTCCTTTTTTCCCCTTATTTAAACCTAACCTATATCTAACCTAACCCACCCACCTCCCGGCACCGTGGCTCTAAAGGCTGAAGAGAAACCCACGGTGTTCTCCAACTCAGTCACCAAAAACCGAAAATTTTTATATCTTGAATTGTTATTTTGTATTATTTTTCCTTTTTTTATATAAATTATAAGCTAACGCTTGACCGCAATCCTGCCTCATGGTAAGTAGTGATGCAATCGATGATGGTAAACCACACTAGCTCATTAAGAGCCTATTCAATCTAGCCTTGAAGACACTTATCGGTCATTCTCCAATTTGGCGTTCTTTGCCTTATTACCGTAACCTTTTTTATTTTTCACTAATTTGACTTAAATTCATTAAAATATGAAGGAAATTGAAGATACGAATACAATAATATGAGGTATGTAAAAATTAATGGTGGTTTTCCAGTTTTTTTTTTTTTTTTAATAATTATAAACCAGCGCTTGACCGCAATCACGCCTGATGGTAAGCAGTGATGCAATCGTTGATGGTAAAGCGCACTAGTTTATTAAGCCTATTCACTTAAAAAACTTAGGAATAGGAAGGATGACGGCAGTTGAGCAAGGTGATGCAATGTTAAACCCAAGACCAACACGACCAAACGATGCTGCGCTAGAGCGAGATTGATCTGGAGACTCTCCGCGACCAAACTCCCGACATAACAACATTTGGCACACTGCTCAGACCCGTCCTCCGTACGGCTTCACCAGACATCATGCCGGAACACGACGAATCGCTTGGCGGCAAGTCTTTGTCTGGTGGGTGGTAACTTCTGCCGGCAGCCGTTGTTATGGCCTACCATGGGCCACAGGGAGTTAATGAGACTTGAAAATTTTATGAGTATGGTAATTAGAAAAAAATATTGTTTAATGTAACGGTAATTAGAAAAAATCGTAAAGTTTATGTAAAATATGATATAATGAAATTATAATAAGACAAATAAATAATTTTTACCCATAAGATTACAATTAAAGCAATTGAATTAACGATGTCCGTCATAACCATAACCAATAGTAAAACTAATATAATTTATTATTGCTTTAATGTGTTAAAAAAATGATATTTTCAATAAAAGTCAGGTAAAAATAAACAAAATAAAACAAACGTTTTAATTGGAATTAAAAACAATATGTAGAAATTGGGTGTGAAGATTTAACAAAGTGTCTGTCAAGACACGTTTTTGCTTTTTTTATTGTTCTTATTGAATAGTTCTAAGAATATTCTCTCTTGCGAAAAATGCCACTGATTTCATCTGTTTCTACAAAAATTGGACCTCTTGTTTGATTCTCTCTACACTAGTCTCTTTATTATTATCTCCTTTATTTCATTAAATACACTTATAAATTATATTTTTAAATATTTCTACATAACAAAAATATATATAAAAAACATTTAAAAATATAAAAAATAGTAGCCCACCGGTTTCGGGAACAGGGTACAAGCTACCGGCGGTCAGGGCTCCAGAGAGAGGAACTTCCTGACGATGCGAACCGTGTCCAGCAGTACCGCTTTCTGAATCAATCCCTTGATCCAGCTGCCTAACGAGAGCCTCCTGAGGTGTTGGTCGAGGCTCTTGGCTATTAAGCCATTGGCTGTCACGACTATCGGTACAATGATTGCTGAATCCACTTCCCACATGTCGATAACCTCGTGAGCCAAGTCAAGATACTTGATTTGTTTATCTTTCTCAGCTTTCACGAGGAGCGACTGCCGTCTGACCTCCACAACCCAAAGGCGACATCGAAGCATTACAGTTAGACCAATTGTTGGACTTTTGAGGGCTCCAAAAACCCGTAACGAATGCCAATAGATGTTCGTATGGCAACCGGGACCAACGGCTTAACGTGCTTTCCGAGGCACGACATTCATATTCATGCATACAAATATTTGCACTGTGCGGGGATCGAACCCGCGCCACCTTGCGCAGCGGCCGCTTCCGCTACCGCTACGCCACGGAGGCGGTCAAATTTTCTTTCAAAAATTTTCTTTCAAATTGTATTTTGAATATCTTTATACTGTTTCATGGTCATAAATTAAGACAATAGAGCCAACCTCTAGCTATAATATACAGGATTTCAATAGCAACTCAAGAGGAAATTTAAGTTCAATAGATAATATCAATTTGGTGCATCAAAATATTCAAGGACTTATGTACAAAGATTTAGAGGTAGATTTATTCATGAACCATTATTGTACCTATTGATATTCTTTGTATAACCGAACACTGGCTAAGAAGTCACCAGTTTTCGTTCAATTTTAAGAATCACCAGGTTGGTAGTTCGTTTAGTAGAATAAATCATACGGCGAGAGAGAAAGCATGTCTCTTTGCATCTCTCTTTACCCATAGTTCGTGTCTTGATACTGGCTGTGCTACTCCACCTAATTTACCTCATTGCGAAGCTTCAATGCCGTAGGTTCGCATTCGGAACAAGGAGGTCCTAAGAGCACTGTGTCGTCTGGACGTGAATAAAGCTAGTGGTCCAGATGGTATACCAGCGATTGTTCTTAAGGCATGTGCGCCCAAGTTGTCTCCTGTATTGACGCGCCTGTATCGCCTCTCATTTGGGACTGGTATAGTGCCCAAGTCCTGGAAGCTTGCCAACGTGCAGCCCGTGCCCGAAAAGTGTAGTCGTGCCGATCCTACCAACTATCGGCCGATTTTGGTAACCTCCATACTCTGCAAGATTATGGAGCGTGTATTGAACTCGCGCCTCTTGGCTTACCTGGAAGGTAACGATCTCCTCATTTCGGCGCAATCGGTCGACTGGGGACCTACTAGTGTATGCCACTCACTTGTGGGGCGAGGGCCTCGAGAAAAATGGGGAAGCGATTGCCGTCTTCCTTGATGTCTCGAAGGCCTTCGACCGGGTATGGCACGCTGGCCTTTTGAGTAAGCTTCCAGCATACGGCGTTTCCGCTGGCCTGACTGGCTGGGTAAAAGACTTCCTGACTGAACGGTCCCTCCGAGTTGTTATCGACGGATGCTCAACGGATCCCATGTCGACCAATACCGGTGTTCCTCAGGGGTCTGTTCTCTCTGCAACTCTGGTGATTGAACGACCTGCTGATGCCCGGTATCTATGGGTATGCAGATGACAGCACAGTTGTGGAGAGATACCTGCCGGAAGCTCGGGCTAGTAAGGAAACAATCCGGTCCGAAAGAGAGGCTATGGTAGAGCGTACGAGTGCTGCACTACAGGCAGTCTTCGAATGGGGCAAAGCCAATGTTGTAGCATTCAATGCCGCCAAAACACAGGCGTACCTTTTCACCGCCAAAAGGGGCCCGTTCACCTTGGCTCCTACTTTTCAGAATGTATCCTTGGAGTGCACCAACCGCCTTCAGCTTTTGGGAGTAGAGATTTCCTCGAACCTTAACTTTGGGCGGTTCATTGAGTCGAAAGCCAAGGTGGCTGCCAGAAAACTTGGCGTTATCGCAAAGGTCCGGCGGTACTTCACACCGGGGCAGCTTCTAATGTTGTACAAAGCACAGGTCGCTCGTGTGTGAAGTACTGCCGACACATTTGGGCTGGAGCTGCGAAATGTCACCTGGCTACTTTGGATTCAGTGGAGAGGCGTGCGAAGAGGCTGATTGGCGACCTAGACTTAACTCGAAACGGTCTCCACAGCCTGGAGCACAGGCGTACAGTAGCCAGCCTTTCGGTCTTCTATAGGATGCATTCTGGTGAGTGTGTAAGGGAATTGCATGATTTAATTCCCCCATCTCCGTTCCACCATCGGACGACCTGTCGTACAGTGAGTTTCCACCCTTACGTTGTTGACACCACTGCGACCCGGACGAAGCGTTTCTTCCTCTTTTATACGGCGTACATCGAGAGACTGGAACAATTTGCCGATGACGGTGTTTCCGTCACTATACAATTTGAGTATCTTCAAGGCTAGAGTGAATAGGCTCTTAATAAACTAGCGCGCTTTACCATCAGTGATCGCATCACTGCTTACCATCAGGCGGGATTGCGGTCAAGCGCTAGTTTATAACTTATAAAAAAAATAAATGCTATACATGTTGGCATTAATTTTAGTTAGTAACCTGCTCTAATTTAAAAATCGTAAAGACATTGTGAGCCTATCTGTTGAACGAACAGCTGAAATTGCCTGTATAGAGTTGGAGGGCTTCGTTGTATTAAGTGTGTACAGACCCCTTTCAGGATTGTATGACTGCTTTGAAAAAGTAATGGATGAAGTTTTACACAAGTTTGAGATTCGAACAAAGCCATTACGGTTTGCGGTGATTTTAATGTTAATTTATTAGAGAACTCAGGTTATTGTAATAAAATTATAAGTCTACTAGCTTTCCGCCCGCGGCTTCGCCCGCGTGGAATTCGGTTATATCGCGCTTTTTAGATTTCCCTCGGGAACATCAAATTTTTCCGGGATAAAAGGTAGCCTATGTTCTTTCTCAGGGTCTAAAGATTGTCGTTGCCAAATTTCATAAAAATCGGTTGAGGGGTTTAAGCGGGAAAGCGTAACAGACAGACAAGCAAACAGACAGACAGAGAGAGTTTCAGGATTTCAGTCCTGCAATCTTGTAAAACTATTTTTGGAGCCCACAAGAATAACACCTACTTGTGCCACGTGCCTAGATAATATTTTTAAAAACATAATACCAAACCACAAAGAAGTTGTAAATTAACTTGATTCTGATCATTGCGGATAAAGTATTACTATTCCAAACCATAGTAAAAAAGTGGCCAAAAAGGATATCACTGTTAACCCCAAAACTGAAAGCCGCTTGGAAGTTTTGCTTGGTGATTGTAGATGATGTTGACTTTTATGCTTGAAAACATTTTGTAAAAATTTTCAAGAGCAGGTAGTGAAAATACATGATCATTGACTCGTCAATCACTATGGGTAGATGTCAAGAGTTTATATTTAAGAGTTACAAATGCCGTCGGCATTGAAGTGAGCCATCTTGCGGGATCGGGGCTTGGTTCTCTGTTTGGCCATATTATCCATAAATTATTTATTGGATGCAAGGGAGGAGAGGGCGTGCGTAATTTCTGGGATTAACGCTTTTGGCGTGCGTTAGGCCGGTTGGCTGGAGGTTGGAGGTTGGAGGAGGAGGATTTGGGGGCCTTGGGGCACCCACGATAATTGGACGTGTGGCCGGTGTTAGACACACATTGTAACAGACGAAAATGACAATATATTTCAGAACCTGCAATTAAGAATGGTAACGTGACACCACCGACAGCTGCCACAAGCTCTCAATAATAGTTAGGTACTGAATAAAAATATAAGTAATTGTAGGAGAAGGACCGCGTCCACATCGGTGCCCTGTAAAGGGCCATAGACTGCACGAACCCCGCATTGACCCGCCGAGAGGAGGCGGTTGGTCCATCTAGATCAAGGAGGAGCTGTCTCGTGGTGGCCAAAGCTCGCTCCACTCTGTCAGCCCTAGGTCAAGAGTGATTCTTCAAGTTCAACTGGCTGTGAAGGACGAGTTCCAGATACTCCAGGTACTGCCAGTGTAAATTTCTCCACAGTTACATATATGGGAACCCCGTGGAGGCGCGTCCCGAGGACCATAAAACCTCGGCCTCGGACTTGTGTAGGGCCGCCTCGAGTCTCAATTGCCGGATCCTCTTAAAGAATATAGCAACTCTGCATGTAGCTACTTCAGCCGCCGCCTAGTGCAAATTCCCTTGCGCCAAGACCAGCGTGTTGTCAGTGTCACAAAGTAGGCTGTCGCCGATAAAGAGGTCGATGCGCAACACCCAGTCATGGTCCGGCAGTGGCCGGGGTAAATGCCGATCGCAATTTGATTTGGTTTTTGGAGTCAACATATTTTGCCTTGATTCTTTGAGTGATTGTTTTCGTGGTCCTCACTATCACGCATTGACTAGACCCTGGGACTGGTGCAGCATGGTGGAGGCAGACGAGTAACCTCCATGTTCATCGGGAGGCCACTGCGACCCAAACAGATTATGAAACTGATTACTGTTCATCATTCCAAATTCAATCTTTGAATTTTTCTACGTCGTGTTTTTTTTTTTTCTTTTCTTTTGAGGTTAAAAACTTTTTTAAGTTATTTTCGACCAATGAATTTGTGTGCAAGTGAATCGAATTCGCATTTCTGTTAACACTAGTATCACTGTGAGATTTGGTGTTCCAATGGATTGTTTATTCTCTTTTTCTTTTAAATTTTAAGCGACTATGTCGGTAAGGCAACTGTTTTTGCTTTAATTTTTTTTTTTAATATTTAGCTACACCATGAGAATTTTTCTTCAACAAAACTATGGCACTCCCAATTTTAACGTTTCTTTAACTTTGTTGACTTATAATTAAACGCACCAGCTTATTGTGTTTAACTGATAAATATATTCCGGCCAAGCGGTGATGTGAGATTTATTTTAGCGAAGTTTATTTCGGGTACCTATTATCTTTTTGAAGAGCAACAATTTTTTTGCCATTTTGTCTCCGTGGTTGTGTTTTGTTTTCTTCCTTACGTCTTAAAAACCAACAAAGTACGAGTCAAATTCGCGCACGGAGGGTTCCGTATCATCTTACAATGAAGTCGATTAAAAATGTCTTTTTTTGTGTCATCAGACAAACAGTGCATCTTAGTAAAAAGTTTATCAGGGTCAATTATATACACCATAAAAAATATAAACTACTTATAAAAAGGGTAATACAATTAAATAGGCGGTCATATAGCTGAGACCGATCTTTTAAAAACAACCTTTGGGTGAATGAAAAAGGTGAGACAATTAATATTGGTGGTCCGTGGTGCACAAATTACATAAAACAATAAATATATTATACATTAAAGTCTATTAAGCATATCTAAAAATAAATCATAAAGTCACAAAATGTTCGATAATAGGTCAAAAAAAACGAAACTGATGGAATGCATCAACATGTCTAGTCTTAGGTTTTCCGTTGACATCTTCTGTTATCAGTACCAGTTGCCATGGTATCTTTTCAGAACTATCCTTGACCCGGACAGAAAACTCAGATTGTACTAAATTAAGTATACAATTCACACAGGTTTGTTCTCTGTGAGAGGGCGTGTGCTATAATAACCTACCACTCGCCCCCAGTGCGGGTTGGTAGGTAGATGTCACATGTCTTCCAATTTTGTTATTCTAGGTCCTTTGGTTCATCATCATCTCAGCGTTAATCCTAGTCGCACCCGCAGCTTTTTCAGCTTTGGAGTCTAGGGTCCGCTTTACCAATCTAACTGCTGAGTTTGGCTAAACTTCGATATTTTCCGTGAAGCGACTGCCGTCTGACCTCCACAACCTGAAGGCGATATCTAAGCATTGCAGTTAGACCAATTGTTAGACTTTTGAGGGCTCCAACAACCCGTATCGACTGCCACTAGATGTTCGTATGGCTCGCTAACTTTTGTTTTCCTGTTCTTTTTAAAGATAGCACTGTTTAGTGCCACTAGCGAACAATGTCCTTTTTTGAGGGGAGACAAGCTGCGACATGCGTTTTAATAGTAATCCCGAACTATTTCCTTTCTAATGTCTTTTATCTAACCTGTGTTTGGAAGAATTGCCAATCAGGTTTCTCTTTTAAGCTCTAGTCATAACCGAAATACACAACTAGTGAATATGTTCTCAATCTTTACATGTTATGGAAATTCGAGACAATGCAACTGCAGCTGCATTTTCCGAGCCATTAACATACTCTATAGTAAAATTATATTTTTTTAGTTAATAACCTAGATTTACATAATCGACTTGAAGGTTCTTTTATGATAAATAATCAAGTGAAGACAGACCTTTAGGACTACAGAGGGTCCGTAAAAGTTTTAACGTGATTTCCCATACTAGTAGGGGCGAAAATGCTTGACAGCCTACACTATAGCCAGCTGTAGTATGTATGATAATTCAGCTTTATACCCAGAAGGTATTCTATAGCCGTTTAGGTGGACGTCCATTGTAGGACAGTGTGTTGTTGTCAGGGTCAAGGTTTTAGACATGCTTGAACACTTCACCGGCGCGGCCCTCAGTTTAGGCTTATCCTAGACATTGATGAGATCTCTCATGTTATCGACATCGAGAATTTCACGGTGATCGTCAATCAGTGTTTGGTCAAGCAGGGTAGGTAGTGGTAGAGAGTGTTATATTCACCTTCGTGCATTCGCAAAACATCCTCATACCTTCTTCAATGAGATTGTTGAGTCTTTCAAAGAGTGCTTCTCCGTTACTGAACCGCATGGGTCATGTCCGACGTCATCTGTCACGTTCCTATGCAAGAGATGACGTTGGACATGACCACGCATTCCTACAGTAGGCACGGATACCTTCAGAAGGTCCAGCAGTTCGTTTTATTGTTATTCAGATATAACTACACTAAAATGCACGGACATAGTAATGCCGCAAATGACATTGGACTCGCTCAGGACGAGCAGAGGATTCACGTCATTGGATGCACCCTCCGACAGGTGCAGGTTAGTGATCAGATCGTAAACTTCACATTTAATTCTTCTTTCCATAACTTTTTGCCATTACCCAAGTAAGTCATGCCAAATTAGGGCAATTATCATACAGGAAGCGGCACTGAGAGACGGCCTTTGCTGTAGAAGATGTCGAGTTGTATCTTGAAACTTTCTGTGACTTTTGCAATATATAATCTTTATCTAATCATTTTATAATTTACATATCTATAATGTGTTTTCCAATAACTAACGTATCGAGAGAAATCACACAAACCTAACATTTTCTTGCTTATAACAGCCCTCTTTTGGACGTATGTCTCCTCAATTGAGCCCAATTTAGCTCAATCTTCGGTTATTTTCGGACTTTTTTGGCACTAAAAATAAATACCAGTAATATCTTTACTGACGTAAATCATAACTTATGAACTTACCAGCTAACGCGGTCGGCGCATCAGGCTGACAGTTGGCACAGTAGCACCGCACCTGTCCCCACGACACCGCCCGACGGAGCTCCGGGTACGTCAATACCAAATAATTCCAATATTTCAGTACAACGTTTAAGTGTTCACACCCCTCCCCAGAAGCCTCCCACTCAGACTCCAAGCTTTGATTACCTTCCTGATCCAAGCACAGGATGCGGTTTAAGTAATAAATATACTCCACTGACACCGACTCAGACCAAAAATCGTCACGACGCGTCGTTTCATCAATGGACGAAGACTGTTCTTCAGTAAGATCTAGCAAGTTCCCAGTCTCCATAGTGAGAGCATCTATGATCTCGGTGTCCAGACTGTCGACATCGTTAGCCTCTGGGTAGCGATCATTGTGCCGGATGTTAGTGTCACAGAACTGCTCGTGCACTTCGTCGCCTACCCGCGAGCCCACGCTGTACGTGTGCCGTAAGCCGCTTGCGCCGTCCTGCTCATCACTCGCAAGGCTGAAGTTATGTGTTGAGTGACTCATTACCTCATTGTTATCAGCAGGCGGACTATTGTCCCGCTGGGTCAAATTGAGACTTTTTGCCATGGGGGCCTCAGCTGGAATGTCTTGACTTTTAGCCTTATTCTTTACTTTACATTTTTCTAACTTCTTCATAGGGTTGGTCATGGACCCTCCAAAAGTTTGCTGCACTGTAATTGGTATTAGTGACGGAGTACGGAATGGAAGAGGAGTCGACGAACAGCATGGCATGAAACTAGGGCTGGAGCCGGCAGACAAAGGCGATTCGCCATGGGTGTTATTGAGATCATCTTGACAAAATGCCTTCTTTTTAGTTCTTCTCAGCGATTGGAGATTAACGGATTCAACGTCATTGGCGTCTTCAGGTCTGTCGTCAAGAGACTCGTCCCGGTTCTCAGTGATCACCGGCAGATCTAATGATGCACCACTCGCAACGACGTAGGGGTGAAGTAACACCGATATCTGAAAATAATAAAAAAACATCCACGGCTTTATCATTCGTTTACTGCTCGGAATATTTTTTGGTGATGATTCATTTACAACATCAATAAAAGTGTAGATTAATAAATGTTGGTTATTACAGAATAATAAGTCTGAAAATACAAGTCCATTACGCAACGTGGAGTCAACAATAGTGTTACGGGCTAGGGGTACATAAACGCCGGTTAAGGGTTACGAAGTTTATTGGCAACGAAGGTACAGTCGATTGTAGGCAATGACTAGTAGAACGTAACTGATGTCGCACCGAAGTCTTCACTTACGTCCACGAAGTCCGTGTCGTAAACACACAATAACGCTATCAGATGTTACTTCACGTATTACTCAAAGTTCTCGTTACAGTTGTCGCATTAGGTATTCTCAAAGATCGCTTCGCTGCGCTGTCGCTGTTTTCGTATCGCTAGTCTAGTGTAGACTGACTCTGCGTTCGTAGCCTCCTCTGCGACCCCGAGTTGGGGGCGCGAGGAGACGGTTTGGGGGCTCCTTTGTGGCCCCATTACCGTGGAGTTGGTCTCTCGGTCCCCAAAATTGGGGACCCGTCGTTGGGTTGCACCCTAAGGGTGCTGTCTTCTTACTTCCCACACCTAAGTCGACGCCGCGAGGGTGTGCCTTCCCTCCGGCGGTGGACGGTGTGTCTTTGTGGTGTGTGACTGTAGGAGCGCCCGAAGTGTTTCACGACGCCCGTGCGATCAGACCCCTACCAGGTTGGATCTCACGTTGCCCCTGAGAAGGCCCAGCAAGAGTCAATCAAGCAACAGGGCGTCGGCTTTCGTTGGCGTTCCGCTACAGTGGGTGATTACCCCGACCCCCTAACAGCACAACCAGCTATGTACAGTAGGCTGCGGGGATGCGGGGGGTGGTATGTATAACGAGCGGTTTGTGGGTGTGTTCACCGCTCGTGTGGTGTTCTGTGTGTGTGCCTGCATGTGGAGTAGTGCACGTGTGTTCGTCGCGTGCATAGCGCCTATATAAATATAGTCCGCAATGCGCACGGCGGTGTCGTGTTACGAATGTTTAGTGTATATTTTTGTCTGAGTAGGTCACGTGTAATTGTGTTTGTGACCTACCCGGGCGTCATATCCGGTAGCGCGACGTCTGCTATGAGGTCATGCGGGAATCTCTTCTTATCGGGAGGCCTCGCGTGCCAGGGCGCAATTTCTTTGATGTGGTGGAGCTCGGAGGTGCTGGCACGCGAGAGAAGACTCTGCGCCGGCGGGCGCAGAGTCAGGGGATGTTCCCGGATATGACGCCCGGGTAGGTAGCCGGGTAGCCGAGGAGCCCCCAAACCGTCTCCTCGATCCCCCAACTGGGGGTCGCAGAGAAGGCTACGAACGCAGAGTCAGTCTACACTCGACTAGCGATACGAAAACAGCGACAGCGCAGCGAAGCGATCTTTGAGAATACCTAATGCGACAACTGTAACGAGAACTTTGAGTACTACGTGAAGTAACATCTGATAGCGTTATTGTGTGTTTACGACACAGACTTCGTGGAAATAAGTGAAGACTTCGGTGCGACATCAATTACGTTCTACTAGTCATTGCCTACAATCAACTGTACCTTCGTTGCCAATAAACTTCGTAACCCTTAACCGGCGTTTAAGTACCCCTAGCCCGTAACACTATTGTTGACTCCACGTTGCGCAATGGACTTGTATTTTCAGACTTATTATTCTGTAATAACCAACATTTATTAATCTATACTTTTATTGATGTTGTAAATGAATCATCACCAAAAAATATTCCGAGCAGTAAACGAATGACAAAGCCGTGGATGTTTTTTTATTATTTTCAGATATCGGTGTTACTTCACCCCTACGTCGTTGCGAGTGGTGCATCATTAGATCTGCCGGTGATCACTGAGAACCGGGACGAGTCTCTTGACGACAGACCTGAAGACGCCAATGACGTTGAATCCGTTAATCTCCAATCGCTGACAAGAACTAAAAAGAAGGCATTTTGTCAAGATGATCTCAATAACACCCATGGCGAATCTTTTTTTTTTTTTTTTATACGTTATAAACAAGCGCTTGACCGCAATCCCGCCTGATGGTAAGCAGTGATGCGATCATTGATGGTAAAGCGCGCTAGTTTATTAAGGACCTATTCACTCTAGCCTTGAAGACACTCAAATTGTAATGTGACGGAAACACCGTCGCTGGCAAATTGTTCCAGTCCCTCGATGTACGCGGTATAAAAGAGGAAGCGAAACGCTTCGTCCGGGTCGCAGTGGTATCAACAACGTAAGGGTGGAAACTCGCCGTACGACGGGTCGTCCGATGGTGGAACGGTGATGGGGGAATTAAATCATGCAATTCCCTTGCACACTCACCAGAATGCAACCTATAGAAGACCGAAAGGCTGGCTACTCTACGCCTGTGCTCCAGGCTTTGGAGACCGTTTCGAGTTAAGTCTGGGTCGCCAATCAGCCTCTTCGCACGCCTCTCCACTGAATCCAAAGTATCGAGGTGACATTTCGCAGCACCAGCCCAAATGTGGCTGCAGTACTCCACACACGAGCGGACCTGTGCTTTGTACAACATTAGAAGCTGCTCCGGTGTGAAGTACCGCCGGTCCTTTGCGGTAACGCCAAGTTTTCTAGCAGCCACCCTGGCCTTGGACTCAATGAACCGCCCAAAGTTAAGGTTCGAGGAAATCTCTACTCCCAAAAGCTGAAGGCGGTTGGTGCACTCCAAGGATACATTCTGAAAAGTAGGAGCCAAGGTGAACGGGCTCCTTTTGGCGGTGAAAAGACACGCCTGTGTTTTGGCGGCATTGAATGCTACAAGATTGGCTTTGCCCCATTCGGAGACTGCCTGTAGTGCAGCACTCGTACGCTCTACCATAGCCTCCCTTTCGGACCAGATTGCTTCCTTACTAGCCCGAGCTTCCGGCAGATATCTCTCCACAACTGTGCTGTCATCTGCATACTCATAGATACCGGGCATCAGCAGATCATTAATATGCAGCAGGAACAGAGTTGCAGAGAGAACAGACCCCTGAGGAACACCGGCATTGGTCGACATGGGCTCCGATGAGCATCCGTCGACAACAACTCGGAGGGACCGTTCAGTCAGGAAGTCTTTAACCCAGCCAGTCAGGCCAGCGGAAACGCCGTACGCTGGAAGCTTACTCAAAAGGCCAGCGTGCCATACCCGGTCGAAGGCCTTCGAGACATCAAGGGAGACGGCAATCGCTTCCCCATTTTTCTCGAGGGCCTCGCCCCACAAGTGAGTGGCATACACTAGTAGGTCCCCAGTTGACCGATTGCGCCGAAAACCGTACTGTCGGTCACTGAGGAGATCGTTACCTTCCAGGTAAGCCAAGAGGCGCGAATTCAATACACGCTCCATAATCTTGCAGAGTATGGAGGTTACCGAAATCGGCCGATAGTTGGTACGATCGGCACGACTACCCTTTTTGGGCACGGGCTGCACGTTGGCAAGCTTCCAGGACTTGGGCACTATACCAGTCCCAAATGAGAGGCGATACAGGCGCGTCAGAATCGTCTTTGTCTGCCGGCTCCAGCCCTAGTTTCATGCCATGCTGTTCGTCGACTCCTCTTCCATTCCGTACTCCGTCACTAATACCAATTACAGTGCAGCAAACTTTTGGAGGATCCATGACGAACCCTATGAAGAAGAAGTTAGAAAAATGTAAAGTAAAGAATAAGGCTAAAAGTCAAGACATTCCAGCTGAGGCCTCCATGGCAAAAAGTCTCAATTTGACCCAGCGGGACAATAGTCCGCCTGCTGATAACAATGAGGTAATGAGTCACTCAACACATAACTTCAGCCTTGCGAGTGATGAGCAGGACGGCGCAAGCGGCTTACGGCACACGTACAGCGTGGGCTCGCGGGTAGGCGACGAAGTGCACGAGCAATTCTGTGACACTAACATCCGGCACAATGATCGCTACCCAGAGGCTAACGATTTCGACAGTCTGGACACCGAGATCATAGATGCTCTCACTATGGAGACTGGGAACTTGCTAGATCTTACTGAAGAACAGTCTTCGTCCATTGATGAAACGACGCGTCGTGACGATTTTTGGTCTGAGTCGGTGTCAGTGGAGTATATTTATTACTTAAACCGCATCCTGTGCTCCGGATCAGGAAGGTAATCAAAGCTTGGAGTCTGAGTGGGAGGCTTCTGGAGAGGGGTGTGAACACTTAAACGTTGTACTGAAATATTGGAATTATTTGGTATTGACGTACCCGGAGCTCCGTCGGGCGGTGTCGTGGGGACAGGTGCGGTGCTACTGTGCCAACTGTCAGCCTGATGCACCGACCGCGTTAGCTGGTAAGTTCATAAGTTATGATTTACGTCAGTAAAGATATTACTGGTATTTAATTTTAGTGCCAAAAAAGTCCGAAAATAACCGAAGATTGAGCTAAATTGGGCTCAATTGAGGAGACATACGTCCAAAAGAGGGCTGTTATAAGCCAGAAAATGTTAGGTTTGTGTGATTTCTCTCGATACGTTAGTTATTGGAAAACACATTATAGATATGTAAATTATAAATTTATTAGATAAAGATTATACATTGCAAAAGTCACAGAAAGTTTCAAGATACAACTCGACATCTTCTACAGCAAAGGCCGTCTCTCAGTGCCGCTTCCTGTATGATAATTGCCCTAATTTGGCATGACTTACTTGGGTAATGGCAAAAAAGTTATGGAAAGAACAATTAAATGTGAAGTTTACGATCTGATCACTAATCTGCACCTGTCGGAGGGTGCATCCAATGACGTGAATCCTCTGCTGGTCCTGAGCAAGTCCAATGTCATTTGCGGCATTACTATGTCCGTGCATTTTAGTGTAGTTATATCTGAATAACAATAAAACGAACTGCTGGACCTTCTGAAGGTATCCGTGCCTACTGTAGGAATGCGTGGTTATGTCCAACGTCCTCTGTTGCATAGGAACGCGACAGATGACGTTGGACATGACGCATGCGGTTCAGTAACGGAGAGGCACTCTTTGAAAGACTCAACAATCTCATTGAAGAAGGTATGAGGATGTTTTGCGAATGCACGAAGGTGAATATAACACTCTCTACCACTACCTACCCTGCTTGACCAAAAACGGAGGGCCGCGCCGGTGAAGTGTTCAAGCATGTCTAAAACCTTGACCCTGACAACAACACACTGTCCTACAATGGACGTCCACCTAAACGGCTATAGAATACCTTCTGGGTATAAAGCTGAATTGTCATACATACTGTAGCTGGCTATAATGTAGGCTGTCAAGCATTTTCGCCCCTACTAGTATGGGAAATCACGTTAAAACTTTTACGGACCCTCTGTAGTCCTAAAGGTCTGCCTTTACTTGATTATTTATCATAAAAGAACCTTCAAGTCGATTATGTAAATCTAGGTTATTAACTAAAAAAATATAATTTTACTATAGAGTATGTTAAGGGCTCGGAAAATGCGGCTGCAGTTGCATTGTCTCGAATTTCCATAACATGTAAAGATTGAGAACATATTCACTAGTTGTGTATTTCGGTTATGACTAGAGCTTAAAAGAGAAACCTGATTGGCAATTCTTCCAAACACAGGTTAGATAAAAGACATTAGAAAGGAAATAGTTCGGGATTACTATTAAAACGCATGTCGCAGCTTGTCTCCCCTCAAAAAAGGACATTGTTCGCTAGTGGCCCTAAACAGTGCTATCTTTAAAAAGTACAGGCAAACAAAAGTTAGCGAGCCATACGAACATCTAGTGGCAGTCGATACGGGTTGTTGGAGCCCTCAAAAGTCTAACAATTGGTCTAACTGCAATGCTTAGATATCGCCTTCAGGTTGTGGAGGTCAGACGGCAGTCGCTTCACGGAAATTATCGAAGTTTAGCCAAACTCAGCAGTTAGACTGGTAAAGCGGACCCTAGACTCCAAAGCTGAAAAAGCTGCGGGTGCGACTAGGATTAACGCTGAGATGATGATGAACCAAAGAACCTAGAACAACAAAATTGGAAGACATGTGACATCTACCTACCAACCCGCACTGGGGGCGAGTGGTAGGTTATTATAGCACACGCCCTCTCACAGAGAACAAACCTGTGTGAATTGTATACTTAATTTAGTACAATCTGAGTTTTCTGTCCGGGTCAAGGATAGTTCTGAAAAGATACCATGGCAACTGGTACTGATAACAGAAGATGTCAACGGAAAACCTAAGACTAGACATGTTGATGCATTCCATCAGTTTCGTTTTTTTTGACCTATTATCGAACATTTTGTGACTTTATGATTTATTTTTAGATATGCTTAATAGACTTTAATGTATAACATATTTATTGTTTTATGTAATTTGTGCACCACGGACCACCAATATTAATTGTCTCACCTTTTTCATTCACCCAAAGGTTGTTTTTAAAAGATCGGTCTCAGCTAGGTATATGACCGCCTATTTAATTGTATTACCCTTTGTATAAGTAGTTTATATTTTTATGGTGTATATAATTGACCCTGATAAACTTTTTACATGACACACCAGACAAACAGTGCATCTTATGCACTGTTTGTCTGGTGACACAAAAAAAAGACATTTTTTAATCGACTTCATTGTAAGATGATACGGAACCCTCCGTGCGCGAACCTGACTCGCACTTTGTTGCTTGTTGGTATCTTTTAAAACAAGTCCTTTTAAATAAAGGAGAAAATATTGATTACTAGCTTTCGCCCGCGGCTCCGCCCGCGTGGACTAATATTTTTCGTATCCCACGGGAACTGCATATTTTTCCGGGATAAAAAGTAGCCTATGTGTTATTCCAGACTATTATCTACCCCTGTGCCAAATTTCAACCAAATCCATTCAGTATTTTTTAAGTGAAAGAGTAACAAACATCCATACATCCATACTTACAAACTTTCGCCTTTATAATATTAGTAGGATTCTGCACCAACAAAAACGTATATTACAAATACAATAAACCGGCAAAGTGCGAGTCGGATTCACGCATGAAGGGTTCCGTCTCATCTATACTAAAATAAAAACTGTCTTTCTGTGTGTCACCAGAGAAACAGTCGAGTCTTAATAATAAGTTTATTATGCTTTATTATATACACCATATAAATTATACACATAAAAATATAAATTACGGCATTAAGCAATCTTATAGCTAAAACCGATCTTTTAAAAACAACCTATGGGTGAATTAAAAAGGTGAGACGATTATTATTGGTAGTTCGTGGTGCACCATTTACATAAAATAATAATTATATTACACATAAAACATATTAAACAAATCTAAAAAAAAAAACATAAAATCTGATAAATGTTCGATAAGTTAAAAAAAAAAACCTTAAAACTGTAATTATTGACATTTTAGTCACTAACTGTTTCCGGCGCAAAGGTGTCCACACTTGCTTATCTAAATAAGTATGTAATAATATACTCAAAACAGGACCAATTAAAAAGAAATAAGATGATATTTGAGAAGAGAGGAAGTGCTATTTCATAATAATTTTAAAAGAGGACAAAGATTGAGTACTTCTCACCGACACGAGTAAATCATTCCATAGCCGTACTGCTCGAACAGTAACAGATTTGTCATGGAAACTGGTGGAATGCATCAGGATGTCTACTCTCAGGTTTTCTGATGACGTCTTCTTTTGTCAGTACCAGGGGCCAGGGTATCTTTATCGATCTACCCTCGATCCTGACAGATACAATTCACGCAGGTAAGAGACCTGTGAGAGGGTGTGTGCTATCTACCTTACGGAGTTTCTTGCCCGTTCTTCTCCATAGGTACCTACTCTTTGGAATGGGCGACTAGCTTCATCTTATTGACTGACCGACCTTCTGACAATTCAAAAGAGCCTGTAACTGGTTTATTTGAAATAAATGCTTCGATTTTGATTTTTTACCACGCGGGCCCAGTGCGGGTTGGTAGGTAGATGTCACATGTCTTCCAATTTTCGGTTTTACAACTGGCATATTTTATATGTGTAGTCAAAGCAAATCATTTATTGGTTAGCAAACATCCATCCGGCCTCCATGGTCTACCGTCATAAGGGCATGAAAACATACTGTTATTTAGTTTAGACAAATTCAGAGACATAATTTTAAATAAGTAACAATTTTCATCCAATCTTCAACAATATATTCTTGAAAGAATAAAGAATAACAAAGATCCATTATTTAACATTTTCGTTTCGTTCGGTTGACCTTCTTATACATAATTCATCTCGGTATGTTGGTCTTGTAGATTGATAATATTGTTCTGCTGAAGGCTTTTTATTACGAATAATGTGGTCTCGAAAATGGAATTGGCAGCGTTAGTATTTTGAGAGATGGGCAATGTGGTTTGCATCTTTCTGTTGATTTAAGATCTAAAAATTTCTCCATGATGTAGTATGGTCTACATAACAATAATACGCAGTGACAACAGTTGCCTGATTTACAATTACTTTTTTCATATTAGATTGTGTTCTCTAGTTGGGCTGGGATTGATTGTTATTTTTAAGGAAACGTTTTCCTTATGATGATGTTCGCTTAAATGAGATTAATAAATTCGTTTAAGTGAACGTTCTGTTATACGAGAACCCGAGAAACAGTTTTAAAAAAAAAACACTTTGTTGGTTACACGGAAGTAGTAATTTATTAAGGGCTTTAGCCTTGACACAATTCGGGTTTGAACTTGAATAAAAAATGAACTGGCAGACACGCGACAGAATATGATGTAGCCGGCTTAACGGTTGCGCTCGGACTGGCTCCACAGGACCGCGGGACGCAAAGTTAGCCTAAAGATGATGATAATGCATTTTATACAGAAATCTATATAATCAATATATTACTGTTAATTAAGGGTTTTCCCTAACATTGGGAAACCATAACAGCCCCCCGATTTAGAGTAAACTACGCCTTTAAAAGTGGAGTTTACGTTTAATCTAATGAGATGCATGTTAGCCGATTCGAAGGGAAGGTCCCATACTAATACTTGAGGGGTTAACGTCTAATTCATGATCATTATTTTCAGGGTCTTTATTTTCTCTGAATTTCATTATTCTTTTGTGTATGCCAGTTCTATACAGTTTATAAATAACAAAAGACATTACAGAAATTGTAATTACAGTCATAATACCCGAATAGTACTTTTGATACAAAACAATATGAGGTGTCTCAACTATATTGTTAAGACTTTTCAATATCTCTGGGTTATCATAAGCTAAAGAATCTAAGTTTATATTCTTAAGATTAACTACAGGTAAGTTCGTAACAATATTATTAAAGGCTTCAATATTACAACAAGAATCATTTAAAATATTATAATTAGAGATAATAGGTTTCATTACGATTTCACGAGTTTCTTGTGGCATTAACCTGGTGTCTTTACAATAGGCAATACATTCAGAAGGTAAGTACAATATACCATTACCACTAAATTCTATTTCTATAGATTGGGGGTTATTACATTCAATACTTATTCTAGTTCTTTCTGACATTACAAATAACCATCTGTTATGGCGTAGTGGTTGCCAAATGCTAACGTGACCATGAATAAACTTAGTTTCACAAATCGAAGGGATTGAAGTAAGTACTTTTGTAATGATTTCTGTCTCACAAGAAGGTGTCGCAGAAGAGGAATACAAGATTGACGTTTCGCAAAGGTGACGATCATTATTAACTATTTTGCAATAATCAAGATTATCTAATTTACAGTACATCGACCTGTCTCTGCTTATACCAATATACTTTGAAGATGGAATAATAGTCGAATATGATTTTGGATTATTTTTATCATGAGGAACCAGTGAAGGTAAGTTATGATATACATTTAATTGTATAGGATTAATGAGAGGTATTTTTACTACAAAAACTACTTTTCCTTTATTGAAGTAACTAGATATCTCTGATATATTTAGAATAGTATGTATATTATCTAGGTTTAGAGGAACCGGAAGTTGCTTAGATTCGGGTAAGAATCTGTAATTATCAACCAATTCGGTGTAGAGTTCTTTAGGTGTTAGGATAGTGGGATATAAGACATTAGATTTGCTAAACATAACGGAGTTAATTATATCTTCGACCTTGAAGGACAGGGCTAGAAGGCTATTTTCTATCATGGAAGTTACTTCTAGCATACGGGACCTAATACCTAATTCTCTTGAAACGTAAGTTAGATTTAGAATATCTTGAGACATTTCTTCGATTGCATTTTCCAGATGTTTTTCATTTAGTTTGATTATAGACAGAGTTTCGTTAAAACATTTAAGGGTAGAGGTGGTGACTAATATATTTTCCTTCATTAAAATAGCTAGTTTCTTTTGATCTGTTTCCACCTCCTTAATAGCATTATCATATCGTATGGCATCGTCCTCATCCATTGTGCCAAATAATTTTTTGGATATAGTACCTACAAATCCTATTAGTGCTGACCTTTTCGACTGGCGCGACGTTAGGTGAAAAATCGCCTCATTGTCATGGGCTATATCTTTAAAACGGGTGTTCAATGGTTCAAAGAGATTTGTACATTCTAAATAATCAAAGACCTTACCATTATCACATACTCGTTTGGCTTTCTCGAGAATAAAACGAAGGTTTAGAATGTGCGGATTAATAAAAGATATATCATATGGAATTACTATGCTGAGGTGACTATCAACTAAACTTAGAGAACCTACAGGGTCGAAGTAGATGCCAGGACTGTTCGTCAAGGGCGTAATGAACTCTTGACCCAGCGCAGAATTACTGCAATAGAATAAAATTAAAATTATAATACACTTAAAACTAGTTCTTAACATATACATAACTAGGGTTACTATGTACTTAACTACGTTTCAGATCTAGGGGCTAATTTGACTTCATCGTAATGGTGTGTCACATGACGTCTATTTATAAGCAAGGTCAAGGTGCTTCTACCATTGACTTTTACAACCTTATACGGTCCTTTCCAAATCGGTGAGAGAGCTTTACGCAGGCGTACATGATTTTTGAGATACACGTAATCTCCAACCTTATATTGAACAAGTCGCGAACGGGTGTCGTAATATTGTTTAGATCTTTCCTTAGATCTCTGTATATTTTCAATGGCTTTTTCAAGCGAAAGTTTCAGACGATGATGTAGAGACTTAAGATACTCCGGATACGTAAGGTCTGGTTGCAATTCATAGACAGAATCCGGGATAAAAGGCTTTTGACCAAAGAGGAGCTCGTATGGTGTGAAATTAGTAGTCGAGTGGGTAGAGGTATTATATGCCAACATAGCTGTATAGACATACTTATGCCAATCAGAATGATTTTCATTGACATAAGATTTAAGGCATTCTTTAAGTGTAGAGTGACTGCGTTCAAGTGCACCTTGAGTTTGAGGATGGTATTGGGAAGACCATATTTGTTTTATTTTTAGAAAACTACAGGTTCTTTTAAAAAGTTCTGCAGTAAAGTTTGTGCCTTGGTCAGTTAAGATAGTTTTCGGGATACCGAAAACAGAAATAAAGTGTACTAGACACTCACATGTTTCTTCCGCAGTCGCATTAGCGATAGGGTAAGCGAGGGAGTATTTAGTGAGGTCGTCTTGTAATGTAACAATGAATTTAAGCTTTGTGAGGCCAGCTTCCGGAAGAGGGCCCACAAGGTCAAGACTAAGTCGTTCAAATGGTTTAGTGGAAGTAGTAGTTATTTGCATTGGTGATCTATTAATTTGTCTTAGGGCCTTATTACTTTGGCATTGGGAACAATCCCTTACGTAAGTTTCGATATCTGTTCGCATGTTTTTCCAGAAATATCTTTCTTTAACTCGATTAAACATTCGCGTTGACCCTAGATGTCCAGCAATAGGAATATCAAGGTTTTCGCGAAGTATTTTGGGTATCTCTGAAGGTGTAGGGTAAATTATTGTATTGTGGTAAATATGAACTAGTGTTTGGGTATCGTTAAAGATGTAGCAGAACATGTTGTATATTTTTGCCCAGATGTGTTTGTCGAAAGGATTCTTAAAATCAGTGATGGCTAAATTTAAGTCAGCATCGCTAGACTCGCGTAATATATCGGATCGAAGATTTAGTAAACTTTTATAGATTTCGTCATATGAACTGCTATCAAAATGGTATACTTTAGTGAACAGAAAATATATTGATTTTCCTTTATGATCTATTGAAATAAAGGAATAAAGAGATCTTTCCTTTTCTAAGAAGTCTTTAGAGTTTTCGAGGCTACTTAGTATTTCTTCTATGTAAGGATTGGATGTATCGAGGTCGATGGAAGTAGGTATGACAAGGATGTCACAGTTACTTTTTAGGATGCTTTCATTGTGTTCTATGATTTTAGCGTTACTATTAAAGTTTTTATCGTTCATTGCTTTTAAGAATTTGCTGTAATTGTCGTCACGAAGAGGATTTGTCGTGGTATTCGGGGATTTGTTAGATGTAGATGGCGTAGAAAGATTATCGATTCCTGGCAGTGAATCATCATTTTCTAAGAGCTCTACCGACGGTAGTTTATTGTCAAGGTTTAAGGCATCAGGAGGTAGTTGGATATCGAGATCCTCGAGAGTTAGAGGGCTAAATCGAGATGAGGGGTCCTCTGTGTTTTGATTAGAAGTAGACGGGACAGGATCACTTTCTGATGTTTGAATTGGGTTTACAGGGTATCGCGATAAGGCGTCAGCAGCGGCATTTAATTTTTCTTTTTGATACTCAATTTCATATTCATATTCCATTAATTTCAAGCGCCATCTCTGTAATTTACTACTAGGATCCTTGTGATTAAATAACCACTTTAATGGCCTATGATCTGTAATGATTAGGAATTTTCGCCCATAGAGATAAGGGCGAAAGGTTTTACAACCGAACAGGATGGCGACGAGTTCTTTTTCAGTGGTACTATAGTTACATTCGCTCTTGTTGAGGGTTCGAGAGGCATAGGCTATTGGTTTATCCTTACCGACTGAGCCTTGACTGAGAACTGCACCAATGGCATAATTAGAGGCGTCACAAGTTAAGATGAAAGGGGCAGAAAAGTCCGGATAAATAAGAACAGGAGCAGAGGTAAGTTTATGTTTGAGTTCATCGAAAGCGACTTGTTGTTGATTTTCCAATAGGAAAGGGACGTCCTTTTTTAACAGTTGCGTTAGAGGTTTTGCAATTTTCGCGAAGTTATCAATGAAACGACGATAATAAGACACAAGTCCGAGGAAGGACTTAATGTCCTTGGGAGATTTGGGAGTAGGAAATTGAGTTACCGATCTTATCTTATCAGGGTTAGGTTTTACACCGTCCTTAGTTATTAAATGGCCGAGATATGCGACTTCACGTCGGAGAAACTCGCATTTATCGGGTTGAAGTTTTAGATTGTAATCTCTAAGCCTTTGGAATATTGACGCAAGGTTTTCGATGTGAGAATTCAAGTCATGACTATATATAACTATGTCGTCTAGGTACACAAAGCACCTTATGCCTTGAAGGCCTGTGAGAGCTGTATTCATTAAACGTTGGAAGGTAGCGGGTGCGTTTTTTAAGCCGAATGGCATTCTTGTGAACTGGTAATGTCCCTGAGGTACTCTAAATGCCGTTTTAGAAGCATCTTCTTCATTAATTAAAATTTGATGAAATCCAGATGCAAGGTCAAGGGTAGAGAAGTATTTACTCTGACCCAGCTGATCAATTTTCGCGAAGTTATCAATGAAACGACGATAATAAGACACAAGTCCGAGGAAGGACTTAATGTCCTTGGGAGATTTGGGAGTAGGAAATTGAGTTACCGATCTTATCTTATCAGGGTTAGGTTTTACACCGTCCTTAGTTATTAAATGGCCGAGATACGCGACTTCACGTCGGAGAAACTCGCATTTATCGGGTTGAAGTTTTAGATTGTAATCTCTAAGCCTTTGGAATATTGACGCAAGGTTTTCGATGTGAGAATTCAAGTCATGACTATATATAACTATGTCGTCTAGGTACACAAAGCACCTTATGCCTTGAAGGCCTGTGAGAGCTGTATTCATTAAACGTTGGAAGGTAGCGGGTGCGTTTTTTAAGCCGAATGGCATTCTTGTGAACTAGTAATGTCCCTGAGGTACACTAAATGCCGTTTTAGAAGCATCTTCTTCATTAATTAAAATTTGATGAAATCCAGATGCAAGGTCAAGGGTAGAGAAGTATTTACTCTGACCCAGCTGATCTAGGATTTCGGATATCTGCGGAATAGGGTAGCTGTCACCAATGGTGATATCATTCAGTTTTCGGTAATCGATAACTATGCGCCATTTTTGCTGACCGGATGCATCAATCTTTTTGGGTACAACCCATATTGGCGAGGACCATGGAGACTCTGAGTGTTTTATGATTCCTTGTTCCAGCATTTGGTCAATTTGTCTTTTGACTTCTTGTTTGTGTACCTCTGGGAACCGATAAGATTTTGTGTTTATTGGATTTTGATCGCTTGTTTTTATATTATGTTTAAGTGCATTTGTATGGGATAGTCTATCACCAGGGATAAAGAATATGTCTGAGTATTCAGAGCAAACATCATGAAGAGTATTTGCTTCTTCAGAGTTAAGGTGAGATATTCTAAGAAGGTTTAATACTTCCTGGGTTCGGAGATAAGAGTCTACGTTTTCAATATGACTAACTGCACGCGTGTCTACTGGATTAATAAGTTCGCTTAAGGAACTTAAAGGAGTAAGTGTGATATCTAAATTAAACTTCAAGGTAATAGGGGTTTCAGAGGTATTGATCACTGATAAATTGATTCTTTTATTTTCCTTGACTGCAACTAAGCAATTAGCGATCAACAAGTCTTCGTGATAACACTGGTCTAGTACGAGCCCTTCTTTCACCTCTGGGTTGGACACGGAGCATTCTATGATAGTTTCAGACCTGGGAGGAATTGTGTAAATTGGTTCATTGAAATGTAACTTTATTTCATTTTCACCTATTTTCAAGATTTCACGAGTGTAGTCAATTGTACAGCCAAAGGCGAGTAGCATATCAGTGCCGAGTATACCGTCATAAGGTAAGTATATTCTGGGTATTATATGGAATTTATGTATAACAGTAATTTCATCGTCTATTTTTAATTTAAGCGGAAAGTGGCCCATTGTGGGTGTAGGTTGATTAGTGGGGTCGATACCTTTCAATAGGATTACTTCTGTTGAGATATCGACTGGTATTTGTATGGAAGATTTTTTCAGTACACTCACAGTGGCACCAGAGTCTACGAGGAGAGATATGGTAGTATTCGACACTGAGGAATGGACAAGGATATGAGGTAAGCGTTTCCTAAATGAACCAATATTAATTTCAAAAATTTTTGTTTCAGGTATCGGGTGAGGAGCAGTTCAGTTCGAGGCGATATTAGTGGATACAGAGGGTGCAGAGGATACAGTGCAATGAGTTTGCGGGTCCCTGTCATTAGGGGATACAGAGGATACAGTGGTGTTGCGATTAATTCGCAAGTCCCTATTTTTAGGGGATACAGAGGATACAGAGGATACAGTGGTGTTGCGATTAATTCGCGAGTCCCTTTTTTTAGGGGATACAGAGGATACAGTGGTGTTGCGATTAATTCGCGAGTCCCTATTTTTAGGGGATACAGAGGATACAGAGGATACAGTGGTGTTGCGATTAATTCGCGAGTCCCTATTTTTAGGGGATACAGAGGATACGGAGGATACAGTGGTGTTGCGATTAATTCGCAAGTCCTTATTTTTAGGGGATACAGAGGATATAGCATTGGTACCTTTGTTACGGCGATATTTTAAAATTTGATGTTTGGGTCTCACGAGGTACCACCGTGAGCCCTTTACTCGTTTAAATCGTCCACTTCGACATTTTCACCTTCGTTACTATTCATCGCGTGAATTTGAGCTTGATTATTTTGGTAACGCTTTTGAAATGGTCTTTGATTATTTAAATCCCTGAAGCGATTATTGAATTCCCGTTTCTTACATTCCTCAATAGTGTGGCCCGTGTTTTTGCAATAGCGGCACACTGGAGGGCCTGATGTTGATGGTTTATTATTATTAAATTCATTTGGATAACTTTGCTGTGTATGATTTCGGTTTTGTTGGAAGCGGCGTTGAGGCCAGCGTCCGTGATTAAGGGAATGGCTGTTAGTTGTTGACGGATTTCGTTTGGAAATAGTATGTAAAATCTTCTCTTCGGACACAGCGAAGCCAATGGCTTCATTTAAAGTTTCAGGGTCACGGCATCTGACTACGGTAGACAATCGAGAATTCAAGCCACTAATAAATGAATATAATGCTAGGTCTTGCATTGCGGCGACACGGCCAGCCAATTCGCCTTTCTTTTTAGTGGGTATTGATATATTAATTTCAGTTAATAGTTTGGCTAGACACGTCTCTAATCGAAGTGCGAACTGGTTAACCGTCTCGTTATTAGACTGACAGCAGTCCTGAAGATCCGAGAGTAGTGCAGCGTAGTGTTTTTTCTCGCCAAATTGGTCTTTGAGAAAATCTTCCAGTTGCTGCCAGTTTTCGAACTCTTTAATTGAGCACGCACTCTCAGCACGGCCTTCTAATTGGCTTAAAATATATTTTAAAACTATGTCTTGCTGATGTGATGACGTAAGGCCGATTGCATTTCTGCAATTATTTAAAAATGCGCCCAATTTCTCCCGGTTACCATCGAATTTATTTATGAATTTGCTGATGAAATTTATATCTAATTCCTTAGACATGACGACAGGCTCGTCTTTGGGCATTATCGTAGACAAAACAAAGATAAGGCAGAGTGCAAGTGCGCTATTGAAATGGAATGCGGCACTATTCTCGGAACAGTATGATAAGGGCTTAATACACTGGAATTATTTTATCTCCTAAATATTATTAAAAGTACTTATATAGAGTTCAATTATGTTTCAATTTAGTTTAGAATTACGATGAAATTTGTAAACGAGTATGATCACCAGCACTAATTTTGCAACACGGAATACTGTATTTTTATTCACATGAACACGAAATAACACTTTTTTATAGAATAGATGTACTCACAGGAGCAATGCAACTGTGACGGCGACACGAATCATTTCGGAGCTCGGAGAACTCACTGGAGGTGAGTGGTTGGAATTCGGAGTATGCCCGATTGACAGGCACGTGATGATCTGGTTCAACCAGCAGGATACAGCGATGTTGAATGAAAGGACACAGCGATTTGGAAATTAAGATTTCGGCACTTTTCACGGTCACGGTCACAACACAAAAGTTCACTGAACTGAGGCGTTCCGAGGATTTCCTTTTACTAAAATCCCTTAAGCTGCCACCAATGTTATACGAGAACCCGAGAAACAGTTTTAAAAAAAAAACACTTTGTTGGTTACACGGAAGTAGTAATTTATTAAGGGCTTTAGCCTTGACACAATTCGGGTTTGAACTTGAATAAAAAATGAACTGGCAGACACGCGACAGAATATGATGTAGCCGGCTTAACGGTTGCGCCCGGACTGGCTTCACAGGACCGCGGGACGCAAAGTTAGCCTAAAGATGATGATAATGCATTTTATACAGAAATCTATATAATCAATATATTACTGTTAATTAAGGGTTTTCCCTAACATTGGGAAACCATAACAGTTCGTTTAAACGAACGTTCACTTAAACGAATTTATTTGTAGTGTTCGTCAAATGAACGTTAGTATCACAACCAATTATAAACTTGTAATCTAAGTGTTTATTTGTGTGCGTAATGCGCTTCCGTATTAGTCTCTTCCTTATAGCGGAGTTAAAGAGGAAAGACAAGCTGCGACATTCGTTATAATACAAATAGATACGGATCGGCTATCCACTGAAATGTTGAATCCTCTAGTTTTAGGATTCAACATTTCAGTGGATAGCCGATCCCCAAAGTTTTATGCCATATTATGTTCATATTTCACTTGTAAATAAGGACTTTATTTTCTGAGCTTAGCGTTGACTGTCTTCTCAAATCATTTATTTCAAATAAACCAGTTACAGGCACTTTTGAATTGTCAGAAGGTCGGTCAGTCAATAAGATGAAGCTAGTCGCCCATTCCAAAGAGTAGGTACCTGTGGAGAAGAACGGGCAAGAAACTCCATGGACACTCTTTTAAATTTTTAAGCTATTGTTACAAATATTTGATTACATCATTCATGTTGAAATCAACTGCGCAGCAGTCAATACATATCTCGGTAACTTTTGTTTGCATGTTCTCTTTACGACAGCACTGTTCAGTGCCACTAGTGAACAATGTCTTTTTTGAGGGGAGACATACTGCGACACGCGTTTTAATAGAAATCCCGAATTATTTCCTTTCTAATGTCTTTTATCTGTTCTGTATTTGGAAGTATTGCCAATCTAAATTCTCTTTTAAGCTCTAGTCATGACCGAAATACACAATTAGCGAATGTGTTCTCAACCTTTACATGTTATGGAAATTGGAGACAATGCGACTGCAGCCGCATTTTCCGAAGCCTTATATTCTATACTAAAATCATATTTTTCAAGGAATAACCTCAACTTACAAAATCGACTTAAAGATTCTTTTATGTTAAATAATCAAGTAAAGGTAAAAGTGTTGAAATGTAATGTGTGAATACTAGTATGGGCGAAAATGTTTGACGGCTACATACACACTATAGCGAGCTATAGTGTGTATGTAGTTGATGACTGGTTCAACTTTATACCCAGCAGGTATTCCATAGCCGCGGTCGTGATCGGGACAGATGACCGCTTTGAGTTCTGCCTTTTATCATCTTTCTTTTAGCCACTGGGTTCCTCACCTGTAATAATGTCTTTGAACTCTTTTATTTTATAGAAGATGGACATAATAAAGAGTATTTTATTCTATAGAGTTGTTGGCTTCAAGATTTTTTTTTATTGTGGTTCTTCTCCTTCTACAAAATGGGGGGGGGGATGTCTTGGTATTTTTCTTAGTCACTTGTAGGACATCTTCCGGGGGATAGCGATTCGACAGACTTTTGATTTATTTAAAAAAAAAACTTCGACAATTCTGCCGCCAATAGGGAGGTCAGTGCGCAATACCTAGTCATATCCGATGTCTTACAGATGTGGCTCCTGGACCGATCCCTGAGGGATACCGTATGACATCTCTCGCCAGTTTCGCTCTCCTTGGTGACCGGGGTAAGTGCCGATCGCAGTTCGATTTGGTTTTTGGAGTAAACATATTTTGCCTTGATTCTTTAAGTGATTGTTTTCGTGGTCCTCACTATCACCCATTGCCCGCTAATCCTCATCATTCGTAATTTCAGCCGAAAGATGTCCACTGCTGGACATAGGCCTCCCCAAGGTTCTCCACGACGACCGGTCTTGCGCCTCCCGCATCCAGCGGTTTCCCGCGACCTTCACCAGGTCGTCGGTCACCTTGTCGGGGGCCTACCCACGCTACGTCTTCTGGTGCGTAGTCGCCACTCGAGAACCAGTCGGCCCCATCGGGCATCGGTCCTACGGGCAATGTGTCCAGCCCACTACCACTTAAGTGTTGCAGTTCTTCGGGCTATGTCGGTTACTCTCGTTCTTCTACGGATCTCCTCATTCCTGATTCGATCGCGCAGTGAAACACCAAGCATAGCCCTCTCCATTGCCCTTTGAGTGACTTTGAGCCTTCTTATAAGGCCCATTGTTAGCGACCACGTCTCAATTCCATAAGTCATCACTGGCAACACACACTGGTCGAAGACTTTTGTCTTGAGACACTGCGGTATTTCGGACGAGAAGATTATACGTAGCTTCCCGAAAGCAGCCCAGCCGAGTTGGATTACCAGGTACACGTAACTGTCAACAACTTCGAGAACAGAGTGTCCAATCTTTATAGGAGTCGGTACAACATGGGCATTAGACATGACTTTCGTCTTTTCCATGTTCATTTTAAGACCAACTCGTTCGGAGGCTCTACTGAGGTCTTCCGCGGTCTCAGCCATGACTACGATATCATCAGCAAACCGAAGGTGTGTCATTTACTCGCCATTGATGTTGATGCCCAGTCCTTTCCAGTCCAGAACCTTGAAGACATCCTACAATGCAGCGGTGAACAGTTTCGGGGAGATAACATCTCCCTGTCTGACATCATGCTGCTGAGGTATTGGTTTCGAGGTCTGGTCCTGTATTCGGACTGACATGGTGGCGTTTTCGTACAAACCCTTCAGCGCTTCAATATACCGATAGTCTATTTGGCACCGCTGGAGAGACTGCAGTACAGCCCAGGTCTCGATCGAATCAAAGGCTTTTTCGTAGTCCACAAACGCCAAGCACAGGGGTAGGTTATACTCCTCGGTCTTCTGTATAACCTGCCGCAGCGTATGTATGTGGTCTACTGTGCTGAAGCCCTTTCGGAAACCGGCTTGTTCGGAAGGCTGGAAGTCGTCAAACCTGCAGGCGAGACGATTCGTGAGGACTCTCGAAAACAACTTATAGATATGACTCAGAAGTGAGATGGGTCTGTAGTTTTTCAAAAGCGTGTTGTCACCCTTTTTGAAAAAGAGTACCACCACACTTCTGTGCCATGCCTGTGGCGTTTTTCCTTCGACTATGACGGAATTAAATAACTTCTAGGCCCTAAGGATCGGTTTACCACCCACCTTCAGTAGCTCAACCGTTATTCCGTCTTCGCCCGGCGCCTTGTTATTTTTAAGCTGTTTAAGAGCCAATCGTATATCTTCGGTGTAATGTCGGGTTAATCTTGCTCTAGGGTCTTCAGCAAGATTTAATGCGGGTGTTGTCGTCGAAGTGTAGAGCCGTCCATAGAAATTCTCGACTTCCCTCAAAAGCTCGGGTCTGGACGTTATGATCTTGCCGTCGTCAGTCTTCAGCTTGCTTATCCGGCTAAGCCCAATAGTCAGATCCCTAGCGAAAACTTTAGAGCCTCTGTTCGCTCTATAGCCTCCGCTATACGCTCGGTATTATATCGAGGTAGGTCGCGCTTCAGAGACTTTGAGATCTGTTTATTGAGCTGCCGGTATCTGCAAGCATCACTTGACGAACGCAAAACCATCTCACGTCTATCCTCCATGAGCTCGAGTGTAGTCCGAGAGCTTTTTAGTTCTATTTGTACGGCGGGTCTTAAAATACTTAGTCCCGACCGTACGGACAGCTTCTACAAACCCGTCATTGTATTCGTCCATGTCGCCACTTAGGCATTCGAAGCGATTTTGGAGCTCGAGCTGGAAACCTTCGGAGTTATGGATCTGGATGGGTGCTGGCCAGAGCGTAGACTTCATCAGGCGAGATCTTTTGGACACTATGTTCAGATTCAATGTGCCTCTGACCATACGGTGATCGCTGCCGCATTTGAGCGAGTTGATCACTGAGACATCATTGAATATGTGCCTTTTTGTCGTCATAATGAAGTCTATCTCGAATGACCTTCAGCGAATACCGTTTGGTTATTCTGAGTACCAGGAACGCCACCCAGGTCGACACACTCTCGATTTTCACTACATTGTCCACAAGGGACCTGTGGACGACGAACCCGAAATGTCGACCTCGGGACTGATGGTCGCCCTCCCGGAAATAAAGCAAGTTACCAAATTTAAGGATTATATTAGATAATCCCAGGACACCCCATCGTAACTTGCTCAATTCTTCCTCCAGTTCAATAACCCTCTCGTCGGTCCGCAGTGTGCGTATGTTCAGTGTTGCCAGGTCGATCCGTCGTTGTTTGTGGTAGCCGGATCTCTTCCGGAGATTCTTCGCACCTCTTGCCCCGCCGTTACCTTGGCCGCTACCACAATGACCAGGAATAGCGGAGCTGCCGGGGACTAGGGGCCTTGGTTTAGTCGTGTTCATAATCCCCACGCATGGCAGGCGGGTTGGGGATCGCAGGATTTGATATTCCACAGACGAAGCGCTGCTGCCCGCTTCTCTGGTAAGTTCCCTTAGTCGCCTCTTACGACACCCACGGAAGGATATGGGTTGGTACTATTCTAAGCCCGGTACCACACGGGGTAATCGGGGCTAATCCTGGTCCCGTCCACCCACCTCTTTGGCCATGAGATCTTCGGTGTCGACTACTGTCGCAGCGTACCTAATATGATGAGTCAATCAACCGCCCAACCCGACCAACCTGCAATTTTCGTCTCGTCCGCTGCATCCTTGTTCGCCTTTTCTTGCTCCTCGGTCAGTTTCCAGAGAGCGGTGAGCTCGCGCCTGTACTTAGACTATTCAACATATTGCCTCGTCGAAGGCAGGCGCCCGCACCCCCGCTTCGCTTTGATTTTATCGGTTTCGGCCATTTTCGTCGCAGCTCTAGTTCGCCGCAACGGTTCCTTGCTAGAATCGAATTATTAGAATTAGAATTGTTAGTCATATAGCTGGCAATATTTGAGATGGAGTAGATACCGTAGTTAGCGGCGAAATCTATTAAGGCATTAGATAAGTTTATGATGTAATTTCAAAGTTCTGCTGCCTTATAATCCCAAGGGAAGACGTCGTGATAGTTATGCCAGCCTTCTCCGATCGTACAGAGCGTGACCGTCTTGTTGCCCCAATGAGGGCCGGAGAGTTGATGAGCCAGTTAAAATGAAGAGCAACAATGTATCTGGTGATGGCCGCCACGTACCACGAGATTCAAGCGTTCTCGCCGCAGAAGTAGACGGGGATCCAGAGTCTTTTTCTATGTGGGACATGTCTATGTTAACACCCTTCTCGAAAAGATTCTTGTGTTTGCGCACCATCAGCCACCAGATGTGAGAGAAGAAAAATTCATGCTTCGGGTTGTGGGGATCTGCATTCGTCTCAGTATGCTTGTGCTGTACTCTGTGATCCCGTCTGTGGGCACCAGCCATCACGTCTATGCCTGACATGATTGCGAAATTTATACTAAACAAAATTTTCCACATCTTGACTTTTCGGGTGAAAATCATAGTTTTCTAGTATTAAATTAAATTTAAATAATCTACTTGATGGTTCTTCCATTGCTGACTCTCCTGCTCATAAGCTGTCGCGACCGATGACCGCATCAATTTCTTTATTCATTAATCTTTCTTTTTGCCTCTGGGTTCCTCTCACGTAATTATGTCTTTGAACTCTATCATGGTTATAGAAGATGGAAATAATAAAGACTATTCTATTGTACAGAGTTGATGTTCTCAAGATTTTTTTATTGTGGTTCTTTTCCTTCTACAAAATAGGGGATGACTTGGTATTTTTCATAGTCACATGTAGGACATGTTCCGTTGGAAAGCGCATAGTCAATAGGTTTCGACAACCTTTTTTTATTAAAAACAACTTCTCTCCACACTAGGAATTTCTCCTGTGTCGTGGGTGAGTTTACATATATTTGTTACGTGCGGGAATCGAACCCGCGACACGCAGCGCGGCAGTTAATAGCCTGACCACTGCGCTAACCGTGCAGTCACTTCCTCGTGAATAGTTTATTATTCGTAATTCCCAAGGTAAATATTACCGTAAACCCGTTTCAATCAGTTAAACCTCACTCCACTTCACACTCATCATGCGCTCCACATCGCGCACCTTGCGGACTCACTGTGTTTGCTGTCCTGGTAAGTGCAACAGTGATAACTCGTCCATTCCGACTGTTGGAACGGGCGTTCTCAGAAGGTCCTTCGGTACGTTTTATTGCTTGCTCCTATTGAATTTGTTGGAAATGGGGCAGATCTATTTGCTTCAAACATGGGTAGAGGTGGTAATTGGAAAACTTTTAACATATGGGTGTTTTGCCAAATAATATAATTGTGAATGCGTAGAGTGTTTGGCTGATAAGATCAAACTGTATTCGTGATACTGATGCTTGTTTTGGAAGTATTGCCAATCAGGTTTCTTTTTTGAGGACTAGACATAACCGAAACTTTTAAATTTTAAGCGGCTATACCTATCGGTAAGGAAACTGTTTTTGTTTTAATTTTTCTTCTAATGTGTAGCTACACCATCAGACATTTGTTCGAAAAAACTATGGCACTCCCAATTTTAATGTTTCTTCAACTTTGTTGACTATTAATATTAAGCACCAGATTTTTGTGTTTAACTGATAAATATATTCCGGCCAAGCGGTGATGTGAGATTACTTTTAGCGAAGTTTTCGATGTTTGAATTATCTTTTTGAAGAGCAACAAATTTTTTGGCATTTTGTCTCTGTGGTTGTATTTTGTTTTCTTCGTTTCGTCTTAAATAAACATAGTAGATGGTTGTGAGGCACAATTGCTGTTATTGTAATTATTCACTTGTTCCCTTAATGTACTAGCTTACTATTCTACCTCTTTATCAAAATTTGAAAACACAAAAAATCTGTAAAGAGAATAATCGAAGCGCAAGAAAAATTTATTTCAATTAAAAATATTTGTAGGATTTTTTTTTAAATGCCATGTAGTTGTTATTGCCAGAAGATTTTAGTTAATCGAATACTGGTGCTCAATTTACTAAAATCCGTTATCCAAATTTAGTCGTTAAACGCCACTACGTCCCATTTTCCAATAAGAAAAATCTTGTCACTTTTGCACTTGTAGGCACTGTCACTGGTTTGATGGAAAATAAACAATACGGGATCACCTCACTGTTGAAAATATTTGAACGGTATAATATTTGTACTATAGGTTGTTCACAACTCGACTTCGCGTCGGCAACTGGCAAGTCCAAAGATGTTGACGCCAAAGCGGCCTGACGAATCTTCGGCCAGGCTCACGAAAAAATTTATATTTTTATAAGTATTATTTGTAGTGTAGGTCAAATGCACTGCTTACGTCAATGTGACTACTAATTACAAACTCATAATCTAAGTGCGTGTGTTTATTTGTGTGTGTACGCTTCCGTATTGGTCTCTTGCTTATAGAGGAGTTAAAGAGGGAAAACAATCTGCGACATGCGTTCTAAAACAAATAGATACTGATAGAACTGGAAGATTTCAACATTTCAGTGGATAGCTGATCCCCAAAGTTGAATGCCATATGTTCATATTTCTCTTGTAAATAAGGACTTTATTTTCTAAGCTTAGCGTTGACTGTCTTCTCAGCGGTCAATATATTATGTCTCGCTTACTTTTGTCTGTCTGTTCTCTTTAAAGACAGCACTGTTCAGTGCCACTAGTGAACAATGTCCTTTATTGAGGTGAGACAAGCTGCGACACGCGTTTCAATAGAAATTCCGCACTATTTCCTTTCTAATGTCTTTTATCTGTTCTGTATTTGGAAGTATTGCCATTCTAAATTCTCTTTTAAGCTCTAGTCATAATCGAAATACACACACAACTTCTGAATATGCTCATAATCTTTACATGTTATGAAAAATCGGGACAATGCATTTTCTGAACCCTTAACATATTCTATTGTAAAATCATATTTTTCAAGTAAGAACCCAAATTTACATAATCGAGTTGAAGGTTCTTTATGTTAAATAATCAAATAAAGGTCTGTGGTCCGTAAAAGTGTTGAAATGTTTTCTATACTAGTATGGGCGAAAATGTATGACGGCCCACATTATAGCCAGCTGTAGTGTGTATTTAGTTCATGTCTGGTTCAACTTTATGCCCAACAGGTATTCTATAGCCGTTTAGGTGGACATCCATTAGGGGCAGTTTATTTTTAGACCGCCTTAAGTTCTTTCTTTTACCATCTTTCTTTTCGCCTCGGGGTTCCTCAGCATAAATACAATCATCCACAGGTGTGATAACGAATATGTTTTATCTGGGGTTCGTATACTCTGCTTTCGAACAGTTGTCAGCGCGGTCCTCAGAAGTGAAGGTTACGCCTTCTGTTAGACATCGATGAGATCTCACATCAAAAATTTTTGTTTAAATCGAACATCTTGATTAATTGTGCTTTTCCGTGAAGGTATTTGTAGAGATGGCATACCCTGCACTTCGCACTTTCTTCTCTGTTGTCGTGTTAGTTGGTTCCTCTAAATTCTAAGTTCCTCTGAATTGCATTAGTGCGTGGATCGTGAATCTTGTTAGTGCGATGAAGAGAACTCAATGATTGTATACGTGTACGACCGACGCGGTCTGCTTACTATTTAACACAATTTGTTAAGTTGATAAGCTAGTTCAGCAAAATTGGGGATGAATTTTCTATAGAAAATGACAAAAGCATAAACCTCCTCGTTTCGTCTATATTAGTTGGACATTGATAATTTAGTACAAATTTAATTTTATCTTGGTCAGGTAATACTCGGTTATTATATACCACATGCCATAAATGTAGCAATTCTTTCTATAATTTCTGTGTGTTGACTTCTAAATTATTTTTCCTCAGCTTTTGACTAAGTTTTTACCAACCACCAAATCGTCTGAATAGACTAAACAGTTTTCACACGTCAGGCCAGATATAACCATATTCGCTAATCTTGAAAATGATCCTGGACTTGTCTTTACACCCATTGCCATAAGCATATGTACCTTTCGGATTAGCAATCATCAAATGATAGACTTTTACCGACAAAAACCATCCGTGTTCTTTCACTTGCCTATGCGCCAGGGACCACGATACCTCTGTCGAGTAACCCGCGGCACTGGCAAGCCTCGGTCTACGTGGACCTCATCACGATGTGCTGACTCTGGCCTCACCCTTATTGTCGCAACACACTTCTACGGTGGCCGGTTGTTCGATGTTGTCTCCAGTTTGATATTGGCCTGAACAGAATGCTGTATAAGTATACAGCATTCAATTCCTTGATTTTTGGTCTTGTTGGGATAATCATATCTATACTAATATTATAAAGAAGTAAAATTTGTAAGTTTGTAAATTTGTATGTAGGGGGTAATCTCTGGAACTCATAATCCAATTCTACATTTTTTTAACTAGAAGAAAGCTACATTATTCCTGAGTACTATAGGCTATAATTTGATTCTATAACATGTATATTAACCGAGCTATCACAACTTTTGTCTAGCAAGTCGGAAAAAAATACCTCATAAAACAGAATTATTTGCGTGCGTTGCCTAAACAGTTGCTTAAAATTAAAAACAATGTATGGCTACCTGGTTCACCTTAATTATTTCTACAAAAAAGTACCCGATACCATATCTCTATCCTTTATATTTTATCTTTTATACTTCTTTTATTGCATTAAATTTTTTTTTTTCATCAAACTTACTTTTGATTGATTATTTGAGCAACAAAATATTAATTCTTATAACAATAAATTATTTCAGTATCACAAGAACATCATACAGATAAGAATTGCCATTTACAGTATATCAATTAGTCATACAGTTCCGGAGATAATATAAAATTACTAAAACGCAAAATGACCCTAGCATAACTTTCATTGTGCAGACGTTTTGCCTATTTGCCCATAGATGGTGTTCTGCAATTACGTCATTTTTCTGAATCGCGGTGTTAAGTTATCGTATGGTTGTTGTTGTTGATAGATACCTCATAATCGAAAATATCGTAATTTCGTTGTACATACGTTTGTTTTGTATGTACGTAGTTTCGTACTTCGTTCTATCGTAAGAAGCGATACGAGTTATTCGATATTACGATTGTTTTGTTTTGTAAAGGCGACTGTGTTCGAGTCGCTCTCCCTTTGTTCATAATTGTTTTCAAGTCTGTGCGTAGTTTGTTGAGAGTATATAAATATAGAGTTTGTTAAAAGGAAATCTCAACTGTCCCGGCAGACATCACAGACAAGAGCCGCTCGAGTACGCCGTACGGAAGAATCTGCCCCTGAAAATGAGCAACGCCTCTCGAGAAATAGAGAATATATTTCGCAAACACCCGCTAGAGAATCTAGCTCACAGCGCCTTGCTAGCCAAAATGTGAGGACGTCGCGGGCCTGTGCTCGAGAAACTAGCGCTGAACGTGCGCAGCGTCTATCTGATTTAAGGTAGCATGTCTCTGAAACAAGCGATAGGGAGACTAGCGCTGAGCGCTCGCAGCGGCTCGCTAGGCAAAATGCCATAACATCGCAGGCCCGCGCTCGGTTATCCAGCGATGAACGTGCACAGCGTCTATCTGTTTTATGGCAGCATGTCTCTGAAACAAGGGATAGGGGGACTAGCGCAGAGGGACACGTGCGGATATCATAAAGGCATGTCTAAAATCATCGCCCCTATGGAGTATAGTCCAAACTTTTAATTTACGTACGAAGATGAGAGTCCACGTTATCGGAAATACCACCACCAAGGAACAATACCGTCAATGAAATCAATAATCTAATTTTACAAAAAGTTCCGGGCCACGGTAAAATCTACAAGTCAATTGATACAGTGTGTAATATCGAGGATGCAGTCCACTATCTGCAGGAATTTTTAAATTCCCTTAAACCATCTGGTCTGCCACCTCACGAACTGCTGTTAAAATCCGGAACACCTATCATGCTTTTAAGAAATTTAAGCCCATATAACTGTGCAATGGCACAAGGCTACTAATAAAAGATTTGAAAGACAACCTAACTGTGGCGACCATTCTCATCGGCCCAGGAGCTGGCCAGTTGGCGTACATCCCAAGAATTCCAATGATTCCGACGGACATATCCATACCATTTAATCGACTCCAGTTTCCAATAAAAACATAATTTGCCCTGACCATTAAAAAGTCCCAGGGACAAACATTCTCTTTGGTTGACATTGACATACGAAAAGAATGTTTTTGGTCTATCAAGAGTGGGATCATCCAAAAAGCAGATTATTCTGTTACCGGAAAATAAAATAACTTCAAACATTATATATAGAGAAGCTTTAGATTAAATAGATACCTAACTTAAATAAAAAAATAAGTAAAAGGCGACTAAGAAGAAGTTACCTTGAGCAGAAAAGAGAACTTTGGTAATCTTTGAAGTTACTGATCTGATTCCAAATGATATTTTACTACTAAAATTAAATACAGTATTAACAATCGAGTGTAATCTTATGTTATAACAAGAAATTTTCCGTGGACGAAGTCGCGGGCAGAAGCTAGTTTAACATAAAAAAACAAGTCAAAGACCTTGGAAATAACAATTATTCTTACAACTAAGTAATTTCAGTAAATGGAAGAAACTTGAACATGCGGCTGAGGTGTGTCAAGTTTTTTCCTTTCTATTTACAGCAAAATACCTATACCTAATGAAAAACATTATATGATACAACTCATTTAAGTTGATCTTTCTCTATTTACACTTATAAGTTAAAAACTAGACATATTTACGCTTATACGTAATATATCTCGCCACCGCCATCAGTTTCGAGGCTGGCTTAGGTTTTAACATCGTTTCTAAGTCGTACTCGTGATTCTGTAGAACAAAAATGTTAATATAAAAATCTTAAATTCATACAATCACTGACAGACCACGCGCTGCCAAAACCAGTGCGTGTAGTCTGGAAGCAAGATATTATGACAAAAAAAAAAAACAGAAGTATCGTGTTATAGGGGATGAAACGGAAGGGATGAAAGTTGTAGATAAGTACAAAAATTAGTATGTTGTGTAAATAAGAAATAACAAAAAAAAGAAAAAAAGGCTGACGGACAAATAAGTAATTTCTGTATGAACATTTTTTTGAACAGGACGTCTGTTGGGTCAGCTAGTTACATATAAATTCATGTCTAGCGTATGTGTGTCATACTAAAGCTGACCAATGCATGCTAATGCACTAAAGCACGCTAGTGTAGTTGATGAGTGGTAAAACTTGACGTATAATTACTGTTTCTTACTTGGGAAATGGCAAGAGTCATCTTGCCATTTCCCAAGTATGTCATGCTAAATTGGTACAATTTGTCTCTCTCGCGCTGACTCTTCCAGAGACGGTCTTCGCTGTTGATGATTGCGAGTTGTATCGTGCAAATTTCTGCGACTTTTGCAATTTAAGCTTTAATTCAAATGGATAATAATCACTATAGAGTGTATCAACAAGTCTGTTAGTCAAATTACTTGAGAAAGAGCACTTCTTGTGAAAAGTAACCTATAAGGGGAATATTCAGTTGCTGAATGAACTGAAGTATTATAGCAGTATGACGAAAATGGGAGCCATGTACTCCATGTCTCTAAATGGTTGCCTGTTTGAATGAGGAGAAACGAATTCGTATACATATTTATACATTTTTTTCCTAAGCACCAAACTTTGGTAGTGATAAGCTGTTGAGTTTAATATTGAAAAGATTAAATACCTCCTTGAATATTGATGATAGGAACTGAGTGCATCGATCCGTCGCTATTACCGCCTCTATTAGAGAGAGAGAGAGACCTACTCCATACATTTATACAAAATAATGAAATAATGCTTTCAGAATACTTCTGGCTTTGTTATGACTTAGTATCTACGTTTGTACCAAAACCACCAAATCATCCAAATGAAATGACAAACCTAAATAATATTCAATTACAATATGGCGACTTAATTAAAAACTTTCACAACGAACATATACCTATAAATGATTGTTGCACAATGTATAGTTTAAGCACAAGTGGTTTTAGTGTGTAAGAATTTTTGTGTAAACAATTGTTGGCAGACCTAATAAATAAATAAAATAAAATATATGTTGCACTATCACGAGTAGTGTTGATAATCACTACTGACTGACACATTACCAGCGGGCACAAATTCCGGCGCGATAACGTCCAATGTTCTCGGCATCAGAGGTCTAAGTTGAGGCGAGGGATTGATGTAGATAACAGCTTTGGTCGAGTTTGGCTCGTATTTGAGCGGAAATCCCTGAGACCACATCTCTGCGGGTGACAGTAGATACGGTTGAAGTGCTTGATTACCAGCTTTGTTGTCGTCGTCATCGTATTGTTGCTATTTAACAGAAGATCGCCGTGAACACTTCGAAGTCACGTGCGGGCGCATGAAACGTCGCGCACCGCTTTCGGCTATGCTTCACGCATCCGTACGTATAGAATACCTAAAATCGATTAGCGTCAAAAGCACTATGAGTATAGTGCTTTTGACGCTAATCGATTTTAGGATTTTGGGGTTTAGTAGAAGTGTGTTGTGCTGTAATTTCCGATTTCTTCTGCTTCATAATCCCAAGGGAAGACATGGTGATAGTTGTGCCCTCCTTCTCCGATCATCGCGACCATCTTGTTGTCAGCAGCGTGTCTATGTTTTTGTCATAGTCTTATATCCCCAGATATGAGCCGCAGAGTTGATGAGTTAGGTGAAACACAGGTTAGGTGGTGTTAGGCGGCCACAGTGTATCTGGTGATGGACGCTACGTATCACGAGAACCAAGCGTTTTTGCCCCAGGAATAGACGGGGATCCAGGCAGGAATAAGGAAGCATAGGATTGCCATCACTATAATATATGTTTTCTTTTGGAACATAACGATCGGGTCTTTTTCTTTGTCGTACATGTCAACGTTAGCATCCTTCTCGAAGACATTCTTGTGTTTGCGCACCATCAGCCACCGGAAATGAGAAAAGAAAAGGCCGCGTTTCGCATTTTGGGGGTCTGCATTCGTCTCAGTATGTTTGTGCTGTACTGTAAGGAAAGTTAGGCATATCCCCAATTGTCAGTAAGCGATGGCGATCAGGACCGATGACCCCATTAAATTCTTTCTTTTATCACCTTTCTTTTATTTATTTATTTTTTATTTATTAAAACTTTATGCACAAACATTGCACAATGGCGGACTTAATGCCTCAGGCATTTTCTACCAGTCTACCTTGAGGTGATGCAGAGACAAACATGGTAGGTGCAAATAAATTAAAATTAAAAGAGAGAAAAAAAAGTATTAAAAATATAATAATAAATACATACATACAAAATATAAACAGTAGAGAGAGATAAAAATAATAGATAGAGAAAAAATAAATAAATTATACGTGGGATGAATCTGCCAATTTCTTACGTAGATATTCCCGAGCTTTAACTTTAAATGTGTACTGACTTGTCAACGTCCTGATATTCTGAGGAAGATCATTCCAAAGGAAAACCGCCTGGACAAGAAATGAAGATTTAAGAAAACCAGTGCGGTGAGAAGGACATCGTAGAAGACAATTATTGGAAGAACGAAGATTCTTATTATGCGCAGTGAATAAATATTGAAAATGAGAAGTAAGATAAGAAGGAGAACAGGGTTTGTGTAGGAGTAAAACAAGGTCGTCAAGGCTCTTAGAGCTCTGCGCTGCCTAATGGGTAGCCATTTTAAGATAGACCGGTGAGTAGATACATGATCGTACTTACGAAGATTAAATACGAATCGAATGCAGTTATTTAGAAGTCGGTCGAGTTTATTGAGTAGATCTGCATTCAGGTCGTAATAACACACATCACCATAATCAATAATGGGGAAGATAAGGGATTGAACAAGCATTGCCTTTATATGTGAAGGAAGAACATTTTTTAGCCTGTAAAGCGACCGCAACGTCCCGGTGACTTTTTTGCTCACACTTGCAACCTGCTTACGCCAGTCCAGGCAAGTGTCAACATGCAGACCCAGATCCTTGACGTCGGAGCTGAACGGAATGACTCTGTCATCGTAAATAACCGGTGGCACCACTAAGCCACTCAGCCTACGCTGACTAAAAGTACTCCCTATGATAATGGCCTGGCATTTTGTAGGGTTAACCGCTACCCCGAAACGATTAGACCAATCCCTCACCACTTCCAAATTCCGGTTCAGCTCCTCAATCGCATCCGATAAGTTGTCAACACTTGCCCGAGTGTAGAGCTGCAGGTCATCAGCGTAAAGATGATACGCACACTGAAGTTCAGTAGTAATGAGATCAATAAAGATTGAGAACAAAAGTGGGGATAATATACCGCCTTGTGGGACGCCAGAAACAAGCTCACACCAGTTAGACGACGAATCCCTCGCAAGAACTGTCTGCTGACGCCCCCGAAGATACGAGGAGAACCAATCCAGAACCTCGGAAGAGACCATAACATGGGATAGGATGGATAAAAGGACTTCATGATTGACGGCATTGAAAGCGTTCGAAAAATCTATCAAAACCAGAACGGAGACTTTAGTGTCTTCCATTCCCCGCCTTATATCGTCAGTCACTTTAAGTAAAGCAGAAACAGTGCTGTGACCGGGCCTGAACCCAGATTGGAAAGGACTAATGAGGGAGTTTAGCAGAATGAAGTGGGAGAATTGCTTATGGACACAGGCCTCAAGCACTTTAGACAAAAAGGGGAGGATAGAGATAGGACGGAAGTGGCTAAGAAGGGTGGGATTAGGGACTTTAGGTAGAGGACAAACATGAGCTTTCCTCCATAGCGAAGGGAAGTCAGCAGTAATTAGGGAGAAGTTAATAACATGCGAAATTGCAGGAAGGAGCGGGTCGAGAGCCGTCACAATCATGTAGCGGCTGATGATTTCTTTTCTCCTCGGGGTTCCTCAGCATAAATACAATCATCCACAAGTGTGAACACGAATATGTTTTATCTAGAGTTCGTATACTCTGCCTTCGAACAGTTCATCAGCGAGGTCCTCAGAAAAGAAGGCTAAAGCCTTCTGTTAGACATCAATGAGATTTCACATCAAAAAGTTTGGTTGAAATCGAACATCTTGATTGATTGTGCTTTTTCGGGAAGGTTAGTTGTAGTTACTATTTAACACAATTTGTTAAGTGGATAAGCTAGCTCAGCAAAGTTAGGGATGAAGTTTCTATAGAAATTGACAAATGCATCAAATCTCCTCGTTTCGTGAACATAATGTGGACATGGATCATTTTGTACAAATTTAATTTTATCTTGGTCAGGTAATACTCGGTTGTTAGATACCAAATGACATAAATGTAGTAAGTCTTTCTTTAAAAAGTTACATTTCTGTGTGTTCAATTATAAATTAATTTTTCTCTACCTTTGACTAAATTTTTAACGAAAACCTCTAAATCATCATAATAAAAAAAATAAATAAAACAATCCTACGCCAGGCAGGACATAGTAATAGTTATTATTCTGGAAAATGATCCGGGACTTGTGTTTGAACCCATTGGCAGGCGGGTCATTTTGTATTGACCTGAAAAGAATGTTGTATCTTGTTTCTTTCCTGTCTGTTGTCAACCATGATGTCATTAGACAGTAGGCGCGAGCGTCCCCAGAAGGTCCTGCAGTGCGTTTTACATCTAGTCTAGTTGAATTTGTTGGAAAAAGATCTAATTGCATCCACATGGGGTCGATGTTTCCTTTGTAATGTCTCTTAATTTATTCTGTGCATGGAAGTATTACCAATCTGGTTTCTCTTTTGAGCCTTAGTCATAACCGAAACACACAACTCGTGCATATATTCTAAATCCACATGTTATGGAAATTCGAGACAATACATCTGCAGCCATATTTTCCTAACCTTTAACATATAGGTGCTATCCTATAGTCATACTCTTCTTAAAATTAACTTAAGTTTAAGTAACCTACTTAATGGTTTTTTCATATGAAATAACAAAATTTAAGGATTTATGAATATCTTGGAATGTTTTCCATACAAGTATGTATGAAAATGTTCGAAAGTGTGAATGACGAAAGTGTGTATGTAGTTGATAACTGGTTCATCTTCAGACCCAGCGAACTATAGCTGTTCTGCCTTTATACATTAGTCTTAGTCTGAGTCTTTTCGATCTCGACCACATCGACATGAACTTATCTGGCAGATAGTTGTAGAGAGTACCCCGTTGTGTACTTCGCCAAATAGGCTCATGCCTTCTTCAATGAGATTGTTAAGCCAAAGCCAATTCAAAGCGCGTGTCTCCGTTACTTAAACGCACGGACATAGTAATGCCGTAGATGACATTATGGGACATTGCATTAGCTCAGGACGAGGTGAGGGTTCGCGTCATTGGGGGTTTAAGAAGATAAGTGACAGGCACAATTTTAATACTAGGAATAGAAACAATTTAGATCAACCTCGGTTCAGACTAGCTAAAGTAAATAGTTCGTTTATGGGGTACTGTGTAAAATTTTATAATAAAGTACCGCTAGAGATTCAACAGCTCAATGAATCCAAATTTAAAACATGCATTAAACGCACGCTGTGTAAGCAAGCATATTATAAACTGGAAGATTATATCCTTGATAAAAATACTTGGATAAATGCCAGTCCTGCTCCACAGCCACAGACAATTTTGTAGGTTTGGAAGAGATGCCTTTACCCCTTTTTGTTGTTTTCTAAATATTCCTTTTTTATTTTATTTGTTTATTTCAACGTTGTGCACAATATTTTGCAATAGTATTGTATAATGTAAAAGCACTTTTCAAGTTTGTGAATGTGAGGCACCATGGACTATAGTTTGTTTTATATATATATATATATATAACTTGTTTGACATTGCAAAATTGGCAGTTGAGAATTATCATGCTCACTCAAATGTCTTGCTGATGGTGGCACGTGTTGTTGGGTCATTTGGTTCCCTTCAATATGGCTGAGCTAAGTGGGGCTGATGCGCGCGTCATGCTCGTGAACGGGGGCCGTCAGTGGAGACTGGTCATCTCTTAGCTGCCAGTGGGCTTAATTCATTTTTATATTTTAATTAATTTTACATTGTGCTCACATGATAGAAGCAACATAAATATGTAACGAAGGAATGTAACCCATATATTATGATTTTAAAAGAGTGTCCATGGAGTTTCTTGCACGTTCTTCTCCATAGAGATCTACGCTTTGGAACGTGCAATTTAGCTTCACTTTTCTTGAACTGACCGACATTGACTATTCAAAAGTACCAAGTGTTGGTTAATTTGAAATAAACGATTTTGATTTTGATTTTTTCCATCCGACAGGTGCAGGTTAGCGATCAGATCGTAAACTTCACATTTAATTCTTCTTTGCATGACTTATTAGCTGCTTCCCAAGTAAGTCATTTGTAATTCGCGCAATTTATCGCTGTTGATGATATCGAGTTGTAAAGTGCAAAAAAAAGTGTTTTTATTTTAATTCGTTATTTTTTATTCTGAGTTATTAAAGTATTTAAAATATCTATTTTGGGAAAACATATTTAAAGGTTAACTCTCCATATCAGTTTTCATTATATGATTGAATTTGCATGAAGAGGGGGAGTGGTAACAGCCCACCGAAGCGGACTTTTCTTTAGAAATTGTTTAATAACTACTTTATTTTAGTTTTATTTGAAATTACGAATATACATTTTGAATTATTGAATAGTTACCTATACTATAAAATATGAACATGGTATTTTATTAACGTTTAAGTCTTTTTTTTCTGCTTGTAACACAATATTAGGCAGTTATGACAATGAGCCAGATAATCCTGTGAAACTTCAGGCCGTTTTTCCTGTTGCGCGTTGGAAATTGTATTGGTCTTCCTCCACAGTGATGGTACAGTGTTTTATCGCTGCATTTAGCACGGTGTAGATAACAACTGCTCCAGCGACAATAACCTGCGATTTTTAGTCACATGTCTGTACTTTTTATTGTAAATGTTGTGTAAAATATTAATGTTTAACGAAATAAGTGTTAGTGTTCATAGTTAAATAGATAAACGTAAGAGATATTTTAGTTCATAAGCAACATTGTAAACATTGCATTTTATTATATAAAAGAAAAGAATAAATAAGAAAGTTATAATATAAATTCATTTTGTTTCATTTTTGTTAAAGGCACCGAGTTTGCGGAAAAATTAGAGTAAGTATTTCTAAGTACATGTCGTTCTAACGAGGTGTATATGTAGTGAGCAACAGCTAATATTAACATAGTTTTCAGGATAAATTATTTAATTTTATTTACCGTCTTATTGATAAGACTAGTTGCCATAGTTTCTTCTTTGCAAAAAATTAACTTAGGAAGTGTCGTATGTCCGCGTATCTATGGCGTAGCTCGCGCTACGAGAACGTAGTTGACAGAACTAACACACACACACAGAGCCAATTCTCGTAACTAGCTGACTGCAAGGAAGGGTTATTTTAGGAACTGTTTGATCTCAGTCTCATCAGTCAGTTTGAAATTTATTTGTCACCGTGATGAGAATGCGACTACATTTTGTTTAATGTCACTAACAAAATTTCAGATGCTCGTTCGTATGATAAAGCCTCCGAGCTACAAAGCAGCACAACGATCTATGAAAACAAATTAAATATCTACATATGAAGACATAACATACAATAGTCGAGAGAGTTTTGGGGGAGAAGTACCTATAGTATCTACACTGATACCTATAGTATCTATCAAACCGAAACGTCATGTAATGATAAGAAAACTAAACTAAAAAGACACTGATTGTTCTGCTTAGGAGAATAGCCCTGCCTGAGGGGTTCTGTGACTACGTTGCGAGACTCTATATGACACTTCCAAGACCGTCTTGGTTGCTAATGGGGTCCACAGCGGTCCCGTGAGTGTGCGTCAGGGTGTTCGCCAGGGGGACCCGTTGTCGCCGTTGTTGTTCAACATGGCCATGGATGCGATTTTTGCATCTCTACAGGAGGGAGTTGGCTATCGGCTGGAGGGAGAATCTGTCTCTGCTCTGGCTTACGCTGACGATCTGGTCCTGCTTGCGGGGTCACAGGCGGGGATGCAGTCCGCTATTGACTGTGTTTGGCTCACTGGAAGGATGATGGGTCTTTCCGTTAGCGATGCAAAGAGCCCGGTGCTTTCGATGGTGCCTAACGGGAAGCGCAAGAAGGTGCACTACCTGACCGGTCGTACCTTTAAGGTGGGGTCGCGATTAAGTTAAGGCATGTCTCTTGATCCAACGTTGGTGCTATCTGTGCGCTACCTGTACTTCAAGGCATCTGGATACGTGAGGTTAGAGTATGATGTCAAAGTAGCCTTGAATAACATCTCTAAAGCGCACCTTAAACCGCAGCAGCCGCTCGAGATTGTGAGGGCACATCTCCTACACGGATGACAGACTCCGCATGCTCGACGTCCAAATCCGGAGGGCAGTGCGGTCATGGCTTGGGCTACCGAAAGCCGTGCCTGTTGGGTACTTCCACGCAGCAACCACAGACGGCGGCCTAGGGATACCTTCGTTGAGGACTTGGGTACCAGATCTTATTAAAAGGAGATTCAGTCGCCTGGACTAACTTCCCTTCGCGCCCTGCGCCGTGTGGTGTGAAATTAATACGCTCCTGTTATATTTACGAATATCGCGTTTCGTTTATCAGTTTCCAGTTCGTGATTTCCTTCTAGGTTGTGAAATTGTGTCACATTTAGGTACATTTTCGTAGTCCAGGAGTATCAAGAACAATGTTAATATTTTGGTAATAATATTGTATAGTAAGAGGATAGTTTCTAAAAGTTTTGTAATATCACGCTCGCTGTACGATGACTAAGATGACTTTGTTTGTGATTCTAAATCTAAGGGCGCATTTACACTAAGAGCAAATAAGAGTTTTTAGTTATTTTAATTATTTATTTTATGACTTTTTAAGATGTGGCATTTTTATAGTTTTGAATAATAATAACGATTGTGTATTTTTAATATCTTTTGGTACTGAGTTATAACGTTTTGATTAGCTTTAGCTTACAACCAATTCATCAGAATAACTTTGGTTTTCAGGTACAAAAGAGGCGAGAGTAAAACATAAAGTACAGAAAGAGCAGCCGATTGTCATTCTTTGATGATTTGAGGAACATCTCAAAATGCGACAGTCCAGCTCTTGTAGTCAATCCTGTGCAGAGCAAGGTGCAGCACAGGAGACAGCAACTAGAGAAGTGGAAAGAAGAAAAAGAGAAGAAAAAAAAGAAGCTGCTTTAAAGAAGATGAAACCTTTTATAGCGGGTGTGCCACATACACCACATAAATCTCTACCCCCACCTCCACCCCTAAAACCTATGCCAAGCACTTCTGGGAGCGTGACATGGTCCCAATCCGCTAAAACTACTGCCGACAAACCTAAGAAGACTAAGGCAGCACCATGCTCATTTGCATCTAAAAACCACCAGAAATAAAAACATTGACGAAACTGCCCAAACTGCCAAAACTAGTACCTCCAAAGACTAAGAAACATAATATAGCTAATATAAACATTCGACCCTGTTTTACCTACCACCCAGAAGGAAAACCTGACCTACAAACCTGTGCCTAGAAGTGAGTCGAGCTCTGAGGAACGTCTGCGGTCCCTCAAGAATTTGGAAGATCTCACTTTTACATAAGCCCTTGTGTCACTATGTCTCGCGGGAAGGCTAATGCAAGGAAGGAGATGAAGCAAAAACTTGATGAAGGTATGTACGCCCCTATGATATGTACATATATGCAATAAGTTGTGGATTTTGATAGATATAGCAGAATTATTTAAAAAAATATTCTGTTACCAGCTGTGCCTATATTTCTTTTATTATTATAAACTGGTGCTTAATCACAATGCTGCCTGATGATAAGCAGTGATGTAATCGTTGATGGTAAAGCGTGTTAATTTATTAAGAGCTTATTCACTCAAAAATAACTGAGCCAATAGGAAGGGAGACGGCAGTTGAGCGAAGTGATGCAATATTAAACTGAACAACATGACCAACGATGTTGCGCCAGAGGAAGATTGATCTGGAGACCCTCCACCACCAAACTCCTGAACACATCGCATCATAACTGCTCAGACCCATGTTGTGTAGGGCTTCACCAGCTTTCTCTTGGATCGCATTCTCTTTGATCTTGTGCTTGGCGGCAAGATTTTGTCTGGTGGACTTTTGCCGGCAGCCGAAGTTTTGGCCTACCTCCGAGAATTGCCATGCACACTTTTTGTTTGTGTGTTTGTCAGAAATCAATTTGGTATCTATTTTTTTGGGGACTTGGGTTTTTTTTTGGTTACATTGTCGTCTTCACTTGCACATAGCCGATGTTAACCATAGGCTAACATTAGCTGCAAGTGAAGAATATTTTTGCAAAATAATGGAAAAGATGGAAATAAGTTTGCTGTCTTGCCATAGTATTTGGTAAGAAATTCCTGTACAATTATATTAAAGAAAATACTAATTACTTTATAGTCTATGGAATGAGTCTACTGGATGAGGATACCAGTAACATTGACAGCGTGGACCACTTCAGAAAACAGCTGGCCTGAGAGATAACGCAGCTGACAGAGATGTGTAAAACCTGGGACAAGATTCTGGAGCAGACTGTGTTACCAGAGTCTGTGCAGGTAAACTGATAAGACTTAGAAAAAAAATTCATTTACAAAAATAATTCTCATTAAGTAACTTACAAAATGTCTTGATTTTTATGCCTTTCATTTTCAACTTATTTATTACTTGCTCATTACTCTAAACTAGAAATAACTTAATAAGTTTGCTGTTTTCTTTTTTAGTTTCAAACTTAGATGGCTATCATATCAGATCTTGAGAAGTAACACAGATAAATCTATGAGAATAGGCATTTGTTGTGCAGGAGTAGAGCCTGTGGGAATATAGGCCCCGCTATTTAATTTTGCAGGAAGCAGTGCTGTCAGCAGTGGGCCAAGCTCAGCTGCTGATGTCCCAGAAGCTGCAGCAGTTCGCGTCGCTGGTGGAGCGTTGCACCCATCCCGAGCCCGGCGCGGCACTCGTCACACCAGCCGACCTGCACCGCTTTGGGAACATGGTGTTCATGGAAGAAACTACTGTGCCTGACAGAGCCCGGCGTGGCACTCATACACCCGCCGATCTGCACGGCTTCTGGGACATGGTGTTCATGCAGCTAACTACTGTGTCTGACAGAGCCCGGCGCGGCACTTATCACACCCGCCGACCTGCACGGCTTCTAGGACATGGTGTTCATGCAAGTACATAACTACTGTGTCTGACAGAGCCTGGCGCGGCACTCATCACACCCGCCGACCTGCACGGCTTCTGGGACATGGTGTTCATGCAGGTAACTACTGTGTCTGACAGAGCCCGGCGCGGCACTCATCACACCCGCCAACCTGCACGGCTTCTGGGACATGGTGTTCATGCAGGTAACTACTGTGTCTGACAGAGCCCGGCGCGGCACTCATCACACCCTCCGACCTGCACGGCTTCTGGGACATGGTGTTCATGCAGGTAACTACTGTGTCTGACAGAGCCCGGCGCGGGACTCATCACACCCGCTGACCTGCACGGCTTCTGGAACATGGTGTTCATGCAGGTAAATACTGTGTCTGACAGAGCCCGGCGCGGCACTCATCACACCCGCCGACCTGCACGGCTTCGGGGACATGGTGTTCATGCAGGTAACTACTGTGTCTGACAGTAAAAATATATTTTCAATAATTTTTGTAGGATGTGTCTCTAAGGCGTTGTCCTATTTGGCGAAGATCGCACGATGACACGATGCGTTCGTGTGATGAGTTCAAACATACAGATTTAATCAGTGTCCTATTTGAAACCCGCAACTAATCGTGCGAGTACAAGAAATGCTTAATAACGATCGTACGATGTGTTTGATCGTGCGATCAGGTAATCAAATCAACAGATCTCTTTTGAGTGGCCTAATTGGTTTTCTACGCGATGCGTCAACGCGCGAGGGGCGACTGCTCGACAGCAAAAACTGTGCATATCTGTAAAGAGCGATCGTTAAAGTGGCGCGAGCGCGACGACAGCCATCGAGCGACGGCTTCACACGATGGACATCGGGCGATTAGGACACCTTACGGCGTCGTCCTAATTGGCAAAGATCGGAGGAAAGGGAACTGCTTTAAAGAAGAAGAAACCTTTTATTGCGGGTGTGCCACATATACTACATAAATTTCTACACCCACCTCAACCCCCAAAACCTATGCCAAGCACTTCTGGGAGGGTGACACGGTCCCAATCAGCTAAAAATTATTAAGAACATATTTTTACTGTCAGACACAGTAGTTACCTGCATGAACACCATGTCCCAGAAGCCGTGCAGGTCGGCGGGTGTGATGAGTGCCGCGCCGCGCTCTGTCAGATACAGTAGTTACCTGCATGAACACCATGTCCCAGAAGCCGTGCAGGTCGGCGGGTGTATGAGTGCCACGCCGGGCTCTGTCAGACACAGTAGTTACTTCCATGAACACCATGTTCCAGAAGCGGTGCAGGTCGGCGGGTGTGACGAGTGCCGCGCCGGGCTCGGGACGGGCGCACCGCTCCACCAGTGACGCGAACTGCTGCAGCTTCTGGGACATCAGCAGCTGAGCTTGGCCCACTGCTGACAGCACTGCTTCCTGCAAAATTAAATAGCGGGGCCTATAGTCCCACAGGCTCTACTCCTGCACAACAAATGCCTATTCTCATAGATTTATCTGTGTTTCTTCTCAAGATCTGATATGATAGCCATCTAAGTTTGAAACTAAAAAAGAAAACAGCAAACTTATTAAGTGATTTCTAGTTTAGAGTAATGAGCAAGTAATAAATAAGTTGAAAATGAAAGGCATAAAAATCAAGACATTTTGTAAGTTACTTTATGAGATTTTTTTTTTTTTTGTAAATGAGATTTTTTTCTAAGTCTTGTCAGTTTACCTGCACAGACCCTGGTAACACAGTCTGCTCCAGAATCTTGTCCCAGGTTTTACACATCTCTGTCAGCCGCTTTATCTCTCAGGCCAGCTGTCTTCTGAAGTGGTCCACGCTGTCAATGTTACTGGTATCCTCATCCAGTAGACTCATTCCATAGACTATATGGTAATTAGTATTTTCTTTAATATAATTGTACAGGAATTTCTTACCAAATACTATGGCAAGACAGCAAACTTATTTCCATCTTTTCCATTATTTTGCAAAAATATTCTTCACTTGCAGCTAATGTTAGCCTATGGTTAACATCGGCTATGTGCAAGTGAAGACAACAATGTTACCAAAAAAAACCCAAGTCCCCAAAAAAATAGATACCAAATTGATTTCTGATAAACACACAAACAAAAAGTGTGCATGACAATTCTCGGTGGTAGGCCATAACTTCGGCTGCCGGCAAAAGTCCACCAAACAAAGTCTTGCCGCCAAATACAAGATCAAAGAGAATGCGATCCAAGAGAAAGCTGGTGAAGCCCTACACAAGATGGGTCTGAGCAGTTATGATGCGATGTGTTCAAGAGTTTGGTGGCGGAGGGTCTCCAGATCAATCTTCCTCTGGCGCAACATCGTTGGTCATGTTGTTCAGTTTAATATTGCATCACTTCGCTCAACTGCCGTCTCCCTTCCTATTCGCTCAGCTTTTTTGAGTGAATAAGCTCTTAATAAATTAACACGCTTTACCATCAACGATTATGTCACTGCTTATCATCAGGTAGCATTGTGATTAAGCACCAGTTTATAATAATAAAAGAAATATAGGCACAGCTGGTAACAGTATATTTTTTTTAAATAATTCTGCTATATCTATCAAAATCCACAACTTATTGCATATATGTACATATCATAGGGGCGTACATACCTTTATCCAGTTTCTGCGTCATCACCATCCTTGCGTTAGCCTTCCCGCGAACCATAGTGACACAAGGGCTTATGTAAAAGTGAGATCTTCCAAATTCTTGGGGGACCGTAGACGTTCCTCAAAGCTCGACTCACTTCTAGGCACAGGTTTGTAGGACAGGTTTTCCTTCTGGGTGGTAGATAAAACAGGGTCGAATGTTTATATTAGCTATATTATGTTTCATTGTCTTGGGAAGTACCAGTTTTGGCAGTTTGGGCAGTTTCGTCAATGTTTTTGTTTCTGGTGGTTTTTAGATGCAAATGAGCGTGGTGCTACCTTAGTCTCCTTAGGTTTGTCGGCAGTAGTTTTAACGGATTAGGACCATGTCACGCTCCCAGAAGTGCCTGGCATAGGCTTTGGGGGTGGAGGTGAGGGTAGAAATTTACGTGGTGTATGTGGCACTCCCGCTATAAAAGGTTTCATCTTCTTTAAAGCAGCTTCTTTTTTTTCTTCTCTTTTTCTTCTTTCCACTTCTCTAGTTGCCGTCTCCTGTGCCGCACCTTGCTCTGCACAGGATTGACTACAGGAGCTGAACTGTCGCATTTTGAGATGTTCCTCAAATCATCAAAAAATTACAATCGGCTGCTATTTCTTTGTACTTTATGTTTTTCTCTCGCCTCTTTTTTACCTGAAAACTAAAGTTATTCTGATGAATTGGCTGTAAGCTAAAGCTAATCAAAACTTTATGACTCACTACCAAAAGATATTAAAAATACACAATCATTATTATTATTCAAAAACTATTAAAATGCCACATCTTAAAAAGTCACAAAATAAATAATTAAAATAACTAAAAACATTTATTTGCTCTTAGTGTAAACGTGCCCTTAGATTTAGAATCACAAACAAAGTTATCTAGTCATCGTACAGCGAGCGCGATATCACAAAACTTTTAAAAACTGCGCTCTTGCTATACAATATTATTACCAAAATGTTAACATTGTTCTATAAACTCCTGGACTACAAAAATATACCTAAATGTGATACAATTTCACAACCTAGAAGGAAATCACGAGCTGGACAGGAGCGTATTAATTTCACACCACACGGCGCGGGGGCGCGAAGGGAAGTGAGTCCAAGCGACTGAATCTCCTTTTAATAAGATCCGGTACCCAAGTCCTCAACGAAGGTATCCCTAGGCCGCCGTCCGCGGTTGCTGCGTGGAAGTACCCAACGGGCACGGCCTTCGGTAGCCGAAGCCATGAACGCACTGCCCTCTGGATTTGGATGTCGCGCATGCGGAGTCTGTCATCCGTGTAAGAGATGTGACCTCACAACCTCGAGCCGCTGCTGCGGTTTAAAGTGCGCCTTAAGGATGTTGTTAAAAGCTAGTTTGACATTATGCTCTAACCTTGCGTATCTAGATACCTTATAGACTACGCACAGATAGCGCCAACGTTGGATCAAGAGACATGCCTTAATCATCGTGACCCCACCTTAAAGGTACGACCGGTCAGGTAGTGCACCTTCTTGCGCTTCCCGTCAGGCACCATCGAAAGCACCGCGCTCTTTGCATCGCTAACAAAAAGACCCATTATCCTTCCAGTGCGCCAAACACAGTCAATGGAGGACTGCATCCCCACCTGTGACCCCGCAAGCAGGACCAGGTCGTCAGCGTAAGCCAGAGCAGAGACAGATTCTCCCTCCAGCCGATAGCCAACTCCCTCCGGTAGAGACGTAAGAATCGCATCCATGGCCACGTTGAACAACAACGGCGACAACGGGTCCCCCTGGCGAACACCCTGACCCACACTCACGGGATCGCTGTGGACCCCATTAGCAACCAAGACGGTCTTGGAAGTATCATAGAGTCTCGCAACGTAGTCACAGAACCCCTCAGGCAGGCCTCTTCTCCTAAGCAGATCAATCAGTGCCGCATGCGACACCGTATCAAACACCTTGGCAAAATCGAGCACTGCAACATGGCATTCTCGTAACTTCTTCCCACAATTCCCAGCACAGCGTCCAGCACAGCCGAATTATCGAGTGTGCCGTCGGCGCAGATAAACCCACGCTGTCGGGCATCAGGAGGGCAGCATGCTTCAAGCCTCTACGGCAAAACAGAGTGAATGTACCGGAGGGGTACCGACGCGATCTAAATCGGCCGATACTCCCCCTGCCCAGCAGGAGTCTCCGTCTTAGGCACAAAGACCGTACAGCAGCCGCGGAGCTTTTCAGGGACTTCACCAGATATCAGCTACGTATTGAATATTTCCGCCTGAGTCACAGCAGCCAACGCGTTCCAGGTCCCCGGGAGAATCCTCGCTGGACCCGAAGTAGACCTATTGTCCACTCGAGACATCTTAACCTCCTCAGGAATGAATGGTTTCCACAACTGCGAGTAATCGCGCCTCCCCGTACTGCTCTGAGCGTTTTAACGTACCCAGAACTTCCGGTGTGAGCCCCCGGGCGTTCGATACAGCCTCCATCACCGGTCATCAGTAGGCTTCCAGCTCTGACAAGCTATGACTAACACCCCGAGTTTGGCCGTCAATCACCTCCGCAGCTGCTCTGGACCGACAAGTCTTGTACAGCTTCTGCACTCACTCGTACGATACTCTGCGCCGCTTACGCGCAAAAATCTTGACTGAGGTAGACTTACCGCTTACTTGTATTCACGTCTACTGACATCATTGTCATCTGATCCTGCAGAACGCACTCCACTGACTCCAAGTCATTTTCTTGTTTTCCGGTCACTGACGTCAGATCCGAAGCAAGATCTACAGAACTACTCTACTATTTCATTGCCTCGATTCCAACCTATACAGCAGCTACGTCAGCTTTTTTGAGCTAGTTGAAGCAAAGAGGTTGTGTCCGAGCTGCAGTGACGGACCAGGAGACATACCTGGCAGGACATGCCCTCCTCTTAAATGGAAATCAGGAAGAGTCGTCGCAGTCCATCCAGGATCGGATGGAATTGTTTGCTTGGCAGCCGTCAAAATATCCGCTGGAGTCATCAGAAGATCCTGTAAAAGGATTGGCCCACCGACCGTTAATTCTGCGTCTATTTGAAAGCGGTTTTGCTGCTTCAAACATGTTTGAGCCAAACGCCTGCTCGTTTTAGATGAGCAAATCATCACAAGTGCTGTTTTTAGTTTATGTAGATGTAGGGATTAAGTGTATACATGTGTACATATTATTACTCGCTCATTATATTGTTTTTTTTTTATTTTGTCATCAAGTCAATCCATAGTTCAGTTTGGTTGGAGTTTTTATTTTGACACAGTCACTTAATATTCTATAATAATATTCCTTAATTCCCATAGGTACCTACACTATGTTTTAGTCACGTCTAGATATACCTATGGAGTATTTTAATATGACAGGCCTATTTGTTGCTGCGACTAGCTGAACTTGACTACGTTGGCGGGTATAGCTTGGCAAGAGGTGTCGGCGTCTTAAGTAACAACACTTCCTTTGTTCTTTTCTTCTTTTATTTCTTACTTCCTTATTATAATGCTGCTGGATTCCGAATGCTCTTCTGTCGCTATCATTCTTTGGCAATCGCTAACATTTATCTTCCTTCCTTTTCTTAATGAAAGAGACAAAAAGAAAAAGCAACTATCACCACTTAAAAAATCATGTGAACTCGTCGCTCCGTTTAGCCGTGAAATACGGACAAATAAACAGACACAGACACTTTCACAGGTATCCAAAATAATAGTCCATTGAGTGTATCGTTACTCTCGTGGCAGCATGCACCACTGATGAGCGTGGATACCAGCACCCTAGTGGTGCAGCATACTGTTACTATCAATTTCAATCATTGTGAATAACTCAATGAATGTTGTTGAACTGTCACAATGAAACCTATTGTTACTAATGTTGTCTTACGCAATCACCCTTCTGCTTTGAATTCCCGGGGCGGGCAAAAGGGTTATTGGGAATTGGGAGGTTGGCGGCCCTCGTACCTCGAATGTACGTTAAGCCGCTGACCTTGCGTTTGATTTTTCCCCAGTTGGGTCAAATTGCCGTCCCTTCGGTTTATGGACGGACGGCAACAAGGGCCTGCCAGATGTATGAAGCGTGTGAGTTGCGCGGGTCTATGTGAGTAGTTGCAGTACGTTTTGCTGTAGGCGCGTCACAGAACTCACCCCTGGTCGTCCTGGGCCCACTATTGGCTTCTTTTAAACAAAACTTTGCCCAACACTAGGAATTTCTCCTGTATCCTGGATGCGTTTACAAACATATAAACTCATATACACAAACAGCCACACCCAGGACAACTACTAAATGCATTAAATGTACGGAAATTATTCTCCATCGTGCCCTGTATGTTGGTGGCGCGGCCAGGAAGGTAATTGCGGAACAGGGTGTTCCGCAATCAGTAGTAGTGGCTACATTTTGATAGTTCAACAACAATCATTCAACTCAATTTGTCAATCCTTACGTTGTTGACACCTATCACCTAATATTTTATACCGCGTACATCGAGGGACTAGAACAAGTTGCCAATGGCGGTGTTTCGGTCTGCCTACAATTTTTTTTTATTGCTATGTATAAAGATTACGTACTTTGTACTTCTGAAACATTACAGTAAATATAAATTATATTGATTTGCCTTCAACATTCGATATATTTACTAATATTTTCGTTTTACCCACAACGCTGTCAATAGTGTGCGTCTACTACCTACTGACTTATCTACTAGTACCTACCTTCTACTTAAGTAATTCTCAAACCTTATTGGTTAAGTTGTCATACACCAGATCGGCTCACCCGACCCTTGACCTAGCCAACCCGCGCCGTCCGGCTTGTAATTTAAATCCATCCCTAAACATTATTGCAATCCAGCCTCTCCCTTCCTGTACTCTCCTAGTGACGCCATAAGCCGAAACCTGTAAGCTACGATGGCTTACAGTCGCTAAAGAAGTTTTCACTTCAAACAACCAGCTTTTGTACTCAAATATAAAACAAAGATTATAACAATACATTAGTATCGAAACTATAATAATAATATAGTTACAGACACCAGCACATCAAGCTACTACAATACATTAGTATCGAAACTATAATAATAATATAGTTACAGACACCAGCACATCAAGCTACTACAATACATTAGTATCGAAACTATAATAATAATATAGTTACAGACACCAGCACATCAAGCTACTACAATACATTAGTATCGAAACTATAATAATAATATAGTTACAGACACCAGCACATCAAGCTACTACAATACATTAGTATCGAAACTATAATAATAATATAGTTACAGACACCAGCACATCAAGCTACTACAATACATTAGTATCGAAACTATAATAATAATATAGTTACAGACACCAGCACATCAAGCTACTACAATACATTAGTATCGAAACTATAATAATAATATAGTTACAGACACCAGCACATCAAGCTACTACAATACATTAGTATCGAAACTATAATAATAATATAGTTACAGACACCAGCACATCAAGCTACAGCCATTAGTATCGAAACTATAATAATATAGTTACAGACACCAGCACATCAAGGAAGCTACTACAATACATTAGTATCAGAAACTATAATAATAATATAGTTACAGACACCAGCACATCAAGCTACTACAATACATTAGTATCAGAAACTATAATAATAATATAATTTACAGACACCAGCAGCACATCAAGCTACTACAATACATTGAAGTATCGAAACTATAATAATAATATAATTGCTTGCAGACACCAGCACATCAAGCTACTACAATACATTAGTATCGAAACTATAATAATAATATAGTTACAAACACCAGCACATCAAGCTACTACAATACATTAGTATCGAAACTATAATAATAATATAGTTACAGACACCAGCACATCAAGCTACTACAATACATTAGTATCGAAACTATAATAATAATATAGTTACAGACACCAGCACATCAAGCTACTACAATACATTAGTATCGAAACTATAATAATAATATAGTTACAGACACCAGCACATCAAGCTACTACAATACATTAGTATCGAAACTATAATAATAATATAGTTACAGACACCAGCACATCAAGCACAATACATTAGTATCGAAACTATAATAATAATATAGTTACAGACACCAGCACATCAGCTACTACAATACATTAGTATCGAAACTATAATAATAATAGTTACAGACACCAGCACATCAAGCTACTACAATACATTAGTATCGAAACTATAATAATATATAGTTACAGACACCAGCACATCAAGCTACTACAATACATTAGTATCGAAACTATAATAATAATATAGTTACAGACACCAGCACATCAAGCTACTACAATACATTAGTATCGAAACTATAATAATAATATAGTTACAGACACCAGCACATCAAGCTACTACAATACATTAGTATCGAAACTATAATAATAATATAGTTACAGACACCAGCACATCAAGCTACTATACATTAGTATCGAAACTATAATAATAATATAGTTACAGACACCAGCACATCAAGCTACTACAATACATTAGTATCGAAACTATAATAATAATATAGTTAGCAGACACCAGCACATCAAGCTACTACCATCTGTCAATTTTCTTAATAGATTTTCAACTTTATTCCCAAAGCATTAAGGTTCAAAATTAAGTGGGAAAAATTTACCAGTGTCAGTTAGTTTGACCTGCTGGTGTCCGTATTATAATAAGAACAAATCAGATACGATATTTATTATAAAGATACCTACATATCTACTGAGAAAGATCTATTAATGATTTTAATTATGTAAATACCTACCTACCTGTTATAGTTGTTTTTTTTAAAATTATTCAATACTAGCTTTTCGCCCGCGGCTGCCGCGTGGAGTTCGGTTATATCGCGCTTTTAGATTTCCCTCGGGAACATCATTTTTCCGCGATAAAGGCATCTTAAGTTCTTTCTCAGGGTCTAAAGATTGTCTGTGCCAAATTTCATCAAATCGGTTGAGAGGTTTAGCGGGAAAGCGTAACAGACAGACAGACAGACAGAGTTACTTTCGCATTTATAATATTAGTATGGATGCTATGAATATTCCTTCACTTAGTCAAGGTGGCCTAGTGTTAACAGCCTGTCAAGTGTGAGTGAGCGGATTCGATTCCAAGTCAGGCAAGTACCAATATAAGTTTTCTAAGTTATATGTACTTTCTAAGTATATCTTGGACGCCTATGACTGACTACAAGGTGAAGGAAAATATCTTGAGGAAACCTGAACTTTAAGTCTTAAATCGCCAACCCGCATTGAGCGAGCGTGGTGATTATGCTAAAACCTCAGTATGGGAGGAGCCCTGCCCAGTATTGGGACGATGATAAGGTTGATGATGATGATTCCTTCACTTACATACGCCGGGCCTCTATGGTAGGTATCTTTGAACACTCCGCAGTCCTGGCCGGAATTGTCATGTCCCTACATTATTTAGACACACTATTTGAACAATTTCTGAAGGTTTTGCTAATTGCTAATCCATTTCTTCGTATGTTCGAAAAATTCGTTGACTCAGCAACGTAAATAACGCAATGGATGTTGTTGTTGTGTTACACAATCAGCCGCTGGTCTACAATGATCATATTCTGTAAAACGTATATACAGCAGGTCAAACTACCCGAAACTGACAAATATTCCCAATCAACCTTGAGCCTTAATGCTTTAGAGAGATGAAAATCAAATAAAAATCTGACATTGTAGTAGCTTGATGAACTGTTGTTTTGTACCATCTAAGTTCACACGTGGAAACATTAAGTATGTATACTGGTATTGACGGTGGCTAAAATAATAACGTCCACACAGGTCGACTGATCACGTTAAGGTACGGTTGGCGCGGTTGGACTGTGGATCCGCTGCTGAAAGGACGGTAACACGTTGGTCCCGGCTGTTATTTGTAAATCTTTGACAGTCGTTACGGGTCGGAAGAGTCGGAGTCTGAGAACAAGTCTTACCAAAGTGTATCGTATTACCCAGTAACTGGGTTGTGGAGGTCAGATAGGTAGTCGTTCCATGTAAAATACTGATATTTATCTGAATCTGGTAAGACTGGAAGCTGACCTCAACATAAGTTGGGAAAGATGATGATGGCGGTAATTATTTCGATCGATTTCTTGTGAATTAGTTTTAATAAATATTTTATTATTGCTTCGTGTGGAGTACTGCAGCCAGATTTGAGCTGGTGCTGCAAAACGACAGATTTAGCTCAAAACGGTCTCCAAGCCTGGTGCACAGGCGAAGATCAGCCTGTCTGTGTTCTATAGGATGCATTTTGGAGTGTGTGCGAGAGAATTGCATATTTAATTCCATTCCCCATCTCCGTTCCATCATCGGACGACCCGTCATACGGCAATTTCCATCCTTACATTATTGACAACACAACGATCCGAACGAAGCATTCGCCTCTTCTTTTATACCGCGTACATCGATTGACTGGAACAATTTGCCAGCGGCGGTGTTTTTGTCGGATTATAATTTTAGTGTCTTCAAGGCTAGAGTGTGGCTCTTAATAAACTAGCGCGCTTTACCATCAACGATTGCATGATTGCTTGCCATCAAGCTGCCCAAAAGCCTTTTCAGAGAACTATTGTAATACTATCTGCGGGTATTTCACCCGCGATATTGTCGATCACGTTGAAATATCAGGATAAAAAGTATCCCATGTGTTACTGTCATGTATAAGTTACATATATTATTGTTTTTTCATCAAAATCCGTTCAGAAGTTTGTGTGAAAGAGTAACAAACGTTCATCCTTCCTCAAAACCTTTCGTTGATAATATGTGTTTTTCGGTGAGTGTGCGAGGGAATTGCGATTTAATTCCTCTATCTCCGTTCCACCATCGGACGACCGTCGTCGTACGTAGAACGACACTACATCAAGCTACTACTGTCAGATTTTCTTATTAGATTTTAAACTTTATCTCTAAAGCATTAAGGCTCAAGCTTGATTGCAGAATATCTGACAGTTTGGGGTAGCTTGACTTGCTGTCGTCCGTACGTTCCGGACGAAACGTTTCGCCTCCTCTTTTTATACCGCGTACATCGAGGGACTGGAACAATTTGCCAGCGGCGGTGTTTCCGTCCGACTACAATTTGAGTGTCTTCAAGTCAGAGTGACTAGGCTCTTAATAAACTAGCGTGCTTTCATCATCATCGTCAACCTTTATCATCCACTGCTGGGCACAGGTCTCCCTTCCATACAGAGAAGGATTGAGCGTAATCACCACGTGCTTTACCAGCAAGGATTGCATCACTGCTTACCATCAGGCGGGATTGCGGTTAATCACTAGTTTATAACTATAAAAAGCAATCGTTCATCCATCGAACATTCGCTTATAATATCAGTACAATTATTAGATAAAAAGGTAACTTTAATATCTCAGCACACATTTTTATTAAAACAGAGGGTATTCTTGTAATCCGTTAGTGTATTTCTGTTTGTCATTGTTGAGTTTCAGGGTTCCTTATCTAATAAATAATAAATAAATATATACGGACAAATCACACAGATTGAGCTAGCCCCAAAGTAAGTTCGAGACTTGTGTTATGGGATACTAACTCAACGATACTATATTTTATAATAGATACATATATAGATAAACATCAAGACCCAGGCCAATCAGGAAAAGATCGTTTCCCATCTGACCTGGCCGGGGATCGAACCCGGGCCTCCACGTTGCAGGCAGGCGTGTTGACCGCTGCGCACGGAGGACGACAAAGTTATCTAAAAGGTAAACGGAACTATATTCATGAGACTTCGTTGTCCGACTGTCAGTCCGTCCGTCTGTCACGAGGCTTAATTTTAAAAAATATTAAAATAAAATAAAATTAATATTGAAGGGGTGTCCCATACAACAAACATGTTCTTTTGCCGTTTTTAAAGATAATGGTACGGAACCGGCCAATTGCTTAGTGCTTCAAGTTTTTATTGCTTGCGCTGGAGGTAAATGTAAAATAATTATTTATTGTATTCTTTAAACTCAAGTCGGTTCGCATACAGCGCCATTCGTGGAGACGACAGCATGTCGTACAGAGTGTGTGTTGGTTGTTGTTTAATTTGCTGGTTTCCGAAGCGTGTCCTTTGATTTTACCGACTACGGCAAAGCAAAGGAGGGTTATGATTTTGACAGGCTATGTATGCTATGTATGTATGTATGTATGTATATGTATGTACATGTATGTATGTATGTATGTATGTATGTATGTATGTATGTATGTATGTTCATCTGTTCCCTCGTAATCTCTAAACTACTTATCAGAATTCGACAAATGATATATCATTCAGAAGCGTCTTAATTGTCTTCTGGTTATAGGCTATATAGGGTTTCACAAAATCTACTGTGGCGCCCTCTAGCGAAAACATACAGAGTAAAAAATAAAGTTAAGGTAAATATGCTGTGTTTGGTATCATTTGAAAGCGCCTACATTTTGAATATATATATATTGCTAGCATTTGCCTGTGACTTTACCTGTATTCATGGGCTGGTTGCATATAATTCACATCTTTTCGTTCATAGCTTCTTTACTACTTATCAGAATAAGACCACTGCAGTACCATTAGAAGGGCCTGATATTCTGTTAGTTATGAGCTATAAAGCTTGTCACCAAATTTAGTATTGCGCCCTCTAGCGGACAAAAAGTTCTATGTTAATATAAAATTAAAATAAATATACCGTGTTTGGTATCACGTGAAAGCTTCACGAGTGCTTTATGCTTGTACATAATTACAAGAATGCTTTAATGATGTTAAATATGAGCGATAAGATTATAGCGCGGATCACGGAACTGTGAATCGCTTTATGCAATTTAGAGCAGTGTGCACTAATGAAAACAACATAAGCTGGGAGTAACTCCACGCGGTGAAGGCGGAAACAGTTTGATAACTGGCTAAATCTCCCATAAAAAGGCCTCTGCACTATATGCCTTCAGGCTCATGTGTGCGTGTAGATGTAATATGTCAAGTACCTAGTTTTTAGTTCATCAGTTTAACTTTTGTTAATAATATGCGCCACAAATACACTTTAACACCAAAATAGTATTAAAAACTAAAACCCAACTACGACAAAAAACGACGCTGAAAAACAAATATTTTCAGAATACTGAACTGAACAAAGCTAATAAGTTGGACAGTAAATGGAAACATGTGTCATACAATACTATTCTGAAGCAATATTCACTAGAGATAAATTTCATGGAAAGGCGTAGTCACACGTTGTCAGGTGCTACGGTAGGTAGGTATATGACGTGTGACTACGCCTTTCCAAACATGAAAATTTCTCCATAGTGAATATTGCATACTTAGAATAGTATTGTATGACATTACCTGCATTTACTTGCAACCATTAGCTTTGTTCAGTTCAGTATTCTGAAAATATTGTTTTATACTTTTTCAGCGTCGTTTTTTGTCGTAGTTGGGTTTTAGTTTTTTAACTTTTTTTTTATCATGAATTATTTCTAACAAGTGCAGTTTATTGTTGATACGTTGTAATTTTGGTATAATACTGCGAAATTAAGATTTTGAGTTACAAAAGGTGCTAATTTTGTTAGTAGGTATTAGTTCATGAGAAGCTGTGTCGTGCTCGTTGTTTGTGATTCCATGATATGTCGATTTTCTTGCGAATCAATAAATAGATTTGATTCTGGACAATTGTTGTCGTAAGTCAGTGGTTGATTTATTTTGTTTAATGATTGTGTGGTGTTCTTGTTTTCTTGTGTTAATTTCTTGGAAGTTATTTTTTTGTCGTAATGGGTATTCAATAATAAAATCTTGTTTGTTGCAAGTACGTAGTGTTATCTAGTGCATATTTCGTCCATCGTTTGATTGTTCGCTCAATATAATATTAGATAAAAATATTATAAAATATTAGACAGAAATATTGGAAAAAAAAAAAGAAGAAAGTTTTGTCTTTCCAATTTTAAACGAATATAATTAAGAAATGCATAATGTTTAATGATTGGGTGGTGTTCTTATTGTCTTGTTAAGAGTAAGTTTCTTTTTTGTTGAAAGGCGTTTTTCGAAATAAAACCTTGTTTGTTGTATGTAGTGTTGTCCAGTGCATATTTCGTCCATCGTTTGGTTATTTGTTCAATCAATATATTAGTTAAAAAAGACATAAAAAGAAAAATAGAAAGAAAATTTTGGAGTTATTTGGTTTTTGATGTTTCCAATTTAAAAGAAAGTAATCAGTATCAATATCACTTAGTTAATTTTAAAAATTATATGTAGTTATCGTTTCTTATCTGTCTACTGTGAGAAATAAACTCTGAGGTCACAATCTCTTTTAAAGTCCAGACATGGTCAGATGTTGGAAGGCCGTGTAGGTTGATGTGTGAGAAGGTCTTTTGAGGAAGGAATTAAACACATTGTGTGTCTTTATCCTGTTAGTGCACGTATTTGTTAGAAATTGTGCAGCTCAACTCAAAACTTAAGGAGTTCATCGTTTCGACTAGAAAGGACATTCGGGTAGGCGACATAAAGTAACGAAACCGAATGAAAAAAATATACCCACATGGTGTTCACATTCACAATAATTTGGATTCTTGAATTTGTGTTCAATTGATTTCGTTTAGGTACTTCTTGTTGTGTTTCATTTTCATATTTAGTATGTTTTAATCGGTGTTAAATAATGATTACCTTTATTTCAATGATAATTGTTTGTAAAATGTCAAAATACAATGAAAATCTCAAAATTCAATTAAAATGTATACTAATATATAAAGCTGAAGAGTTTGTTTGTTAGAACTCGGTAATCTCAAGCCAATAGGAGCGGAGCATTACAAAAATTTGAAATGTATGCTGTATATTTTGAGGTTAAAATAAAATTTTAAAATAACTAACTCCACGCGAACGAAGTCGCGGGCGGCCGCTAGTGTTAAAATACAATTAAAATGTCAAGATACAGTCAAAAATTTACAATGTCAACTTTTATACAATAAAATGAATAAGATTGAATATTAAAAATTTCAAAATACCATGAAAATCTCAAACTTCAGCCATTGCAGTTGCAATACAGTTGTTGCAGGAATTCAAGAGATTTGTGAAGAAACACTACTTGTCGTTGTGATCATTTTCAACAAACACTTTTTGGCTAATTTATTTGCTTACCTGTTATGTTCAGTATCTATGTATTTATTTATGTATATGTATGTATTGGTCTTTAAGTCTGAAATCGCCAACCCGCATTAAGCAAGCGTGGTGATTACGTTCAATCCTTCTTTGTATGAGAGGAGACTCGTGCCCAGCAGTGGGACGATAAAAAGGTTGATGATGATGATGATGTATGTATTTGTGTATCTACATTAGTATATTGTATTAATAATATTTGCACCAATGATAGTCCAATTTATGGTTCGGGAAATTCTGTCCCTTCTTTGGTCGCCTGGAAGAGATCGCCCTAGCGATAAGGCCGCCCATTGTATGTGTTTCTTTTGTGTTGAATGTATTTTGTTCGATGTTTGATTGGTGTGCAATAAAGAATATATAAATAATGAAAATACCAAAATACAATTAAAATGTCAAGATACAATCAAAAATAATGTTAACAGTTATACAATAAAATGAATAAGATTGAAAATTAAAAATGTCAAAATAGAATGAAAATCTCAAAATTCAATTAAAATGTTTAAATACAATTAAAATGTCACGATGCAATTAAAAATGTAGAATTTCAACATTTAAACAATAAAATAAATAAGACTAAACTATAAAATCTATTATCGTGTTGAGCAGTTTCTTGTCTGAGTATTTTCTTGTTGGAATCTTTTAAAACAAGTCCTTTTAAATAAAGGAGCAAATAATGATTATTCTGCACAAACAAAAACGTATATTACAAATACAATAAACCGGCAAAGTGCGAGTCGGATTCACGCATGATGGGTTCCGTCTCATCTATACTAAAATCAAACTGGCTTTCTGTGTGTCACCAGAGAAACAGTCGAGTCTTAATAATAAGTTTATTATGCTTTAATATATACACCATATAAATTAGACACATTAAAATATAAATTATATAAAGGGTAACGCATTAAGCGGTCTTATAGCTAAAACCGATCTTTTAAAAACAACCTTTGGGTGAATTAAAAAGGTAAGACGATTATTATTGGTAGTTCGTGGTGCACCATTTACATAAAATAATAAAAGCATATTAAACAAATCTAAAAAAAAAAAAATCATAAAATCTGAAAAATGTTCGATAAGTTAAAAAAAAAAAACCTTAAAACTGTAATTATTGACATTTTATTCACTAACTGTTTCCGGCGTAAAGGTGTCCACACTTGCTTATCTAAATAAGTATGTAATAATATACTCAAAACAGGACCAATGCAAAAGAAATAAGATGATATTTGAGGAAAGAGGAAGTGCTATTTCATGATAATTTTAAAAGAGGACAAAGATTGAGTACTTCTCACCGACACGAGTAAATCATTCCATAGCAGTACTGCTCGAACAGTAACAGATTTGTCATGGAAATTGGTGGAATGCATCAGGATGTCTACTCTCAGGTTTTCTAATGACGTCTTCTTTTGTCAGTACCAGGGGCCAGGGTATCTTTATCGATCTACTCTCGATCCTGACACAATTCACGCAGGTAAGAGACCAGTGAGAGGGTGTGTGCTACCTACCACGCGGGCCCAGTGCGGGGTGGTAGGTAGATGTCACATGTCTTCCAATTTTCTGTTTTACAACTTGCATATTTTATATGTGTAGTCAAATCAAATCATTTATTGATTAGCAAACATGCGTAATAGATGTTGTATTATAAGGGTCCTCCATGGTCTACCATCATAAGGGCATGAAAACATACTGTTATTTAGTTTAGACAAATTCAGAGAAATAATTTTAAATAAGTAACAATTTTCATCCAATCTTCAACAATATATTCTTGAAAGAATAAACAATAACAAAGATCCATTATTTAACATTTTCGTTTCGTTCGGTTGACCTTCTTATACATAATTCATCTCGGTATGTTGGTTTTGTAGATTGATAATTTTGTTCTGCTGAAGGCTTTTTATTACGAATAATGTGGTCTCGAAAATGAAATTGGCAGCGTTAGTATTTTGAGAGATGGACAATGTGGTTTGCATCTTTCTGTTGATTTAAGATCTAAAAATTTCTCCGTGATGTAGTATGGTCTTCTTCTTCTTCTTCTTCCTCAGCCTATAGACGTCCACTGCTGGACAAAGGCCTCCCCCAAGGCTTTCCACGATGACCGGTCTTGTGCTGCCCGCATCCATCGGCCTCCCGCGACCCTCACCAGGTCATCGGTCCACCTTGTTGGGGGTCTCCCTACGCTGCGTCTTCCAGTACGTGGCCGCCACTCCAGAACCTTGCTGCCCCATCGGCCATCGGTTCTACGCGCAATGTGCCCTGCCCACTGCCACTTAAGTTTAGCGACTCGCAGAGCTATGTCGGTGACTTTGGTTCTTCTGCGGATCTCCTCATTTCTGATTCGATCACGCAGAGAAACTCCTAGCATAGCTCTTTCCATTGCCCTTTGTGTGACTCTGAGCCTTCGTATGAGGCCCATTGTGAGCGACCACGTTTCAGTTCCGTAAGTCATCACTGGCAACACACACTGGTCAAAGACTTTAGTCTTGAGACACTGTGGTATCTTGGACGACAAGAAGATGTAGCGTAGCTTCCCGAACGCTGCCCAACCGAGCTGGATTCGCCGAGACACCTCTTTCTCGAAGTTGGACCTACCTAGTTGGACTTTCCGTCCCAGGTATATATACTCGTCAACAACTTCGAGTGCAGAGCAACCAACTACAATTGGAGTGGGTGCGACATGAGAGTTCGACATGATCTTCGTCTTATCCATGTTCATTTTTAGACCCACTTGTTGGGAAGCTCTGCTGAGGTCATTGAGCATTTTGCCCAAGTCTTCCAGGGTCTCAGCCATGACCACGATATCATCTGCGAAACGGAGATTAGTGATGTACTCGCCGTTGATGTTGATGCCAAGTCCTTTCCAGTCCAGGAGCTTGAAGACATCTTCCAACGCAGCAGTGAACAATTTAGGAGATATGACATCTCCTTGTCTCACTCCACGCTGCAGTTGGATCGGTTTCGAGTCCTGATCCTGGAGACGGACTGACATGGTGGCGTTTTTGTACAAACACTTTATCACCTCAATGTATCGATGGTCAATTTGGCACCGCTGGAGAGACTGTAGCACCGCCCAAGTCTCAATCGAATCGAAGGCCTTCTCATAGTCCACAAACGCCAAGCATAGTGGTTTGTTATACTCCTCGGACTTCTGTATAACTTGCCGCAGCGTATGAATGTGGTCTATGGTGCTAAAGCCTTTTCGGAAGCCTGCTTGTTCGGGAGGCTGGAAGTCGTCGAACCTGCGAGCGAGACGATTCGTGATGACCCTAGAAAACAGCTTGTAGACATGGCTCAGGAGGGATATCGGTCTATAGTTTTTCAGGAGGGTATTGTCACCTTTTTTGAAAAACAAAACCACCACCTCCTGTGCCACGCCTTAGGCGTTTCGCCTTTAAGAATGACGGAATTAAATAGCTTCTGAAGCGCTTTAAGAACCGGTTTGCCACCCGCTTTCAGAAGCTCAGCCGTAATTCCATCATCTCCAGCCGCCTTATCGTTCTTGAGCTGTTTCAGGGCCATACCAATCTCGTACAGGCTGACGTCCGGGATATCGTCGGTGTAGTGCCGGGTTAGTCTGGCTCTAGGATCATTAGCCAGGCTTACAACAGGTGCGTGTGTTGATGTGTATAACTCTCCGTAGAATTTCTCATCTCACTCAAAAGCTCGGGCTTGGAAGTGACGATCCTACCATCCCCAGTCTTCAGCTTCGCAAGTAGACTCTGTCCAACAGACAATTCTCGTGCGAACACTTTGGAGCCTTTGTTCCGCTCGATAGCCTCTTTAATACAATTTGTATTAAATTGGCGTATATCGCGAGTCAGAGACTTTGAGATCTGTCTGTTAAGGCATCTGATGCGCGAAGCATCATCAGGGGATTTTAAGATCACCTCCCGTCTTTCTTCCATTAGCCGGCGGGTGGGACCGGAGATCTTCTTCTGTCTTTTTGAACGGAGGGTTTTGTAAAACTTAGACCCTTCCGTTTGGAGAGTTTCCACAAACCTGTTGTTGTAGTCGTCCACATCTACGCATTCACCGAGGCATTCGAAGCGGTTTTGTAGTTCGATCTGAAAGCTCTCGGGGTTTTGGAGTTGTGTTGACGCTGGACGGAGCGTAGACTTCATAAGTCGAGAGCGTTCGAGCCTAATGTTGAGGTTCAAGATGCCTCTAACAATACGGTGATCACTCCCGGTTTTTACCGCATGGATCACGGAGACATCGTTGAACACTTGCCTTCTCGTTGACATTATGAAGTCTATCTCGTTTTTGGTCTGACCATCGGGGCTGAGCCAGGTCCACTTGCGGTGCAATGGTTTCCTGAAAAAAGAATTCATCGCAAAGAGTCCTTCCCTTTCCATGAAATCCATTAGCATCTGACCTCTGGGATTCCGATTTCCAACTCCAAATTGCCCCACTTTCGTCTCGTCCGCCTCTCGCATGCCCAGTTTTGCGTTAAAGTCCCCCATGACAACGGTGTAGTGGGTTTTGGAGGAATGTATGGCTCTACTGACGTCCTCATACATAGCCTCCACCTCATCGTCAGAGTGTTTAGACGTCGGGGCGTAGACCTGTATAACCTTTAACGAATATCGTTTTGTTATTCTCAGTACAAGGTACGCCACCCGAGTCGAAAGGCTCCCGACTTTAACCACGTTGTTCACGAGGGACTTGTGGACAATAAACCCGACACCACCCTGGGACAGCTGGTCGCCTTCCCGGAAATAGAGCAGGTTGCCAGACTTCAGGATTATCGAGTCCTCTCCCTCTCTTCGGACTTCAGATAACCCCACAATGTCCCAGCGCAACCGGCTCAGTTAACAACAACAACATTCAACATTCTATTTATTTAAAGCGTTTTCAGTTCTAATAAAATTCCAATCTTCGTTCAGTTCAGTTGTATTGTTTTTGTATTACTTCCTAATTTTATTTTATTTTTGAATGTGTATCTATTCGTGCCTCTTGACATCCATATTTTCATACCTTCCTGTTTTTTGGAGCCCTAAAGCTCCTTGTGCAGTGTGCAGCATGTCGGGTCACCCTCCAGTTTTCAATTTTCAATTTCAGGCTTTCATCTTTCACAGATTACTCGCGGACGCATAATTTGGTGAGAACACTGACACATAACACATAACTTTTTAACTTCTGTAACTTTTATTAAACATATCACTGGGCATACCGTAATTCTTTTCAACCAAATATATTAGGTATTAGTAACAAATGCAACAATGTAAACTTTGCTGAATTGATTCTTATTTGATACATTCTGCAATTGTATGCGCGTACGCGGTACGTCAAACCGGACGCTTCCTTAATGTTGCCACTATGTAAAAGGTAAACCATTGTTGAGAATGATATTCTCGTAGTTTTTATATCCTGTTTTTGTATTTTATATTCCTGTTTGTGTTTGTTTAAACTGTTCTCTCACTATGTAAATTTAGATTTTTATTTTTTGTTATTATTATTATTATTGCATTTTTATTAATTTTTTTGTACCGATTCGGTGTCAGTTGTGATTGTGTGTTGCACCGGGTGACGTCTTTTACGTCGGCACCGGCTGTCGCTGAAAACCAGCGCTGGGCTCTGTTTTGCATAGGGTCGCAGCATAATGCTGAGCGATAGCCGTTTTGCGTGGATGTGACGCATGTCAACTGTGATCACTCAATTGTTTTTGTACACTTTATGTCATGTTTACCGCAAATAAACGTATTTTCTTTCTTTCTTTCTTTCTTCCTCCAGTTCGACAATCTTCTCATCGGTCCGTAGTGTGCGCGTGTTAAATGTTGCCAGGGCCAAAGGTCGTCGTTTGTGATGGTAGCCGGACCTCTGCCGGAGATTCTTAGCACCCCTTGCTCCGCCGTAACCGAGTCCGCTACCGTAGACTGGAATAGCGGAGCTGCCGGGGACTAGGGGCCTGGGCTGTATCGTGTGCATCATTGGGGGGGTTTGCCATAATCCCCACGCTTGGCAGGCGGGTTGGGGATCGCAGTGATTTGATATTACACAGAAGAAGCGCTGCTGCCCGCTTCCCTGGTGATTTCCCTTAGTCGCCTCTTACGACACCCACGGGAGGATATGGGTTGGTACAATTCTAGGCCCGGTACCACACGGGGCCTACATATTATGGTCTACATAACAATAATACGCGGTGACAACAGTTGCCTGATTTACAAGTACTTTTTTCATATTAGATTGTGTTCTCTAGTTGGGCTGGGATTGATTTTTATTTTTAAGGAAACTTTTTCCTTATAATGATGTTCGCTTAAATGAGATTAAACAAATGTTTGCTTAAACGAATTTATTTGTAGTGTACGTCAAATCTCACCTTAGTATCACAACCAATTACAAACTTATAATCTAAGTGCAGGTGTTTATTTGTGTGCATAATGCGCTTCCGTATTGGTCTCTTGCCTATAGTGGAGTTAAAGAGGAAAGACAAGCTGCGACATGCGTTATAATAATACAAATAGATATTGGTAGAACTGGAGGATTCAACATTTCAGTGGAGAGCCGATCCCCAAAGTTTTATGCCATATGTTCATATTTCACTTGTAAATATACCATACGTCATGTTCGTGAACGGACGCCGTCGGAGGGGACTGGTCATCTCTTAGCTGCCACGGCGTATTTTAATTTCTGAATTGATTTTTGTATGTTTTTCATAATGGACGCTCTCAGCGTACAATATATTTCTGCGTCGTTCTCACGCGGTTGATTTCAACATGAATGATGTAATCAAATATTTGTAACAATAGCTTAAAAATTTAAAAGAGTGTCCATGGAGTTTCTTGCCCGTTCTTCTCCATAGGTACCTACTCTTTGGAATGGGGACTAGCTTCATCTTATTGACTGACTGACCTTCTGACAATTCAAAAGTGCCTGTAACTGGTTTATTTGAAATAAATGATTTGATTTGATTTAATAAGGACTTTATTTTCTGAGCTTAGCGTTGACTGTCTTCTCGGCAGTCAATACATGTCTCACTAACTTTTGTTTGCTTGTTCTCTTTAAGACAGCACTGTTCAGTGCCACTAGTGAACAATGTCTTTTTTTGAGGGGAGACACGCTGCGACACGCGTTTGAATAGAAATCCCGAACTATTTTGTTTCTAATGTCTTTTATCTGTTGTGTATTCGGAAGTATTGCCAATCTAAATTCTCGTTTAAGCTGTAGTCATGACCGAAATACGCAATTAGTGAATGTGTTCTCAATCTTTACATGTTATGGAAATTCGAGACAATGCGACTGCAGCCGCATTTTACGAACCCTTAACATATTCTATGGTAAAATCATATTTTTCAAGTAATAACCTCAATTTACAAAATTGACTTGAAGATTCTTAAATAATCAAATAAAGGTCTGTAGTCCGTAAAAGTGTTGAAATGTTCTCTATACTATTTTTGTATTTGTATTTGCTTGTGTGAAGTTATAGGTCTTGCCTGAAATAAATTATTATTATTATACTAGTATGGGCGAAAATGTTTGACGGCCGACGCTATAGCCGGCTATAGTGTGTATGTAGTTGATGACTGGTTCAACTTTATACCCAGCAGGTATTCTATAGCCGTTTAGGTGGACGTCTATTGCAGGACAGTGTTGCCAGGGTCAAAGTATTGGACATTGGCATATCCCCAACTGTCAATAAGCGATCGTGATCGGGACTGATGACCGCTTTGAGTTCTGTCTTTTATCATCTTTTTTTTGCCCATGGGTTCTTCGACTGGAATTATCATCATCAACCCTTTTATCGTTCCACTACTGGGCACAGGTCTCCTCACATACAGAGAAGGATTAAGCGTAATCACCACGCTTGCTCAATGCGGGTTGGCGATTTCACCTGGAATAACGTTTTTGAACTCTTTTATTTTATAGAAGATGGACATAATAAAGAGTATTCTTTATTCTATTCTATAGAGTTGATGGCTTCAAGATTTTTTTATTGTGATTCCTTTCCTTCTACAAAATAGGGGATGACTTGGTATTTTTCATAGTCACCTGTAGGACATCTTCCGTTGGAAAACGCATAGTCAATAGTATTCGACAGCCTTTTTTTATTGAAAAAAAACTTCTCCCCACACTAGGAGTTTCTCCTGAGTCGTGGGTGAGTTAACAAATATTTGTTACGTGCGGGAATCGAACCCGCTACACGCAGCGCGGCAGTGAATAGCCTGATCACTGTGCTAACCGTGCAGTCACTTCCTCGTGAATAGTTTATTTTATAATTCCCAAGGCAAATATTACCGTAAATCAGTTTCAATCAGACAAACCTCACTCCACTTCACACTCATCATGCGCTCCACATCGCGCACCTTGCGCACTCGCTGTGTTTACTGTCCTGGTAAGTGCAACAGCGACAACTCGTCCATTCCGACGGTTGAAACGGGCGTCCTCAGAAGGTACTGCGGTGCGTTTTATTGCTTGCTCCAATTGAATTTATTGGAAATGGAGACGATCTTTTTGCATCAAATATGGGTAGAAGTGGTAAACGGTTATCCTGTGTTGCAGCGTGCTTTCAGTTGTGGGATTTACGTCACTGATCACTTTCCAAGCCACCATCACCTGCTCGTCTTTTTTCTTTGATTTTCCATTACAATTATGTCCACCGCAGCCACCACACTACCTCGGTTTGTGTCATAATATCGACTGCCTTGTGAAACAAAACTTCGTGAAGTCACCACATATGTCAGGCAAAGTTTCGCGAAGTCGCACGACTTTGTTTGTCGTCGCTGCAGACATAAGTCGCACGTTGTCGCCATATTTGTCAGGCGAAATCGGCGACCGCGGACGCGTCGCCGATACATGTCGTGGCACATTTGTCCCCTAGTGTATCCGTGGCTTGATTCATTCATTCTTCTTTTCACCAGGAATACGATCTTTGAACTTTTTCATGGCATTGAAAAAAAATTTTTTTTTTTTTTATTTATTTATGTTAACCAACAATTATTGTTTACACTGTACATTATTGTGATTTAATGACTAGAGTAACACTTACAAGTGCAACAATTAATTACAGGTTAACTCCACATGCACAATATTATAATAAAGAGTATTCTATTCTATTCTATAGAGTTGATGGTTTCCAGGTTTTTTTTTTTATTTTGGTTCTGGTAGAAGTGCTAATTGGATAACTTTAAACATATTGGGTGTTTTGACAAATGCTATTTGTGTGTGAATGCTTACAGTGTTTTGCTGATCAGACCAAACTGTTGTAACGGTTTCGTTACTCTTTTCCTTCAAACACCCTTTCCTTTTAAACATAAATTTATAAACTTAAACTAACTAAAATATTAATTAATAGGCAAACCCGCGAGGCGCGGTATGTTTAGCTTGGAAGGATCTGGAGACATCGCGCGGCGCGGTGGTATGTTCGATTGTTGACAAAAGCTACTGAGTCGACACGGTTGTCGGACGTACTACATTCCTTTAAATTGTTTTCTCCTACCTACGTTATCGAAGAAAAACTTTCATTATATCTAAATAATATAATTTATTGAATTATAAGTGCTTGGCTAGTAAAGTACATACATAAATACAATCACTGTGTAGTGTTTCACCCCGAATCGGATAAGTGTTGCAAAATTATATCCGTCATGTGAACATTGCTTGTAAAAAAAAAATGGTTTAGATAGGCTAAAATGTGTTATACATGCCTTGGGATGAGACCCATTTATTATGATAAAATAGTTTACTTCTTATTTATTAGGGTTCCGCTTTGTAAAATTGTACTTATGCAAACCGTAGTTATGCCTAACAAACTGTGGTGTAATATATTGCTTAAACTAGTCACCTACTGATTTTTTTACTGTATTGATTTAGTTTGACTGCCTCATCCTTGATGCTATTTTATGTAGATCATTACCACCTGCTTCCCGTAGTATCGCACCGCGTTTGTATCACAGGCTTGGGATGTGGTAGTCAAAATAAATATTAAGGATGGTGTTAAAACGTCAGGTTTACGCTATTCCAGGGTTCACCCCTTCGGTATCGGAAATCCTTGCCTGGAACAAGGTTTCGGATTGGCACTTCCAGCTAGCTACTCAACGACGAACGTCTGGGATACCCAATGCCTACTACTGAACACGCTCACCGGAATATTATACCAGGGCAGTGGTATTGATTCATCATACTTGTGACACTTTGTTCTTAGGGGGTACTAAAGAACCCACTGTCTGTCCTTTACTGTTATTATTATATTCACATGTTTTGTCAACGGCTGTTTTATTTAAACCTAATTTACCTAAAAAAAGGAAAAGGTTACACTGTATTCGAGTCACTCATGCATGTTTTGGAAGTATTGCCAATCAGGTTTCTTTTTTGAGGACTAGTCATAACCGAAAGACACAACTCTCTCATATGTTCTAAATCTTTACATGTTATGGGAATAGGAGGAAAGCAGTAGGGATAGCTCTGAAGCCGTATTTTTTTAAATATTATAAACTGGTGTTTGACCGCAATCCCGCCTAGTAGTAAACAGTGATGTAATTATTGATGGTAAAGTGCGCTACTTTATTAAGAGCCTATTTATTCACTCTAGCTATTTAGACACTTAAATTGTAGTCAAACAGAAACACCGCCACTGGCAAATTGTTCCAGTCCCTCGATGTACGTGTTGTAAAAGACAATGCGAAACACTTCGTCTGGATCTTAATGGTGTCAGCCCCTTACGTTGTTAACAATTCCCGATCCTGTCGTAAAATGTTATTCTTCTACTATTAGCCTAAATTTTAATTATTATACCAAACAATAATTAAGTTTTAGCCTTCTCATAGACATCAATGAGATTTTTCATGTTATCGACATCGAGAGTTTCGCGATGCTCGTCAATCAGTGTGAAGTAGAAGCAGGTAACAAACGAGTAGGGGCGAAAATGTGTGACGGCCCACACTATAGCCAGCTGTAGTGTGTATGTAGTTCATGACTGGTTCAACTTTATACCCAGCAGATATTCTATAGCCGTTTAAGTGAACATCCATTGTAGGAAAGTGTTTTGTTGCTGCAGGATATCTCTCGCCATTTCCATTTTCCTCTGTAACCGGGGTATGTGTCTGTCACAGTTGGACTTTGTTTATGTTGTGATTATTGTAAATATCACTATTTTAGTGTATATGCGAATATTTTGCTTAATATACACATTCAAATTGCAATAATCACGAATAAACCCACTTACTATTGATCATGTCAGCACAATTTTCAGTTATAATACAGACTGGAGCTTTTGTAAGACCTCACACTATATAGGGCATTACGCTAGCGTCAATTACTGTCACTCCTTCAATACCATGCAATTTTAATGTAGGCCTGTATACGCCCGTCTTGTAAATCTCAACTCCCATTTTGTAGGCCAACTCACTCAGAATGTTATACTGTTGGTATGAACATCTTCGTTTGAGAATAAGAATAAGTAAATTTATTTGCCCAAACGTGTCTATTCCATACAGAATTAAAAAACCCATGCAAGTAGGATCTTGAGTAATAGAGGTTCACGACATGTCTGCCATTTCTCATGGCGTGCAAATGGCAAACTGAGTATGCGTCGCTACCGAATGGTCCATATTTCAAGGAAGTTTTGATCGTTCCTTCGTATACTTTGGAAACTATTTTTCTCATAACCCGTTGTGGTGCAATTTCCACGGCAACTGTTATTTTTTCATCAATGTTTTTTAAGGCTTCGAGATGTTCAAAATAATTTGGAACTCCGGATATTAATTTGCAGTTTTGTAGCATGATGCGTTCCTTTGATTTATTACGTTACTTAGGGAACATCATGAAAATATCAGATTTTGCAACACAATAGCTACACTTTCATTTACCCGTTCCTAATAGCATGAAACTGAGGTATTCAGAGAAAACACGTATATCCAGCTATGCGGTTTTTATTAGAAGACGCCTGTCAACATCCCAGACGTCATAGATGAACCTAAACATAGACAATACATCACACCCTCACCCTTAATCTAAGACCCTTCATTTCCTTATTATAAGCTAGGACATCTAAACTAACAAAACATAAATACTTTACAAAAGAAAACACATTACAAGTAAAATAACTAACTAAACAAAACCAAACTTAACTCAGATTATATTTTATAATTTACCGGGTTATTTACTCGGCATTGGCGAACGGGACGAGACTGGGTCGGCTCAGGAGAAGGCAAGGCTGGTGGTAATTCACACTGAATCGGATGATCAAGACAATCCTCAAACTGATCATTATCCACCTCTCCGACGGCCGGAGCTTCGGCTCGAGGGTTGCCCAGACCGGACTCTTCACGATCCTGAGCTACTTCCACTATGTCCGATCTCTCACGTACCGGGCTTGAAGGACCGATTAATGAACTCCGTTTCCGTTGTTTGAGCTGATCTACATGCCTATGAAATTCCCTACCAGAAGTATCTACCACCCTATAATCCGTGGCTCCCATTCTATCAATCACTTTCCCCGGTACCCATTTATCCTGCCCCCTATATTGGCGCAGCCAGACTTCATCTCCCGGACTTAGCTGACGAGAACCACTTGCTCCAAATTCCTGTTGTCGTTCCTGAGCATCCCTAACTTTATTTTCTCTACTAGGTCGTAACGCGTCTAATTTAGTACGCAACCTGCGGCCCAACATAAGCGAGGCGGGCGTTTCACCAGTCGAACAGTGTTCGGTGTTTCTATAGTGCAATAAAAATGTGTTTAAAAATAACTGAATGCTTAACTTTTCCCTAATGGCTTTTTTTGATCGCCCTTTTAATCGTATGTACAGCATTTTCCGCTGCCCCGTTTGAAGCGGGATGGTAAGGAGCTGAAAATATATGTTTAATGCCATTGCTAAGCAGAAATTGTGAAAATTCGTAACTTGTGAAGGGCGGACCGTTATCAGAAACAATTTGTCTTGGTAGGCCAAAACGTGCGAAGATGTCGCTCAAAACGGCAATAGTGTTACTCGCTGCTGTATTGGGTACTTGACTAACTTCAAGCCACTTAGTCCGGGCATCGACCAGTACCAAAAATATTTGTCCATTTATAGGGCCTAAGAAATCAATATGCACGCGAGCCCAAGGTTTGTCAGGCCATGGCCAGGGACAAGGCACGTGTCGAGGTGGCGCCTCACTTTCTGCAGCGCAGACGCGACAACTCTGACACATCTTTTCAATTTCTTCGTCCAGGCCTGGCCACCAAACGTAGCTTCGGGCAAAAGCTTTAGTTTTTACTATGCCCATATGAGCTTCATGCAAGTCTGATAAAATCTTCCGCCTGCATGCCGCTGGTATGACTACCCTGTGTCCCCACATCACACAACCTAATTCTTCATATAGTTCTGTTTTACGATTAAAATAAGGGTTAAGTGATACTATTTCCACATTGGCCGGCCAATCGTCTCGTAAATAACTTAAAACTCGGCTTAAGAACTGATCCTTACTAGTTTGTTTTTTAATCTCATTGTGATCCAATAACATGGAATTTTGAGCAAAATGTAAATGTGTTTGTTCCGGAATTCTAATATGCTGTGAGCTCGCCGTAAGAGCGGGCAGTCGCGACAGTCCGTCAGCCCCGTTTTGCTTTGACGTTACATATTCAATATCATAAGTGTAGGCGGATAACTTGATAGCCCACCTTTGAATCCGACTGGCAGTCATCGACGGTATAGCCTGTTTGGGCCCAAAAATTGTGACCAAAGGCTTGTGGTCCGTCCGTAACGTAAAACGCCTACCATATAAGTATTGGTGTAATTTTTTTTTTTTTTTCACAATAGCCAAAGCCTCCCGCTCAATTTGTGAATAATGTTTCTCTGCGTTGTTGAGCGCGCGTGAAATATACACCACGGGTCGCTCCCGCGCTGTGACTACGCCATCGTCAACTGCCTCGCACATCTGTGTGAGCACACCGCCTATGCCTCTAGCACTAGCGTCACACGTTAAAAACAACGGTTTATTAGGTTCATAATGAGCTAAGACGTCGGCACTGATCAAAATGGATTTTACCCTTTTAAAAGCGGTCTCACATTCACTGTTCCATCTCCATATCACTCCTTTCTTAAGTAATTGATACAGTGGCGCTAGTATGGTACTCAAATTTTTAACGAACTTAGCATAGTAATTAATGGTACCTAAAAACGCTCTCAATTCCGTGACATTGTCCGGTCGTGGTATATTTAGTATACCTTCCACTTTTTCCGGGTCTACTTTAACTCCCTCGGCGGAAATGATATATCCTAAATATTTAACTTCGCTCACCATGAAAAAACATTTACTTTCTTTAAGTTTCATACCGTTCGAAAGTAATCTTTCCAATACTCTGTCCAGAGTTATTAAATGCTCTCTGACATTAGGCGATCCGATAATTATATCATCCAGAAAAACTTCTACGTTTGGAATATCATTCAAAAGATTAGCCATAATCCTTTGAAATATTCCCGGACTCGAGGACAAGCCAAAAACTAATCTTTTATACTTAAAAAGGCCCTTGTGTGTATTAATAACAGTACAATTATCGGGGTCTTCTAATTCAATTTGACTGTAAGCTTGTGTTAAATCTAACTTTGTGAATACCTTTGCACCGGTTAATTTAACCAGTAAGTCGTTTATGCGCGGTAAAGGATATTTGTCAACTACTAGAACAGGATTTAGGGTTAATTTGTAGTCAGCACAGATACGGAGTCCACCATCAGCCTTACGTATAGGTACCAGCGGGGTAGCCCAGTCCGAGCTGTCCACAGGCTCGATGACACCGGCGCGCAACATACCGTCCAGCTCCGCCTCCACGCGCTCGCGCAGCGCGTACGGAACAGGTCGTGCGCGGCAGAACACTGGTACCGCACCCTCGCGTAACCGTAACTGAGCCTTGCTTCCCGTGAACCGGCCCAGCCCGCACGCAAACAAATCCTTATATCTGCAAAGTAATTGCTTTAGTTGATTATCACCCACTTTACCCCAACCTGTTCTCATTGTAAAAATATCATTTTGGTACAAAGGTATTTTTATTCCTAGCTCTATAAGCCATTGCCGGCCTAGTAGACAGGTAGTACCTCCACGTATTACAAACAATTCTAAATGCTTGCACTTTGACCCGTACTTGACAAAGGGTTTAATTACCCCTAAAGGTTTAATTATTGTACCATCGTAAAATCTAAACACTAGCTTAGACCTTTGTAGCGATCTATGACCAAACCATTTCATGTACATGGTTTCACTGATACATGATACTGACGATCCCGTATCAACTTCCATTTGTAATTGTACAGCATCTACCCATATGAACATGTTCACCGGTCGATAGCTGTTCAGGCTGAGTTGATGCAATTCCTCCGCCTCCCAGCTTTCTCCGTCTGACAACGGAGGTTCATCTTCCCCTGACTGGTCTCTTGAGTGCAGATGCCCAGCTGCTTCCATGTGCCCTACCGCGTTGTTGGTGACCCGACGCACTTCCAGCTGCTTATCCCCTGAACGCGTCGGACAAACTCTTCGTAGGTGTCCTTTACGCCGACACCTACTGCAAATTAAACGCTTGTGTCTACAATCTTCAGTCTGGTGATCTTCCGCTCCACAAGCTGAACAACATTTTCCGCATGCCTTGCCGGCGGTAGTTTTGAGCGTATGTCCCGAGACGCGTGCTTGCCCGCGCTGACCGCACCGGCCTCGACGCCCGCGCCCAGCCATCGTCACCGCATGCAGCGCGCCCGCAGTTCGATTACTGCCGCCGCTAGCTCCGCTGTTGTTCTCGACTATTTCCACGGCTGCCGCATCGCGTTCCGCTGCTTCCATTGCACATGCAATTTTAACAGCGTTGTTAAAAGGCAGGTCCTCCTCCGTGAACAGTCTTTGTCTGATATGCTCATTCTTTAACCCGCAAACCATCTGGTCCCGTAAATTTTCTTCTAGACTGGCCTTGAATTCACAATGTTTTGAGAGCTTTTTTAATTCTTTTAAGAATTCTAAAACAAATTCACCTTCATTCTGACGTCTTTGACGGAAGCGATATCTTTCCGCCATGAAGGATGGTTTCGGTTGTAAGTGATCTGTCAATATTTTGACCACTGACAAATAAGATTTTTCGCTCGGCTTTTCAGGGCTTGTTAAATTACTGAGCAATTCATATGCTTCGTCCCCCATCGCCGCTATCAACGTGGGTAACCATAACTCGTCCTTTATCTTGTTCACTTTGAAAAACATTTCTAAGCGTTCTACGTACAAGGTGAAATTTCCGGACCTTACGTTAAACTCCACTAATTTTCCAATTGACATGATGCAAAGCTCTCCACAACAATATTATATATTGATCCTCGTCGCCACTGAGGTATTCAGAGAAAACACGTATATCCAGCTATGCGGTTTTTATTAGAAGACGCCTGTCAACATCCCAGACGTCATAGATGAACCTAAACATAGACAATACATCACAGAAACTGTCGGTAACAGTTAACTTGCCAGTACTGACGAATCTTTAAGTCTTGAAAATTTCTAGCTCCATTATGACTAAGTATCTAAGTTTCAAACAAAACCGGCCAATCGTTTAAACAAGCTAAACAATTTTTTTACGTCAGGTCAGACACAGACATAGGCAAATGGAAAATGACCCTGGACTTCTTTTCGGGTCATTTTGTTCAGACCTAAAAAATATGTTGTATATTTTTTGCTTTCGTGTCGTCAATCAAGCCGTCATCCATTCCGACAGTAGGCACGGACATTTTCAGAAGGTCCAGCAGTTAGTTTTATTGTTACTCAAATATGGAATTATAAACAGGTTGTGGTTGGGTAATTTTTAATGTTTTTAAAGTGTTGAGAAATACTATATGTGTACGAGTGCTTAAAATGTTCAGCTGATCAGACCAAACTGTAGATGTGTCACATACATATTGGAAGAATTGCTTACCAGGTTTCTCTTTTGAGCCCTTTCTCGTCGTTTTCCAAGTAAGTCGTGCCTTATTTGCCTTCGCTGTTGATGATTCCGAGACCTTGCAAATCTTCCGGTACATTCTTCTCTAAGGAAAGCTTTTCTGATGAGTTTTTACTCGCTATGAACGATCATCAAGTTCGAGGATGGGCAAGTAGTCGACGATGGGTTGGGCTCAAGCCCCGGCGGCAGTTTATGCATCAGGCGCACTAATACCCCAAGCCGCAGCAGCAGCGGCAGTGAAGTGAAGCACAGTAGTTCACCAATTGCCATAGTCATCGCAAAAGTTTAGAATTGGACAACATTGCTACCATTTTATCTGCTTGTATTTTTCTTTAAAACTTAACAAAAACAACGTTTAATTTTTTTAGTAGGTCCATTGGTGATGATACTCGTTTGATCAGTCATTTGGTAACCTACACAGAATGCTGTATACTTTTTGCTTTTCTGTTATCAACCATACTGTCATATATTCCGCTACATGTGTGTGAATGCTTTCAGTGTTTGGCTGATCAGACCAAACTGTAGACGTGTCACTCATTCCTAATTTGTCACCACTCAGTGCCACGACGAGCCAGGTGAAATCGAGGGTCACGGTGTATCTGGTGATGGACGCTACGTACCACTCTTGCCCCAGGAGTAGACGGGGATCCAGGCAGGAATAATGAAGCATAGGAATAGCATCACTATAAGATATGTTTTCTTTTGGAACATAATGATCAGGTCTTTTTCTTTGTCGGACATGTCAAAGTTAGCATCCTTCTCGAAGACATTCTCTGTTTTTGCACACCATCAGCCACCAAACGCGAGAGAAGAAAAGGCCGCGTTTCGCATTTTAGGGGTCTACATTCGTCTCAGTATGCTTGTGCTGTACTCTGTGATCCCGTCTGTGGGCACCAGCCGTCACACCCATGCCTGACGTGATCGCGAAGCTTATATCAATCAAAATTGTCCACATCTTGACTTTTCCTGTGATCATCAAGTATATAATTCGTAAAAAACTACAGCGTGCAAGTACACGAATGCCAGTACGTTTCTCCTTTCCACTTGCCATTCATTATCATCATCATCATCATCATCATCATCAACCTTTTTACATCGCGCACCTTGCGCACTCGCTGTGTCTACTGTCTTGGTAAGTGCAACAGAGACGACTCATCCATTCCGACGGTAGGCACGGGTCCTCAGAAGGCCCTGCAGTGTATTTCATGGCTGCACTATTTGAATTTGTTGCAATTAGAGAAGGAGATCTGCGTGTGTTAACGCAAGCAGATCTCCTTATGAAGGTGGAGGTGGTGGTTCAGTAACTTACATGTTGAGACATCCTACATGTGTGTGAGTGTTTGACTGATTTGATCAAACTGTAGTCATGTCGCTTTTTCCTATCTTGGAAGCACAGAATGGATAAGTAAGGTTTTGTTTGTAGTGAACATCAAATGCACTGCTTACGTTTGTGTGACAACAAATTATAAAATTATAATCTAAGTTTTTCGTTTATTTGTGTGCGTAATGCGCTTCCGTATTGGTCTCGGAGACAAGCTGCGACATCCTTTCTTTTTCCAACAAATAGGTACTGGTAGCACTGCAGGATTTTAACATTTATGTGGATAGCTGATCTTCAAAATTATGTCCTTATTGGTTTCAGGATATACTTGTACATAAGGACTTTATTTTCTGAGCTTAGCGTTGACTGTATTGCCAGCAGCCGATGACTGCAGTGAGGTCTTTCTCATATCATCTTTCTTTTCGCCTCTAGGTTCCTCTAGGATTTACATTGTAAACTCACTTGTGACGGATAATCCGCGTTATTATCAGCGCTCCAGATATACTCGATTGTGTAATTGTATGCACTTAGAAACATTGCATATCTCTGCAGTCTATTATTACTTCGGGTATCCCTTTATGTTTTCCAAAAATAGCAATCAAGGGCTTGTGATCCGTGCGTAATATGAATGGGTCTGACCTACCGTATAGATACTGATGGTACATATTCCAAATATTATTGCTGTTGCCACTTTTTGTATTTGTTAGTAGTTCTTCTCGGCCGCATTCAACGTGCGGGAAGCGAATGCTACCGGACGCTCTGACCCGTCTTTATCTATTTGGGATAAAATGGCACTCAAGCCGCACTGCGGTGCAACGACGGTCAAAACTATTTTAGCGTCTGAATTAAAATGAATTATTACTTGATCGGATGTTAAATGTTTTTTTATTTCTTCGTACGCCCGTTGGTGTGACGTAGACCAGACCGACTTAACCCCCTTTTTAATAGGTCGTACAACGGACTAAGGATACTGGATGCTCCAGCCACGAAATTTTTGTAATAGTTTACCAAGCCTAAAAATGATCGCAATGTATTTATGTCGGTAGGAATAAGCGCTTCAGCTATTGCTTTCACCTTTGTTGGATCTTTTTTTTTTTTTTTTTGGGGTGGACATCCTCATAGGATGTCCGCCGCCCTGGGGTGGGTGACGGGGTCTGTCAGACTAAAACCACCCCGATATCTCTTCTATCACGAGCGCGCGTGGAGCCGCGGGAGTCTAAATTCTTCCACGGTCCCACCCTCTCGTGCTGGCCCGGTCTGCCTGGGCCTCCTCTCCTGCACGGGGTAGTGGGGTGTTAAACTACCCCGTGCATCGCCTCAGAGGTGCGCGCCGACACTCGCGTGCGCCTCCGCCTCGGGGTCCATCGAATAGGGGGCGGGTACTTCCCCATGCCCCTCGCCCCTGGACCCATTCATGTGGGGCGGAAGATCCGCCCTTCTTCGGTGCCCGGTGCATCTTCTGCGGCCCGGGAAGGGACTTGAGATCTCCCTCTCCCGTTCCGCAGCTTCCACCACCGCGTCCCACGACACTGCGCTACCGACCATCCTCCGCACTACTGCCGGCAGCGTCAGGTCACCTCCTACTTCATTTGTGAGGACACGGCGCTGCTCCTCCCAAGCTACACACTCGGCGAGCGTGTGCTGCGCCGTGTCTTCCCCGCATTGGACGCAGTGGTGGCACCGAGCGTCCGGCTCCCTGCCTAAGCGACGCAGGTACTTGCCGAAGCAGCCGTGCCCCGACAGTACCTGCGTCACCCTGAACGACAGAAAGCCGTGCCTTCTCCCGAGCCAGTCGCGATGACGCGAGTACTTTCGCCTCTAGGTCCCAGGGCTCCGGCCAGGACGCAAACCGCCTCGTTGGAAATCGAGATTTTCAAGATGTTCCCGTAACCCATCTTTGTTTATTATGTAACGTAAATATTTTATTTCGTTTTTGAAGAAATCCCATGTTTTCTTTCTGTACAGTTAACCCAGCATCTTGAAGTCTTTGCAGTACCATATTTAATTTGTTTAGGTGCCCCTCCGGGGTCCGGTCCATCACTAAAATGTCGTCAAGCAGACATAGGACCTCGTCTAGTCCCGAAAGCACCGTTTCCATAGCGCGCTGGAATATAGACGGTGCGCTGGACAGCCCGAAAACTAATCGAGTATGATTAAATAATCCTCGATGTGTGTTGATACATGTGATCGGTTGTGAATCATTTTTTTTTGGGGTGGAAATCCTCATAGGATGTCCGCTGCCCTGAGGTGGGCGACGAGGTCTGTCAGACTTTTATCTACAGCTGACCGCTCGAGTACAATATCCACAATATTGTACTCCTGTTTAAACAATACAATAACAATGCAATGATTGTATTAACTTCAAGATTTCTAATTGCTAGGCTTACTTTACAGCATGTTATTTTCTATTTTCCGCTGTTTGTCGAGGTTCTGAGGATCACGGTAAGAGGTCGATGGGAGTGTGCATTCATTAGTTTTGAAACAATACCTGTTTCATGATACACTCACTCGCTTAGTCACGTGGATACATCTAACAAAATTTCATACATCAAAAATAGTGTTCCGAATACGTTATTTCAACAAAACAACATCGATTTCGACATCGGGGGTCATTGATCAAAACATAACCTATTTTGATGAGAAACATATAACATGACAGTGACATTTGACGTTTATAAATTTCAATAAAGCCGGGATACTTGTCTACGAGTTAACCTAATATTTTATACAAATTGGTCGAGATAAGTTTCAGAACGAAAACGTTGTTGACAGATGTGTCATTTCAAGGTTATTTGTTATTGTTTGCCTACAACATTGGAAAATGGTTATTACGCGCGTTTAATCACTAAAATATTAATCTAAATACCTGAAGATACAGTGGCAAGGCTACGTAAACACCACATTAGTTATTGTGCATAGGTTTTGGTCCAGCAGAAATTGTACGTGAAGAAAGTGAAATGTTTTGATTGAGAAATGTTAGGGTTAACAGTAAAACTAGTGCAGATTGTTTAAAAATACCAAATGATCGAAAAACTAGCATTTGCACTCTGTCATCAGTCACCTAAACTGGTTAATACAGGTGAGTGGAAGTAATAGTTATACCTTGTCTCTAACTTCCATAAATATAATAAAGCGGTGACAGATTGTTTGAGCCAAATAGAGATACAAATAGTCAGCCAAATTTGTGTGTCAAATTAAATGTTATGACATTGGACAAATATAAATACAAATAAATCAGTCCAATTAGAGTGTCCATCTATATGATGTGACATTTTACAAACATAAATAAAGACTGTTCAGTCAAATTAGAGTGTCAATCTATATGATGTGACACTTTCCAAATATAAATAAAGATTGTTCAGCCACAATTATGTGTAAATCAATATGATAATGACATTTTACGGTTATTAGATTCACGGGCAGACAATTCAATAATAAGAAAGTAGTCCTGTTGAAATTTAAAGGATGGCAATTTAAAATTTAATTTTTTTTTTTTAAATTTTAATTACAATCAATTTTATTTGAGTTTTTTTTTTTGAATTGCCTTAACTGGGGTGACTAAAGTCACCAGTCAAATATTATGTCATCCCAGGAATAAAATTTAGTGTGGTGTTTGGTGAGGAATTTTGGTAATCTTTTAAATAGTTACCGGAAATATTTAGATGATTGATTATATTGGAGACCCCAAAACAATTCCAAATAGTTAATTGGGGAAATCATCAGGCTCATGGCACATAAAGGATATTAAGATAAATTAATGAAATCCTTTTATCACACATTAGTTTTTTTTTTCAAACAAAGAGAGTATAGGTAAGGATATTAGCCGTAGTCCGTGCTTGCACGTGTTGTTTGGAGTTTACTCCGGCAGCGACGACGAGGCGTATGCATACCAGTACTGTATACTGTTAATGTATTTATGGTGTTTATTACGAAGCGGATTGTGACTTCTAAAATAAGCCTACACATTAGTAACAATTCAAATGCACCTTGTTTACCAATAATTTATGAAGCGGGTTGTGACTTCAAAAATAAGCCTACACGATGGTAACAGGTCAAATGAATTTTGTCTACTATCATTTATGAAGCGGATTGTGACTTCTGAAATAAGCCTACACATTAGTAACAATTCAGATGCACCATGTTTACCAATAATTTATGAAGCGGGTTGTGACTTCAAAAATAAGCCTACACGATGGTAACAGGTCAAATGAATTTTGTCTACTATCATTTATGAAGCGGATTGTGACTTCTGAAATAAGCCTACACATTAGTAACAATTCAAATGCACCTCGTTTACCAATAATTTATGAAGCGGGTTGTGACTTCAAAAATAAGCCTACACGATGGTAACAGGTCAAATGAATTTTGTCTACTATCATTTATGAAGCGGATTGTGACTTCTAAAATAGGCCTACACAATATGTTTTTACAGAAGTTTTGCTTCTGGAAAGACTTTCACGTGTCTCTGGTGAGCGATAGGGATATGATTGCCCATGTAATTATGTTTCAGCTAGCTGAACATGTTCACCAGTAGTACCGTTTTTAAATAAAAAACAAAAAAATATTAGAGTTCCACTGGCGAACAGGAGGAATTCGGGGGAACTGCAAGGAGTGGCTTCCTGCGAAAGGATGCAGGTTGCTACGGATTGTGAGAGAGGTATGATAGAGGAATGGATGGAGATGTATAAAAGATTACGGGGGGGTTTATGCCCGGACTGCAGGATGAAAGTCGGTTGGTAGAAGATATTTCCTGGCAAAGTCGAGTTTTTTAAGGATAGGATATCACTTTAAGCAGGGTAAACATCAATAGTTAGTTTAGTAAAAAATAGGTTGGTGAAAATTTCCATTAGCTACGTTCAAGACAAGTATAATAATAATAATAATAATTTTATTAACTCAAAACAAGGGATTGCTGGACACGTTAAAAATAGAATTATACAAAACAAGCACTGTTAAAGAAAACGTGTGGGTGAGCACTGCTCTCCTAGCTAGGTTGTTACCTCTTTTTGTAGTTGTAACACCGAGGGCGGTGTACGGTTTTCTGCGTAAGCAGAAAACCGTGTACAGCCGTGTACAGTACCTTTTCGTGGGAAAGGGGCCATTGTCACGTAGCAAAATATAGCAGCAGGCGACATCTCTTGAACTCGGGCTATACTCGGGTCACATATTTTGCATCGAGCCGAGAGATGGCGTTGCGCGAAAGGACGGTCGTTAATATAATAAATAAATTCAAATAAAGAACGACCGGGTTAAATGATATAAAAAAGGACTTAGGATAAAGAGATAAAAAAAAAATAAGAACCAACTCATGAGTCTGAAATTAAAATACAAGTCGCGGAACGCACTAGTCTATGGTTCAGGAAAAGACAATTGGGAGCGGTCGATCGCAGGGCTAGAGAAGCTTCCAGAAGAACGATGAAGTTTGCTCGGCTGGTGCTGGTTGCTGGTACGCAAGGTTGGCGTGTTTGCGCAATAAACCCCATGGGGTTGTGCGTTTAGCAGTTTGGCTCATCTCTCTGTGAGTATTCATTTCTGTACCCGGAATATTTCTCCCCGTGTTTTCTTGTTCTATAGTGCTGACTTAGGTCAAATGTTGTTCTAGATTTGGCTCTTTTTGGCGGGCCTAGGGTGGGAACCCGTGTGGAGGCGTCGCGTCATGACTTGCCTCAGGTGGCCTTGATTCCGATTGGATCAGGCTTGTTTGGAGTGGAAGTGTGCTGAACCCTGATGGTACGGCACATCCAATTCTCTTTCGACGACGACTGGACAGGTATAAGCTGTCATGATTACTTTGCTCCGGGTGTTCCCGAAATACCTAATCCCGCAGGCCGCGTTCAACCGTCCATTAATCTGACACCCATCAGTTAGTGAAGCCAAGGGTCTTTGTACCGTAATCCAGAAGCGTTAGTCAGGAGAGCTAATCCGAAACGTAGACTCCCTGTCCTTGTTTCTTTGTTTTGATGTATCTAGTGAGTGAGAGTGGGTTTCCAACAGGTTGCATGTAAGTAGGCTATTGGCTTGATATTGTGTGCATAACCGGAGATACTTTTGTAACGACTGAGCCGTGATCACAACGGTTCACCTCACGAATCCTTCATCAAGCGACCCTGAGCTTGCTGAATTGTCTCATGTGGATTCCCTGTCCCACTCCGACCCGAGACGGAGTGAGTCAGGAAATCGACTAGGTAAGTTAGGAGATTGTTTTGTCATATATTTATGACACAGGGTAATTATAAAATAAATTTGTAATTGTATCCATTTATTGTTTTATTTAATGCTCCTAGCTACCAAGTATTTACATAATTAAATTTACTGTAACTGCCGGGTAAGGGTGGAGTTAGCCACCCTGAGTTAATTTAAACTAAAGAAAAAGTGTTACAGTTGTCAATCGATTGGTCGGAAAGTAACGACAATGAAGACTCCTTGGAGCAAGCAGAAAAAAAGGACCCTGATTCGATACAAAAAGATTTATCACCTACTATTTTTGAAATGACACTTATTACAGAAGATTCCTTGAGCACAAATGCATTTGAAAATGCGACGCAAGCAGAACAAGATGCAGAAGTCGAGGAAAGTGTTAACTATAAGTCTGACAAAGAAAGAAGTCTTCGAGTTAGTACTGTTTTCATGTCCAGAACTCCAAATAATTCAATATTATCATTAAAAACCTATAAACAGTACGAGTCCGAAGATAGCGAAAGAAATAATACCATTGTAGATTCCCAAAGTTTTACAGTAAAGCAAAGACAAGGTAGCAAATCTCCACCTATTCTGTCAGGAGGCGTATCGGTCGACGATCACCTACCCCAAGTAGGCAGTAGTCACGAAAGTAGCCCATTACCGAAATTTAAACTGGAGAACACACCTATTGTAACTGGCGCATATTTACCACAGCCAACAACTGAGCATATTCAAGGAAAAATAAGGACCAGTTCTGCTTCAGCATGGGTGGTTGATATGGCTAGTCTTCCAGAAACAGATGATAGTGATATAGGGAATTCTAAACCTTCCGATGAGGTGGTAAACGAAAAAAAGAATATATTTTCAATGTACATAGATCTACGTGACGAATCAACTTTAAAAGACATGCCTACCAGATTGTCTTCCTCCATGAATACTAAAAAGAATTCTGTAAGTGTTGAACCTAAGCTAACCCCGCGGAATTCTAAAACTCCAGCTAATACGGTAGATTCTTCCGAATTTATTGTAAATGAACATGATACCAGTGCTTCTATTTTTGAGAAATATGAATCTTTGTGCGACGACCCTAATATAAGTATTTCTGAAATAATTTCTATCCCGGCGAAGCATGAAGCTTCAGAAGTTTTACAGGATTCTTTTGTAGGTCTTTCGTTTCGGAAAAAAAAGTGTAGACAAAATGTCCACGAATAAAGAAAATCCTGAACAAGTAAACGAAAAAAAGAATATATTTTCAATGTACATAGATCTACGTGACAAATCAAATTTAAAAGACATGATTACCAGTTTGTCTTCCTCCATGAATACTAAAAAGAATTCTGTAAGTGTTGAAAGTAAGCTAACCCCGCGGAATTCTAAAACTCCAGCTAATACGGTAGATTCTTCCGAATTGATTGTAAATGAACATGATACCAGGGCTTCTATTTTTGAGAAATATGAATCTTTGTGCGACGACCCTAATATAAGTATTTCTGAAATAATTTCTATCCCGGCGAAGCATGAAGCTTCAGAAGTTTTACAGGATTCGTTTGTAGATCTTTCGTTTCGGAAAAAAAAGTGTAGACAAAATGTCCACGAATAAAGAAAATCCTGAACAAGTAAACGAAAAAAAGAATATATTTTCAATGTACATAGATCTACGTGACAAATCAAATTTAAAAGACATGATTACCAGTTTGTCTTCCTCCATGAATACTAAAAAGAATTCTGTAAGTGTTGAAAGTAAGCTAACCCCGCGGAATTCTAAAACTCCAGCTAATACGGTAGATTCTTCCGAATTGATTGTAAATGAACATGATACCAGTGCTTCTATTTTTGAGAAATATGAATCTTTGTGCGACGACCCTAATATAAGTATTTCTGAAATAATTTCTATCCCGGCGAAGCATGAAGCTTCAGAAGTTTTACAGGATTCCGTTGTAGATCTTTCGTTTCGGAAAAAAAGTGTAGACAAAATGCCCACGAATAAAGAAAATCCTGAACAAGAAACTTCTGATGAGGCCAAGGATCTATTCGTTAAATTATCAGACTTGGATAGACCAGTGCAAAAAATGGAAACGTTGATTTCAATTGAAAAGACCAGAGTTGATGTACGCATGACAAGATCCATTCCTGACTGGGGTGAACAAGCATTTTCTACAAACAATAGATCAATTGAAGTTATAACATCCTTTCATTCAGAAAATGCGCTAAGTTTGAATAGATTATTTCCCCATTTGAGAAACGAATTCAGTAGAAGCATGCCAGGTTCGTTATCAGTCAGAACGCGCTCTTCTTTGAGGTTAGGAGCATCTATTACTCTGGGGGACGCCGATGAACAAGTGTCGGATAATTATGTCTAAAATAAGCCTACAAAATAGTAACAATTCAAATGCACCTCGTTTACCAATAATTTATGAAGCGGGTTGTGACTTCAAAAATAAGCCTACACGATGGTAACAGGTCAAATGAATTTTGTCTACTATCATTTATGAAGCGGATTGTGACTTCTAAAATAGGCCTACACAATATGTTTTTACAGAAGTTTTGCTTCTGGAAAGACCTTCACGTGTCTCTGGTGAGCGATAGGGATATGATTGCCCATGTAATTATGTTTCAGCTAGCTGAACATGTTCAAAAGTAGTACCGTTTTTAAATAAAAAAAATATTAGAGTTCCACTGGCGAACAGGAGGAATTCGGGGGAACTGCAAGGAGTGGCTTCCTGCGAAAGGATGCAGGTTGCTACGGATTGTGAGAGAGGTATGATAGAGGAATGGATGGAGATGTATAAAATATTACGGGGATTGGGGTTTATGCCCGGACTGCAGGATGAAAGTCGGTTGGTAGAAGATATTTCCTGGCAAAGTCGAGTTTTTTAAGGATAGGATATCACTTTAAGCAGGGTAAACATCAATAGTTAGTTTAGTAAAAATAGGTTGGTGAAAATTTCCATTAGCTACGTTCAAGACAAGTATAATAATAATAATAATAATTTTATTAACTCAAAACAAGGGATTGCTGGACACGTTAAAAATAGAATTATACAAAACAAGCACTGTTAAAGAAAACGTGTGGGTGAGCACTGCTCTCCTAGCTAGGTTGTTACCTCTTTTTGTAGTTGTAACACCGAGGGCGGTGTACGGTTTTCTGCGTAAGCAGAAAACCGTGTACAGCCGTGTACAGTACCTTTTCGTGGGAAAGGGGCCATTGTCACGTAGCAAAATATAGCAGCAGGCGACATCTCTTGAACTCGGGCTATACTCGGGTCACATATTTTGCATCGAGCCGAGAGATGGCGTTGCGCGAAAGGACGGTCGTTAATATAATAAATAAATTCAAATAAAGAACGACCGGGTTAAATAAAATAAAAAGGACTTAGGATAAAGAGATATTAAAGAAAAAAAATAGGAACCAACTCATGAGTCTGAAATTAGAATACAAGTCGCGGAACACACTAGTCTATGGTTCAGGAAAAGACAATGGGGAGCGGTCGATCGGAGGGCTAAGAAGCTTCCAGAAGAACAACCGAAGTTTGCCCGGTGTGGCGGGTTTTGCGGACGTTGCTGGTACGCAAGGTTGGCGTGTGTGCGCAATAAACCCCATGGGGTTGTGCGCCTAGCAGTTTGGCTCATCTCTCTGTGAGTATTCATTTCTGAACCCGGAATATTTCTCCACGTGTTTTCTTGTTCTATAGTGCTGACTTAGGTTAAATATTGTTCTAGATTTGGCTCCTTTGGCGGGCCTAGGGTGGGAACCCGTGTGGAGGCGTCGCGTCATGACTTACCTCAGGTGGCTTTGATTCCGATTGGATCAGGCTTGTTTGGAGTGGAAGTGTGCTGAATCCTGAGGGTACGGCACATCCAATTCTCTTTCGACGACGACTAGACAGGTATAAGCTGTCATGATTACTTTGCTCCGGGTGTTCCCGAAATACCTAATCCCGCAGGCCGCGTTCAACCTTGCATTAATCTGACACCCGTCAGTTAGTGAAGCCAAGGGTCTTCGTACCGTAAACCGAAGCGTTAGTCAGGAGAGCTAATCCGAAACGTAGGCTCCCTGTCCTTATTTCTTTGTTTTGATGTATCTAGTGAGTGAGAGTGGGTTTCCAACAGGTTGCATGTAAACAGGCTATTGGCTTGATATTGTGTGCATAACCTGAGATAGTTTTGTAACGACTGAGCCGTGATCACAACGGTTCACCTCACGAATCCTTCATCAAGCGACCCTGAGCTTGCTGAATTGTCTCATGTGGATTCCCTGTCCCACTTCGACCCGAGACGGAGTGAGTCAGGAAATCGACTAGGTAAGTTAGGAGATTGTTTTGTCATATATTTATGACACAGGGTAATTATAAAATAAATTTGTAATTGTATCCATTTATTGTTTTATTTAATGCTACCAAGTATTTACATAATTAAATTTACTGTAACTGCCGGGTAAGGGTGGAGTTAGCCACCCTGAGTTAATTTAAACTAAAGAAAAAGTGTTACAGTTGTCAATCGATTGGTCGGAAAGTAACGACAATGAAGACTCCTTGGAGCAAGCAGAAAAAAAGGACCCTGATTCGATACAAAAAGATTTATCACCTACTATTTTTGAAATGACACCTATTACAGAAGATTCCTTGAGCACAAATGCATTTGAAAATGCGACGCAAGCAGAACAAGATGCAGAAGTCGAGGAAAGTGTTAACTATAAGTCTGACAAAGAAAGAAGTCTTCGAGTTAGTACTGTTTTCATGTCCAGCACTCCAAATAATTCAATATTATCATTAAAAACCTATAAACAGTACGAGTCCGAAGATAGCGAAAGAAATAATACCATTGTAGATTCCCACAGTTTTACAGTAAAGCAAAGACAAGGTAGCAAATCTCCACCTATACTGTCAGGAGGCGTATCGGTCGAGGATCACCTACCCCAAGTAGGCAGTAGTCACGAAAGTAGCCCATTACCGAAATTTAAACTGGAGAACACACCTATTGTAACTGGCGCATATTTACCACAGCCAACAACTGAGCATAGTCAAGGAAAAATAAGGACCAGTTCTGCTTCAGCATGGGTGGTTGATATGGCTAGTCTTCCAGAAACAGATGATAGTGATATAGGGAATTCTAAACCTTCCGATGAGGTGGTAAACGAAAAAAAGAATATATTTTCAATGTACATAGATCTACGTGACGAATCAACTTTAAAAGACATGCCTACCAGATTGTCTTCCTCCATGAATACTAAAAAGAATTCTGTAAGTGTTGAACCTAAGCTAACCCCGCGGAATTCTAAAACTCCAGCTAATACGGTAGATTCTTCCGAATTTATTGTAAATGAACATGATACCAGTGCTTCTATTTTTGAGAAATATGAATCTTTGTGCGACGACCCTAATATAAGTATTTCTGAAATAATTTCTATCCCGGCGAAGCATGAAGCTTCAGAAGTTTTACAGGATTCTTTTGTAGATCTTTCGTTTCGGAAAAAAAAGTGTAGACAAAATGTCCACGAATAAAGAAAATCCTGAACAAGTAAACGAAAAAAAGAATATATTTTCAATGTACATAGATCTACGTGACAAATCAAATTTAAAAGACATGATTACCAGTTTGTCTTCCTCCATGAATACTAAAAAGAATTCTGTAAGTGTTGAAAGTAAGCTAACCCCGCGGAATTCTAAAACTCCAGCTAATACGGTAGATTCTTCCGAATTGATTGTAAATGAACATGATACCAGGGCTTCTATTTTGAGAAATATGAATCTTTGTGCGACGACCCTAATATAAGTATTTCTGAAATAATTTCTATCCCGGCGAAGCATGAAGCTTCAGAAGTTTTACAGGATTCGTTTGTAGATCTTTCGTTTCGGAAAAAAAAGTGTAGACAAAATGTCCACGAATAAAGAAAATCCTGAACAAGTAAACGAAAAAAAGAATATATTTTCAATGTACATAGATCATCATCATTCTCCTGCCCTTATCCCAATTTATTTGGGGTCGGCGCAACATGTCTTTTTCTTCCATGCATCCCTATCAGAAGCCATCTCCGCAGTCACTCCCTTCTTAGTCATATCATCCTTCACACATTCCATCCATCGTTTCTTTGGTCTTCCCCTACTCTTATAGCCATCAACATTCATAACTAAGACTCTCCTCACGACATTCTCCTCAGTTCTCCGTAACACATGCCCGTACCAGGACAACCGATTTCCACACAACTTTTCAGCTACCGGTGCCACTTTCAGACTTCCTCTTATGTACTCATTTCTTATTCTATCCATTCGTGTAACACCACACATCCCTCTTAGCATTCTCATCTCGGCTGCATGCAATTGCCTTCATTCATCCCTTTCGTAGCCCAACATTCTGATCCATACAAGACAGCAGGTCGGATCATGGTTTTATATATTTTCCCCTTAAGTTTAAGGGGAATGCGGGAATCGCAGATTGTTCCCGTGACCTGCCGCCATTTCATCCATCCAGTGTTAATTCTGTGCTTAACCGTCCGATCTATTTCGCCATCGCTTTGTACGAGTGAACCGAGATACCGAAAGTCGGAGCAAATTGGTAGCAGTGCGCCATCAAGCGCTATGGCTCCAGAAGTGGAGAGACCGCCGAAATCGCAGAACATATATTCGGTTTTGGTTCTGCTGATTTTCAAGCCAACATTCTCCAGCTTCTGTTGCCATTTCTCCAATCTGCTCTGGATCTCAGGTCCATCTTCACCGACGAGAACAATGTCATCGGCGAACAGCATGCACCAGGGTGCCTCCTCCTGGATGTCCGACGTAAGAGCGTCCATAATCAACAGGAAGAGGTACGGACTTAAAGCCGATCCCTGGTGCAAGCCTACCGCCACACTGAACTCGTCGGTATTGCCAGCAGCCGACCGGACGTAGGTACGAGATCGACTGTACATAGCACGAATTAACTCTACATACTTCCCAGGCAAACCTTTCTCTTTCAGGGCCCACCACAACACATCACGAGGTACCCTATCATACGCTTTCTCCAGATCAATGAACACCATGTGCAAGTTCTTGTGTGCACGTCTGTACTTCTCGCACACTTGGCGGAGTGCAAAAATGGCGTCCATTGTTCCTCGACCTGGCATAAACCCAAACTGGTTTGGGGTAATCTCACTCTCCTCTCGCAATCTTTTCTCAATCACTTTCTCCCATACCTTCATACTATGTGACATGAGCTTTATCCCTCGATAGTTGTTACAGTCCTGTACATCACCTTTATTCTTAAAGATGGGCACTAGTGAACTATTGCACCATTCTTGTGGGATCTCTCCTTCATGCAACAACTTATTGAAGAATAAAGTCAGCCACATACATCCATCTCCTTTTAAACACTTCCATACTTCTACTGGTATATCATCTGGGCCCATAGCTTTTCCATTTTTCATACCTTGAACTGCTATTCTTACTTCATCCATGCTAATTTCTCTTACTAAACCCATGTTCTCTTGTACCTCTTTGAGCACGCCACTCCATTTATTCTCTTCGTTCATTAGCTTTTCAAAATAAACCTTCCATCGCTCTTTATTTCGTCATCCCTGGACAGAACCTTACCAGCATCGTCTTTCATACATTTGATATTACTTATATCTCTCGTTCTCCTTTCTCTTGCTTTTGTAATCCGGTAGAGCTCCTTCTGGCCTCTAGGGCTGTCCAGTGAGTCATACAACTTCTCCTGCGCCTTAGCCCTCGAAACTGCTACCGCCTTTTTTGCCTTCCTCTTCCATTCATTATAAATCTTCTTCTTGTCTTCTTTTAAACTATCATTCCCGTTTTCTACACCTTGCCATTCTTTAAAAGCTATTTTCTTTTCTTTGAGTATCTTTTGCACATCTTCATTCCACCACCATGTATCCTTTTCTATCACACCTTTTCCTTTGGATTCTCCAAACACATCTTTAGCTACTCTCCTTATATAGTCCGCCATCTCTTTCCAACATTCATTCACAGATTTTCCTTCCATATCCCCCATTTCAATCATCTTATCTACCACTTGGCTCTTAAACACACTAGCATATTCCTCTTTTTCTATCATACGCCATCTAGTTCTGGGCGAGGGCCGTGCCTTGTTCTTTCTGGATGAGACACTGACTTTTACGTCCATTATCAATAGTCTATGTTGTGAGACTAAGTCTTCACCTGGTAGCACTTTACAGTTTTTGACACTTTTAAGACTGTTTCGTCTTACTAAAAAGTAATCGATTTGTGTCGCGTGGCGGCCGCTTTTATAGCTTATGAGATGCTCATTTTGTTTTTTGAACCACGTATTTGTTATTGCCAGGTTAAAGGCCGTAGCAGCTTGCAGTAGTGTCTCACCATCAGTGTTACGGTCTCCGTATCCCCAACCGCCATGCACTCTTTCATACCCATCCTTCTGCTTTCCCACATGCCCGTTAAAGTCACCCCCAACATACACTTCTTCACTATCTTGCACATCCATCATCACACAATCGAAGTCCTTCCAGAACTTCTCTTTTATACTTTCCTCACATCCTGACTGGGGTGCGTACACACTAACTATATTAACAACCATACTTTCCACAATCACTTTAACAGCTATCACTCTATCACTCACTCTTTTAACGTCCACTACACATTCTTTCAAATTACTATCTAAAACTATACCCACACCATTTCGCTTACCATCGCTTCCACAGTAATAGAACTTATATCCTTCTCCTATCTCTCTTGCCTTCGCACCTTTCCACTTCGTCTCTTGCAGACACGCAATGTTCACCCGTCGCCTTTTTAAAACATCTGCTAGTTCCCTTCCTCTTCCAGTCATTGTACCTACATTCCAGCTCGCACATCTCAATTTTACTTCTCTCACATTCCGAGCTTGCCTCTTACGTCGCACCCGCCCGTTCTGGTGCGACAACCCTTGTCCATTTCCCACAGAAGCCGGGTGCTGCCCCTGCGCGTCGCCTGTGGGGTACGCCCTAGCCCTATCGCGCATTCTATTATTTCCCTTCATGTTGCTTGGGGTTTTGGCAAAGTTTTACAGTCGGCCGCCAGCCTGACACCAACCCTCCTTGGGAATGCTCTTGTTGGTGGTTTACCCGCCACCGCGCGGAAGTTAAATGGACATCCCGCCATTTGTCGGTCGTCAGAGCCTCGTTAGTGAGCAGCAGGGTGCACCGCGTGCAGGTGAGGTTGACGTTTGGGGAGTCTGTCAATGTACATAGATCTACGTGACAAATCAAATTTAAAAGACATGATTACCAGTTTGTCTTCCTCCATGAATACTAAAAAGAATTCTGTAAGTGTTGAAAGTAAGCTAACCCCGCGGAATTCTAAAACTCCAGCTAATACGGTAGATTCTTCCGAATTGATTGTAAATGAACATGATACCAGTGCTTCTATTTTTGAGAAATATGAATCTTTGTGCGACGACCCTAATATAAGTATTTCTGAAATAATTTCTATCCCGGCGAAGCATGAAGCTTCAGAAGTTTTACAGGATTCCGTTGTAGATCTTTCGTTTCGGAAAAAAAGTGTAGACAAAATGCCCACGAATAAAGAAAATCCTGAACAAGAAACTTCTGATGAGGCCAAGGATCTATTCGTTAAATTATCAGACTTGGATAGACCAGTGCAAAAAATGGAAACGTTGATTTCAATTGAAAAGACCAGAGTTGATGTACGCATGACAAGATCCATTCCTGACTGGGGTGAACAAGCATTTTCTACAAACAATAGATCAATTGAAGTTATAACATCCTTTCATTCAGAAAATGCGCTAAGTTTGAATAGATTATTTCCCCATTTGAGAAACGAATTCAGTAGAAGCATGCCAGGTTCATTATCAGTCAGAACGCGCTCTTCTTTGAGGTTAGGAGCATCTATTACTCTGGGGGACGCCGATGAACAAGTGTCGGATATGTCTAAAATAAGCCTACAAAATAGTAACAATTCAAATGCACCTCGTTTACCAATAATTTATGAAGCGGGTTGTGACTTCAAAAATAAGCCTACACGATGGTAACAGGTCAAATGAATTTTGTCTACTATCATTTATGAAGCGGATTGTGACTTCTAAAATAGGCCTACACAATATGTTTTTACAGAAGTTTTGCTTCTGGAAAGACCTTCACGTGTCTCTGGTGAGCGATAGGGATATGATCGCCCATGTAATTATGTTTCAGCTAGCTGAACATGTTTATCAGTAGTACCGTTTTTAAATAAAAAACAAAAAATTATTAGAGTTCCACTGGCGAACAGGAGGAATTCGGGGGAACTGCAAGGAGTGGCTTCCTGCGAAAGGATGCAGGTTGCTACGGATTGTGAGAGAGGTATGATAGAGGAATGGATGGAGATGTATAAAAGATTACGGGGGGGTTTATGCCCGGACTGCAGGATGAAAGTCGGTTGGTAGAAGATATTTCCTGGCAAAGTCGAGTTTTTTAAGGATAGGATATCACTTTAAGCAGGGTAAACATCAATAGTTAGTTTAGTAAAAAATAGGTTGGTGAAAATTTCCATTAGCTACGTTCAAGACAAGTATAATAATAATAATAATAATTTTATTAACTCAAAACAAGGGATTGCTGGACACGTTAAAAATAGAATTATACAAAACAAGCACTGTTAAAGAAAACGTGTGGGTGAGCACTGCTCTCCTAGCTAGGTTGTTACCTCTTTTTGTAGTTTAACACCGAGGGCGGTGTACGGTTTTCTGCGTAAGCAGAAAACCGTGTACAGCCGTGTACAGTACCTTTTCGTGGGAAAGGGGCCATTGTCACGTAGCAAAATATAGCAGCAGGCGACATCTCTTGAACTCGGGCTATACTCGGGTCACATATTTTGCATCGAGCCGAGAGATGGCGTTGCGCGAAAGGACGGTCGTTAATATAATAAATAAATTCAAATAAAGAACGACCGGGTTAAATGATATAAAAAAGGACTTAGGATAAAGAGATATTAAAAAAATAAGAACCAACTCATGAGTCTGAAATTAAAATAAAAGTCGCGGAACGCACTAGTCTATGGTTCAGGAAAAGACAATTGGGAGCGGTGGATCGCAGGGCTAGAGAAGCTTCCAGAAGAACGATGGAAGTTTGCTCGGCGTGGCTGGTTGCTGGTACGCAAGGTGTGTGTGCGCAATAAACCCCATGGGGTTGTGCGTCTAGCAGTTTGGCTCAACTCTCTGTGAGTAGTCATTTCTGTACCCGGAATATTTCTCCACGTGTTTTCTTGTTCTATAGTGCTGACTTAGGTTAAATGTTGTTCTAGATTTGGCTCTTTTGGCGGACCTAGGGTGGGAACCCGTGTGAAGGCGTCGCGTCATGACTTATCTCAGGTGGCCTTGATTCCGATTGGATCAGGCTTGTTTGGAGTGGAAGTGGCTGAACCCTGATGGTACGGCACATCCAATTCTCTTTCGACGACGACTGGACAGGTATAAGCTGTCATGATTACTTTGCTCCGGGTGTTCCCGAAATACCTAATCCCGCAGGCCGCGTTCAACCGTGCATTAATCTGACACCCGTCAGTTAGTGAAGCCAAGGGTCTTTGTACCGTAATCCAGAAGCGTTAGTCAGGAGAGCTAATCCGAAACGTAGACTCCCTGTGCTTGTTTCTTTGTTTTGATGTATCTAGTGAGTGAGAGTGGGTTTCCAACAGGTTGCATGTAAGTAGGCTATTGGCTTGATATTGTGTGCATAATCGGAGATACTTTTGTAACGACTGAGCCGTGATCACAACGGTTCACCTCACGAATCCTTCATCAAGCGACCCTGAGCTTGCTGAATTGTCTCATGTGGATTCCCTGTCCCACTCCGACCCGAGACGGAGTGAGTCAGGAAATCGGCTAGGTAAGTTAGGAGATTGTTTTGTCATATATTTATGACACAGGGTAATTATAAAATAAATTTGTAATTGTATCCATTTATTGTTTTATTTAATGCTCCTAGCTACCAAGTATTTACATAATTAAATTTACTGTAACTGCCGGGTAAGGGTGGAGTTAGCCACCCTGAGTTAATTTAAACTAAAGAAAAAGTGTTACAGTTGTCAATCGATTGGTCGGAAAGTAACGACAATGAAGACTCCTTGGAGCAAGCAGAAAAAAAGGACCCTGATTCGATACAAAAAGATTTATCACCTACTATTTTTGAAATGACACTTATTACAGAAGATTCCTTGAGCACAAATGCATTTGAAAATGCGACGCAAGCAGAACAAGATGCAGAAGTCGAGGAAAGTGTTAACTATAAGTCTGACAAAGAAAGAAGTCTTCGAGTTAGTACTGTTTTCATGTCCAGAACTCCAAATAATTCAATATTATCATTAAAAACCTATAAACAGTACGAGTCCGAAGATAGCGAAAGAAATAATACCATTGTAGATTCCCAAAGTTTTACAGTAAAGCAAAGACAAGGTAGCAAATCTCCACCTATTCTGTCAGGAGGCGTATCGGTCGACGATCACCTACCCCAAGTAGGCAGTAGTCACGAAAGTAGCCCATTACCGAAATTTAAACTGGAGAACACACCTATTGTAACTGGCGCATATTTACCACAGCCAACAACTGAGCATATTCAAGGAAAAATAAGGACCAGTTCTGCTTCAGCATGGGTGGTTGATATGGCTAGTCTTCCAGAAACAGATGATAGTGATATAGGGAATTCTAAACCTTCCGATGAGGTGGTAAACGAAAAAAAGAATATATTTTCAATGTACATAGATCTACGTGACGAATCAACTTTAAAAGACATGCCTACCAGATTGTCTTCCTCCATGAATACTAAAAAGAATTCTGTAAGTGTTGAACCTAAGCTAACCCCGCGGAATTCTAAAACTCCAGCTAATACGGTAGATTCTTCCGAATTTATTGTAAATGAACATGATACCAGTGCTTCTATTTTTGAGAAATATGAATCTTTGTGCGACGACCCTAATATAAGTATTTCTGAAATAATTTCTATCCCGGCGAAGCATGAAGCTTCAGAAGTTTTACAGGATTCTTTTGTAGATCTTTCGTTTCGAAAAAAAAAGTGTAGACAAAATGTCCACGAATAAAGAAAATCCTGAACAAGTAAACGAAAAAAAGAATATATTTTCAATGTACATAGATCTACGTGACAAATCAAATTTAAAAGACATGATTACCAGTTTGTCTTCCTCCATGAATACTAAAAAGAATTCTGTAAGTGTTGAAAGTAAGCTAACCCCGCGGAATTCTAAAACTCCAGCTAATACGGTAGATTCTTCCGAATTGATTGTAAATGAACATGATACCAGGGCTTCTATTTTTGAGAAATATGAATCTTTGTGCGACGACCCTAATATAAGTATTTCTGAAATAATTTCTATCCCGGCGAAGCATGAAGCTTCAGAAGTTTTACAGGATTCTTTGTAGATCTTTCGTTTCGGAAAAAAAAGTGTAGACAAAATGTCCACGAATAAAGAAAATCCTGAACAAGTAAACGAAAAAAAGAATATATTTTCAATGTACATAGATCTACGTGACAAATCAAATTTAAAAGACATGATTACCAGTTTGTCTTCCTCCATGAATACTAAAAAGAATTCTGTAAGTGTTGAAAGTAAGCTAACCCCGCGGAATTCTAAAACTCCAGCTAATACGGTAGATTCTTCCGAATTGATTGTAAATGAACATGATACCAGTGCTTCTATTTTTGAGAAATATGAATCTTTGTGCGACGACCCTAATATAAGTATTTCTGAAATAATTTCTATCCCGGCGAAGCATGAAGCTTCAGAAGTTTTACAGGATTCCGTTGTAGATCTTTCGTTTCGGAAAAAAAGTGTAGACAAAATGCCCACGAATAAAGAAAATCCTGAACAAGAAACTTCTGATGAGGCCAAGGATCTATTCGTTAAATTATCAGACTTGGATAGACCAGTGCAAAAAATGGAAACGTTGATTTCAATTGAAAAGACCAGAGTTGATGTACGCATGACAAGATCCATTCCTGACTGGGGTGAACAAGCATTTTCTACAAACAATAGATCAATTGAAGTTATAACATCCTTTCATTCAGAAAATGCGCTAAGTTTGAATAGATTATTTCCCCATTTGAGAAACGAATTCAGTAGAAGCATGCCAGGTTCATTATCAGTCAGAACGCGCTCTTCTTTGAGGTTAGGAGCATCTATTACTCTGGGGGACGCCGATGAACAAGTGTCGGATATGTCTAAAATAAGCCTACAAAATAGTAACAATTCAAATGCACCTCGTTTACCAATAATTTATGAAGCGGGTTGTGACTTCAAAAATAAGCCTACACGATGGTAACAGGTCAAATGAATTTTGTCTACTATCATTTATGAAGCGGATTGTGACTTCTAAAATAGGCCTACACAATATGTTTTTACAGAAGTTTTGCTTCTGGAAAGACCTTCACGTGTCTCTGGTGAGCGATAGGGATATGATTGCCCATGTAATTATGTTTCAGCTAGCTGAACATGTTCACCAGTAGTACCGTTTTTAAATAAAAAACAAAAAATTATTAGAGTTCCACTGGCGAACAGGAGGAATTCGGGGGAACTGCAAGGAGTGGCTTCCTGCGAAAGGATGCAGGTTGCTACGGATTGTGAGAGAGGTATGATAGAGGAATGGATGGAGATGTATAAAAGATTACGGGGGGGTTTATGCCCGGACTGCAGGATGAAAGTCGGTTGGTAGAAGATATTTCCTGGCAAAGTCGAGTTTTTTAAGGATAGGATATCACTTTAAGCAGGGTAAACATCAATAGTTAGTTTAGTAAAAAATAGGTTGGTGAAAATTTCCATTAGCTACGTTCAAGACAAGTATAATAATAATAATAATAATTTTATTAACTCAAAACAAGGGATTGCTGGACACGTTAAAAATAGAATTATACAAAACAAGCACTGTTAAAGAAAACGTGTGGGTGAGCACTGCTCTCCTAGCTAGGTTGTTACCTCTTTTTGTAGTTTAACACCGAGGGCGGTGTACGGTTTTCTGCGTAAGCAGAAAACCGTGTACAGCCGTGTACAGTACCTTTTCGTGGGAAAGGGGCCATTGTCACGTAGCAAAATATAGCAGCAGGCGACATCTCTTGAACTCGGGCTATACTCGGGTCACATATTTTGCATCGAGCCGAGAGATGGCGTTGCGCGAAAGGACGGTCGTTAATATAATAAATAAATTCAAATAAAGAACGACCGGGTTAAATGATATAAAAAAGGACTTAGGATAAAGAGATATTAAAAAAATAAGAACCAACTCATGAGTCTGAAATTAAAATAAAAGTCGCGGAACGCACTAGTCTATGGTTCAGGAAAAGACAATTGGGAGCGGTGGATCGCAGGGCTAGAGAAGCTTCCAGAAGAACGATGGAAGTTTGCTCGGCGTGGCTGGTTGCTGGTACGCAAGGTGTGTGTGCGCAATAAACCCCATGGGGTTGTGCGTCTAGCAGTTTGGCTCAACTCTCTGTGAGTAGTCATTTCTGTACCCGGAATATTTCTCCACGTGTTTTCTTGTTCTATAGTGCTGACTTAGGTTAAATGTTGTTCTAGATTTGGCTCTTTTGGCGGACCTAGGGTGGGAACCCGTGTGAAGGCGTCGCGTCATGACTTATCTCAGGTGGCCTTGATTCCGATTGGATCAGGCTTGTTTGGAGTGGAAGTGGCTGAACCCTGATGGTACGGCACATCCAATTCTCTTTCGACGACGACTAGACAGGTATAAGCTGTCATGATTACTTTGCTCCGGGTGTTCCCGAAATACCTAATCCCGCAGGCCGCGTTCAACCGTGCATTAATCTGACACCCGTCAGTTAGTGAAGCCAAGGGTCTTTGTACCGTAATCCAGAAGCGTTAGTCAGGAGAGCTAATCCGAAACGTAGACTCCCTGTCCTTGTTTCTTTGTTTTGATGTATCTAGTGAGTGAGAGTGGGTTTCCAACAGGTTGCATGTAAGTAGGCTATTGGCTTGATATTGTGTGCATAACCTGAGATACTTTTGTAACGACTGAGCCGTGATCACAACGGTTCACCTCACGAATCCTTCATCAAGCGACCCTGAGCTTGCTGAATTGTCTCATGTGGATTCCCTGTCCCACTCCGACCCGAGACGGAGTGAGTCAGGAAATCGGCTAGGTAAGTTAGGAGATTGTTTTGTCATATATTTATGACACAGGGTAATTATAAAATAAATTTGTAATTGTATCCATTTATTGTTTTATTTAATGCTCCTAGCTACCAAGTATTTACATAATTAAATTTACTGTAACTGCCGGGTAAGGGTGGAGTTAGCCACCCTGAGTTAATTTAAACTAAAGAAAAAGTGTTACAGTTGTCAATCGATTGGTCGGAAAGTAACGACAATGAAGACTCCTTGGAGCAAGCAGAAAAAAAGGACCCTGATTCGATACAAAAAGATTTATCACCTACTATTTTTGAAATGACACTTATTACAGAAGATTCCTTGAGCACAAATGCATTTGAAAATGCGACGCAAGCAGAACAAGATGCAGAAGTCGAGGAAAGTGTTAACTATAAGTCTGACAAAGAAAGAAGTCTTCGAGTTAGTACTGTTTTCATGTCCAGAACTCCAAATAATTCAATATTATCATTAAAAACCTATAAACAGTACGAGTCCGAAGATAGCGAAAGAAATAATACCATTGTAGATTCCCAAAGTTTTACAGTAAAGCAAAGACAAGGTAGCAAATCTCCACCTATTCTGTCAGGAGGCGTATCGGTCGACGATCACCTACCCCAAGTAGGCAGTAGTCACGAAAGTAGCCCATTACCGAAATTTAAACTGGAGAACACACCTATTGTAACTGGCGCATATTTACCACAGCCAACAACTGAGCATATTCAAGGAAAAATAAGGACCAGTTCTGCTTCAGCATGGGTGGTTGATATGGCTAGTCTTCCAGAAACAGATGATAGTGATATAGGGAATTCTAAACCTTCCGATGAGGTGGTAAACGAAAAAAAGAATATATTTTCAATGTACATAGATCTACGTGACGAATCAACTTTAAAAGACATGCCTACCAGATTGTCTTCCTCCATGAATACTAAAAAGAATTCTGTAAGTGTTGAACCTAAGCTAACCCCGCGGAATTCTAAAACTCCAGCTAATACGGTAGATTCTTCCGAATTTATTGTAAATGAACATGATACCAGTGCTTCTATTTTTGAGAAATATGAATCTTTGTGCGACGACCCTAATATAAGTATTTCTGAAATAATTTCTATCCCGGCGAAGCATGAAGCTTCAGAAGTTTTACAGGATTCTTTTGTAGATCTTTCGTTTCGGAAAAAAAAGTGTAGACAAAATGTCCACGAATAAAGAAAATCCTGAACAAGTAAACGAAAAAAAGAATATATTTTCAATGTACATAGATCTACGTGACAAATCAAATTTAAAAGACATGATTACCAGTTTGTCTTCCTCCATGAATACTAAAAAGAATTCTGTAAGTGTTGAAAGTAAGCTAACCCCGCGGAATTCTAAAACTCCAGCTAATACGGTAGATTCTTCCGAATTGATTGTAAATGAACATGATACCAGGGCTTCTATTTTTGAGAAATATGAATCTTTGTGCGACGACCCTAATATAAGTATTTCTGAAATAATTTCTATCCCGGCGAAGCATGAAGCTTCAGAAGTTTTACAGGATTCTTTTGTAGATCTTTCGTTTCGGAAAAAAAAGTGTAGACAAAATGTCCACGAATAAAGAAAATCCTGAACAAGTAAACGAAAAAAAGAATATATTTTCAATGTACATAGATCTACGTGACGAATCAACTTTAAAAGACATGCCTACCAGATTGTCTTCCTCCATGAATACTAAAAAGAATTCTGTAAGTGTTGAACCTAAGCTAACCCCGCGGAATTCTAAAACTCCAGCTAATACGGTAGATTCTACCGAATTTATTGTAAATGAACATGATACCAGTGCTTCTATTTTTGAGAAATATGAATCTTTGTGCGACGACCCTAATATAAGTATTTCTGAAATAATTTCTATCCCGGCGAAGCATGAAGCTTCAGAAGTTTTACAGGATTCCGTTGTAGATCTTTCGTTTCGGAAAAAAAGTGTAGACAAAATGCCCACGAATAAAGAAAATCCTGAACAAGAAACTTCTGATGAGGCCAAGGATCTATTCGTTAAATTATCAGACTTGGATAAAAAAAAAAAAAAAACGGAAACGTTGATTTCAATTGAAAAGACCAGAGTTGATGTACGCATGACAAGATCCATTCCTGACTGGGGTGAACAAGCATTTTCTACAAACAATAGATCAATTGAAGTTATAACATCCTTTCATTCAGAAAATGCGCTAAGTTTGAATAGATTATTTTCCCATTTGAGAAACGAATTCAGTAGAAGCATGCCAGGTTCGTTATCAGTCAGAACGCGCTCTTCTTTGAGGTTAGGAGCATCTATTACTCTGGGGGACGCCGATGAACAAGTGTCGGATATGTCTAAAATAAGCCTACAAAATAGTACCAATTCAAATGCACCTCGTTTACCAATAATTTATGAAGCGGGTTGTGACTTCAAAAATAAGCCTACACGATGGTAACAGGTCAAATGAATTTTCTCTACTATCATTTATGAAGCGGATTGTGACTTCTAAAATAGGCCTACACAATATGTTTTTACAGAAGTTTTGCTTCTGGAAAGACCTTCACGTGTCTCTGGTGAGCGATAGGGATATGATTGCCCATGTAATTATGTTTCAGCTAGCTGAACATGTTCACCAGTAGTACCGTTTTTAAATAAAAAACAAAAAATTATTAGAGTTCCACTGGCGAACAGGAGGAATTCGGGGGAACTGCAAGGAGTGGCTTCCTGCGAAAGGATGCAGGTTGCTACGGATTGTGAGAGAGGTATGATAGAGGAATGGATGGAGATGTATAAAATATTACGGGGATTGGGGTTTATGCCCGGACTGCAGGATGAAAGTCGGTTGGTAGAAGATATTTCCTGGCAAAGTCGAGTTTTTTAAGGATAGGATATCACTTTAAGCAGGGTAAACATCAATAGTTAGTTTAGTAAAAAATAGGTTGGTGAAAATTTCCATTAGCTACGTTCAAGACAAGTATGTTACCTCTTTGTGTAGTTTTAACACCGAGGGCGGTGTACGGTTTTCTGCTTACGCAGAAAACCTTTCCGTGGGAAAGGGGGCATTGTCACGTAGCAAAATATAGCAGCAGGCGATATCTCTTGGACTCGGGCTAAACTCGGGTCACATATTTTTCATCGAGCCGAGAGATGGCCTTGCGCGAAAGGACGGTCGTTAATATAATAAATAAATTCAAATAAAGAACGACCGGGTTAAATAATATAAAAAAAGGACTTAGGATAAAGAGATAAAAAAAAATAAGAACCAACTCATGAGTCTGAAATTAAAATACAAGTCGCGGAACGCACTAGTCTATGGTTCAGGAAAAGACAATTGGGAGCGGTGGATCGCAGGGCTAGAGAAGCTTCCAGAAGAACGATGGAAGTTTGCTCGGCGTGGCTGGTTGCTAGTACGCAAGGTGTGTGTGCGCAATAAACCCCATGGGGTTGTGCGTCTAGCAGTTTGGCTCATCTCTCTGTGAGTATTCATTTCTGTACCCGGAATATTTTCTCCACGTGTTTTCTTGTTCTATAGTGCTGACTTAGGTTAAATGTTGTTCTAGATTTGGCTCTTTTGGCGGGCCTAGGGTGGGAACCCGTGTGGAGGCGTCGCGTCATGAATTATCTCAGGTGGCCTTAATTCCGATTGGATCAGGCTTGTTTGGAGTGGAAGTGGCTGAACCCTGATGGTACGGCACATCCAATTCCCCTTCGATGACGACTAGACAGGTATAAGCTGTCATGATTACTTTGCTCCGGGTGTTCCCGAAATACCTAATCCCGCAGGCCGCGTTCAACCGTGCATTAATCTGACACCCGTCAGTTAGTGAAGCCAAGGGTCTTTGTACCGTAATCCAGAAGCGTTAGTCAGGAGAGCTAATCCGAAAAGTAGACTCCATGACCTTGTTTCTTTGTTTTGATGTATCTAGTGAGTGAGAGTGGGTTTCCAACAGGTTGCATGTAAGTAGGCTATTGGCTTGATATTGTGTGCATAACCTGAGATACTTTTGTAACGACTGAGCCGTGATCACAACGGTTCACCTCACGAATCCTTCATCAAGCGACCCTGAGCTTGCTGAATTGTCTCATGTGGATTCCCTGTCCCACTCCGACCCGAGACGGAGTGAGTCAGGAAATCGGCTAGGTAAGTTAGGAGATTGTTTTGTCATATATTTATGACTCACTTGGTCTACTACGACTACTCAGATGGTTTTCATCTTACCTTGTGAATAGATCTCAAGCAGTGGCAGTCAATAATTACATTTCAAGCTGGGTTCCTGTTCCTAGTGGTGTGCCGCAGGGTTCATTACTTGGCCCTTTGCTTTTCATTATCTATATTAACGACATCGACTCTTGCTTGACCTCATCCAATCTACTCTGTTTCGCTGATGATATGAAGATCTATGCCACAATATCATCACAGATAGACGTAACAGCACTCCAAGATGACATACGTCGTCTTGAGAACTATTGTCAACGTAGTAATCTAGATCTCAATTCCGCAAAATGTTCGGTTATTACGTATTCTCAAAAGCGTTCCATTATCACTGCTTCATATACCCTAGGTAATCAAGTTCTACCCAGATTAGACTCCATCCGTGATCTGAGAGTTCACCACGACTCTAAGCTCAGCTTTGAATCGCACGTTGATGCAATAGTTAAGAAGGCATCCAGATCACTGGGTTTTATAATGAGGTTATCAAAGTGCTTCTCTCAAGCCAAAACTTTAAAAATTCTATACTGTACTTTTGTAAGAAGCCACTTGGAGTATGCATCTGAAATATGGAACCCATGTTATCACAAATATATTAACCGCATAGAAAATATTCAAAAAAGATTTATAAAATACTTGTGTTACCATCAAAGATACCATATCAGTCTGAAAATTACCTTAATCTTTGCAAAAAATTTCATATATTACCCCTAGTTAGTCGTCGCGAGATCTCTGACTGCGTTTGTTTGTTAAAAATTTTCAATAGTAGTATAAACTGTTCCGAAATCTTGTCAAAATTTTATTTTAATATCCCTATGAAGTCAAAAAGATTTAATCCGCCTTTGCGTGTGCCATTATCCTCAACGAATTATCGCCAGAATTCATATATAGTGCGTGCAAGCAGAAATTTAAACAACTTGTGTAAGCAGCATGATATAGATCCATTTTTGAGTAGTGTGACTTTGGTTAGGAGGTGCTTAAGCCGTAACTTTTTCAGTTAATCAATTATTAGTTTTTTGTTATACGCGTACCCACTTATCTAGTGTCCATAAGATGTTTTTAATAATCTGTAATTTATAAGTGAGGACTTGTTATTGGCTGTCAGTCCAACTTACTGTTTCTTAACTGATTTGTTTAGCTGTAAGTCCTCCATGCTTAATAAATAAATAAATAAATAAATGACACAGGGTAATTATAAAATAAATTTGTAATTGTATCGATTTATTGTTTTATTTAATGCTCCTAGCTACCAAGTATTTACATAATTAAATTTACGGTAACTGCCGGGTAAGGGTGGAGTTAGCCACCCTTTTTTTTTTTTTTCGGGGTGGAAATCCTCATAGGATGTCCGCCGCCCTAGGGTGGGCGACGGGGTCTGTCAGACTTTTACTGACTAAAACCACCCCGGTGTCTCTTCTGTCACGAGCGCGCGTGGGGCCGCGGGAGTCTAAATTCTTCCGCAGCCCCACACTCTCGTGCTGGCCCGGTCTGTCCGGGCCTCGTCTCCGGCACGGGGTAGTGGGGTGTTAAGCTACCCCGTGCATCGCCTCAGAGGCGCGCGCTGACACTCGCGCGCGCCTCCGCCTCGGGGTCCATCGAATAGGGGGCGGGGACTTCCCCATGTCCCTCGCCCCTGGACCCATTCATGGGGGGCGGAAGAGGGCGTTGTCCGCCCTTCTTCGGCGCCCGGTGCGTCTTCTGCGGCCCGGGAAGGGAGTTGAGATCTCTCTCTCCCGTTCCGCAGCTTCCTTCTGCGACATCACGTCCTCGCAGAAGGACACCACCGCGTCCCACGACTCTGCGCTGCCGGCCATCCTCCGCACTACTGTCGGCAGCGTCAGGTCGCTTCCTACTTCATTTGTGAGGACACGGCGCTGCTCCTCCCAAGCTAAACACTCGGAGAGCGTGTGCTGCGCCGTGTCCTCCCCGCATTGGACGCAGTGGTGGCACCGAACGTCCGGCTCCCTGCCTAGGCGACACAGGTACTTGCCGAAGCAGCCGTGCCCCGACAGCACCTGCGTCACCCTGAACGACAGGGAGCCGTGCCTTCTCCCGAGCCAGTCGTCGAGTACTGGCCGGATCGCCTCGACGGTAGCGAGGCCGGCGGCAGGGCGCATAAGCCTTTGCCGCCAGTCCGCCACCAGGACCTGATGGAGCTCCTCTCGGCGCAGCTCGATCTGCCGCTGCGCCGGACTGGAGCCCCGTGTCCGCTCTTCCTCGTGCCATCGGTACAATGACGCGAGAGTTAGCCACCCTGAGTTAATTTAAAACTAAAGAAAAAGCGTTACAGTTGGCCGGGGTCGGTGTCCGGATGCGCGTCAGCGTTCAGTTGGCCGTTGTGGATCGGTACTGGTTGGTTACTGTAACGCTTTCTTTAGTTTTTATTAACTCAGGGTGGCTAACTCCACCCTTACCCGGCAGTTACAGTAAATTTAATTATGTAAATACTTGGTAGCATTAAATAAAACAATAAATGGATACAATTACAAATTTATTTTATAATTACCCTGTGTCATAAATATATGACAAAACAATCTCCTAACTTACCTAGCCGATTTCCTGACTCACTCCGTCTCGGGTCGGAGTGGGACAGGGAATCCACATGAGACAATTCAGCAAGCTCAGGGTCGCTTGATGAAGGATTCGTGAGGTGAACCGTTGTGATCACGGCTCAGTCGTTACAAAAGTATCTCAGGTTATGCACACAATATCAAGCCAATAGCCTACTTACATGCAACCTGTTGGAAACCCACTCTCACTCACTAGATACATCAAAACAAAGAAACAAGAACAGGGAGTCTACGTTTCGGATTAGCTCTCCTGACTAACGCTTCTGGATTACGGTACAAAGAACCTTGGCTTCACTAACTGACGGGTGTCAGATTAATGCACGGTTAAACGCGGCCTGCGGGATTAGGTATTTCGGGAACACCCGGAGCAAAGTAATCATGACAACTTATACCTGTCTAGTCGTCGTCGAAAGAGAATTGGATGTGCCGTACCATCAGGGTTCAGCCACTTTCACTTCAAACAAGCCTGATCCAATCGGAATCAAGGCCACCTGAGATAAGTCATGACGCGACGCCACCACACGGGTTCCCACCCTAGGCCCGCCAAAAGAGCCAAATCTAGAACAACATTTAACCTAAGTCAGCACTATAGAACAAGAAAACACGTGGAGAAAATATTCCGGGTACAGAAATGAATACTCACAGAGAGATGAGCCAAACTACTAGACGCACAACCCCATGGGGTTTATTGCACAAACACGCCAACCTTGCGTACCAGCAACCAGCCACACCGAGCAAACTTCGGTCGTTTCTCTGGAAGCTTCTCTAGCCCTGCGATCCACCGCTCCCAATTGTCTTTTCCTGAACTATAGACTAGTGCGTTCCGCGACTTGTATTTTAATTTCAGACTCATGAGTTGGTTCTTATTTTTTTTTATCTCTTTATCCTAAGTCCTTTTTTTATATTATTTAACCCGGTCGTTCTTTATTTGAATTTATTTATTATATTAACGACCGTCCTTTCGCGCAACGCCATCTCTCGGCTCGATGCAAAATATGTGACCCGAGTTTAGCCCGAGTCCAAGAGATGTCGCCTGCTGCTATATTTGGCTACGTGACAATGCCCCCTTTCCCACGGAAAGGTTTTCTGCGTAAGCAGAAAACCGTACACCGCCCTCGGTGTTAAAACTACACAAAGAGGTAACATACTTGTCTTGAACGTAGCTAATGGAAATTTTCACCAACCTATTTTTTACTAAACTAACTATTGATGTTTACCCTGCTTAAAGTGATATCCTATCCTTAAAAAACTCGACTTTGCCAGGAAATATCTTCTACCAACCGACTTTCATCCTGCAGTCCGGGCATAAACCCCAATCCCCGTAATATTTTATACATCTCCATCCATTCCTCTATCATACCTCTCTCACAATCCGTAGCAACCTGCATCCTTTCGCAGGAAGCCACTCCTTGCAGTTCCCCCGAATTCCTCCTGTTCGCCAGTGGAACTCTAATAATTTTTTGTTTTTTATTTAAAAACGGTACTACTGGTAAACATGTTCAGCTAGCTGAAACATAATTACACGGGCAATCATATCCCTATCGCTCAGCAGAGACACGTGAAGGTCTTTCCAGAAGCAAAACTTCTGTAAAAACATATTGTGTAGGCCTATTTTAGAAGTCACAATCCGCTTCATAAATGATAGTAGACAAAATTCATTTGACCTGTTACCATCGTGTAGGCTTATTTTTGAAGTCACAACCCGCTTCATAAATTATTGGTAAACGAGGTGCATTTGAATTGTTACTATTTTGTAGGCTTATTTTAGACATATCCGACACTTGTTCATCGGCGTCCCCCAGAGTAATAGATGCTCCTAACCTCAAAGAAGAGCGCGTTCTGACTGATAACGAACCTGGCATGCTTCTACTGAATTCGTTTCTCAAATGGGGAAATAATCTATTCAAACTTAGCGCATTTTCTGAATGAAAGGATGTTATAACTTCAATTGATCTATTGTTTGTAGAAAATGCTTGTTCACCCCAGTCAGGAATGGATCTTGTCATGCGTACATCAACTCTGGTCTTTTCAATTGAAATCAACGTTTCCGTTTTTTGCACTGGTCTATCCAAGTCTGATAATTTAACGAATAGATCCTTGGCCTCATCAGAAGTTTCTTGTTCAGGATTTTCTTTATTCGTGGGCATTTTGTCTACACTTTTTTTCCGAAACGAAAGATCTACAACGGAATCCTGTAAAACTTCTGAAGCTTCATGCTTCGCCGGGATAGAAATTATTTCAGAAATACTTATATTAGGGTCGTCGCACAAAGATTCATATTTCTCAAAAATAGAAGCACTGGTATCATGTTCATTTACAATCAATTCGGAAGAATCTACCGTATTAGCTGGAGTTTTAGAATTCCGCGGGGTTAGCTTACTTTCAACACTTACAGAATTCTTTTTAGTATTCATGGAGGAAGACAAACTGGTAATCATGTCTTTCAAATTTGATTTGTCACGTAGGTCTATGTACATTGAAAATATATTCTTTTTTTCGTTTACTTGTTCAGGATTTTCTTTATTCGTGGACATTTTGTCTACACTTTTTTTTCCGAAACGAAAGATCTACAAAAGAATCCTGTAAAACTTCTGAAGCTTCATGCTTCGCCGGGATAGAAATTATTTCAGAAATACTTATATTAGGGTCGTCGCACAAAGATTCATATTTCTCAAAAATAGAAGCACTGGTATCATGTTCATTTATAATAAATTCGGAAGAATCTACCGTATTAGCTGGAGTTTTAGAATTCCGCGGGGTTAGCTTAGGTTCAACACTTACAGAATTCTTTTTATTATTCATGGAGGAAGACAATCTGGTAGGCATGTCTTTTAAAGTTGATTCGTCTCGTAGATCTATGTACATTGAAAATAATATATATTCTTTTTTTCGTTTACCACCTCATCGGAAGGTTTAGAATTCCCTATATCACTATCATCTGTTTCTGGAAGACTAGCCATATCAACCACCCATGCTGAAGCAGAACTGGTCCTTATTTTTCCTTGACTATGCTCAGTTGTTGGCTGTGGTAAATATGCGCCAGTTACAATAGGTGTGTTCTCCAGTTTAAATTTCGGTAATGGGCTACTTTCGTGACTACTGCCTACTTGGGGTAGGTGATCCTCGACCGATACGCCTCCTGACAGAATAGGTGGAGATTTGCTACCTTGTCTTTGCTTTACTGTAAAACTGTGGGAATCTACAATGGTATTATTTCTTTCGCTATCTTCGGACTCGTACTGTTTATAGGTTTTTAATGATAATATTGAATTATTTGGAGTGCTGGACATGAAAACAGTACTAACTCGAAGACTTCTTTCTTTGTCAGACTTATAGTTAACACTTTCCTCGACTTCTGCATCTTGTTCTGCTTGCGTCGCATTTTCAAATGCATTTGTGCTCAAGGAATCTTCTGTAATAAGTGTCATTTCAAAAATAGTAGGTGATAAATCTTTTTGTATCGAATCAGGGTCCTTTTTTTCTGCTTGCTCCAAGGAGTCTTCATTGTCGTTACTTTCCGACTAATCGATTGACAACTGTAACACTTTTTCTTTAGTTTAAATTAACTCAGGGTGGCTAACTCCACCCTTACCCGGCAGTTACAGTAAATTTAATTATGTAAATACTTGGTAGCATTAAATAAAACAATAAATGGATACAATTACAAATTTATTTTATAATTACCCTGTGTCATAAATATATGACAAAACAATCTCCTAACTTACCTAGTCGATTTCCTGACTCACTCCGTCTCGGGTCGGAGTGGGACAGGGAATCCACATGAGACAATTCAGCAAGCTCAGGGTCGCTTGATGAAGGATTCGTGAGGTGAACCGTTGTGATCACGGCTCAGTCGTTACAAAAGTATCTCAGGTTATGCACACAATATCAAGCCAATAGCCTACTTACATGCAACCTGTTGGAAACCCACTCTCACTCACTAGATACATCAAAACAAAGAAACAAGGACAGGGAGTCTACGTTTCGGATTAGCTCTCCTAACTAACGCTTCTGGATTACGGTACAAAGACCCTTGGCTTCACTAACTGACGGGTGTCAGATTAATGCACGGTTGAACGCGGCCTGCGGGATTAGGTATTTCGGGAACACCTGGAGCAAAGTAATCATGACAGCTTATACCTGTCTAGTCGTCGTCGAAAGAAAATTGGATGTGCCGTACCATCAGGGTTCAGCCACTTCCACTCCAAACAAGCCTGATCCAATCGGAATCAAGGCCACCTGAGATAAGTCATGACGCGACGCCTTCACACGGGTTCCCACCCTAGGTCCGCCAAAAGAGCCAAATCTAGAACAACATTTAACCTAAGTCAGCACTATAGAACAAGAAAACACGTGGAGAAATATTCCGGGTACAGAAATGACTACTCACAGAGAGATGAGCCAAACTGCTAGACGCACAACCCCATGGGGTTTATTGCGCACACACACCTTGCGTACCAGCAACCAGCCACGCCGAGCAAACTTCCATCGTTCTTCTGGAAGCTTCTCTAGCCCTGCGGTCGACCGCTCCTTATTGTCTTTTCCTCTACCATAGACTAGTGCGTTCCGCGACTTGTATTTTAATTTCAGACTCATGAGTTGGTTCTTATTTTTTTAATACCTCTTTATCCTAAGTCCTTTTTTATATTATTTAACCCGGTCGTTCTTTACTTGAATTTATTTATTATATTAACGACCGTCCTTTCGCGCAACGCCATCTCTCGGCTCGATGCAAAATATGTGACCCGAGTTTAGCCCGAGTCCAAGAGATGTCGCCTGCTGCTATATTTTGCTACGTGACAGGTGTCCATAAAATTATCTAACGACTCGTCCGCGCGTCCGTCATAACGGGAGGTACATTTCGCGAAGTTTCCATTCGCGTCAAAAACATACGATGCTTGTTGGGCCTCGGAGACGTTATGCGGCGTCGATGAGCGTACTTCTCGGATCAGCTGCTGGCAAAATTCGTTCTGAGTTTGTTGTATTGATGTTATAAAGCTAGCTAGAGTTTCTTGAGACATTGTAATATTCATGGCGGCTGCGCCCGCGGCGCTTTTGGAGGCCGATTGTTCTTCTGGCCGTGTTTTTGGCATTTTGGCCACTAAAGACACAGGACAAACAGGAAAAACACACACGTAGGTTCGGTAAAGTCCCCTACGTCCACTTTTATTGTGATCGTTGTAAGTTATTTCGCAAAACTGCACTGCGTAATACACGACACGAAATACCTACACACGTTGGGCAGCCACTTATAGCGTCGGAGGGGAGCGAATAAGTCAGTCAGTCATCAGTTATCACGGTTACAGTTTAATGGTCCAGAAACACAAGCTTAACACAAACAATAACTTATAATTTGGTGACAATTTCCTACTTTAAAGCGAGAGTGGTTAGCGCGCGCGCACCTTTTTACCGCCATATCATAACTATCCCTCTCCCTCCATGCCTCTCATTGATAGCATAGACAGCGCGCTATCGGGTTGCCACGATATAATATACAACGTGTAACATAAAGGGTATATACATAACAAAAGCATGGCATCTTTACATGATATCAAACGATATTGGAAGGGTTTTTTAATGCTATCTCCTTTATGTTAGGAAGTTATGAGGAAAAACACCGCCTGTGATAGGCTACTATCATACTAGTCGCACAGAGATATTGAAGACATTTATGGGATTTTGGCAAGTAACGTGACGGGTAACGAGTAGTTATTAACGTATGTAGTGTGCTGTCACGTTTGTTATGATTTTATTGTAAGAAACACACGAAGCCGAAAATTTGGTACCAATTTTTTGAGTATTTTATTTTGAGTTGAAACCCTTCCGATATCGTTTGATATCATCTAAAGATGCCATGCCCTTGCTATGTATATACCCTTTTTGTTACACGTTGTATACAGTATGCTAAGAAAACTCTGTCCGACCCGTGAAGATATTGCTAGGTATCAATAACTGATTCTACTAATGCCTATAAAACCTGGCTAAACTTATAAAAAAATACCCCCTAAAAATAAATAACTTAAATAAAATAAATAGGTAATTTCATGGCAACACAGGCACAAGTCATGACCGCAGTTGACCTCATGCATGTAGGTATAGATAGTTTATCCACGTTTATCGACTCTCGAAAGAAACAATAATACTTAGGCAGCTCGTGAAAAGAACTTTTTTTAAGTAGGAAGGCCGTCTGACTCTCCGAATGTATCATTTCATTGGATGAGCACAATGGCTGTGGTGGAGATGTTCCATATTTCGTTCACTAAGAACGATACAGGCCTGGCACCGTCGCACGAGATTAGCACGGACATGCACATAAATAAAAATCAAGTGGTGTCAAATCCGCGCTGGCCACAGTTGGCCCCTACCAATCCACTACTCGCTGAACTGATAATGGAGGTACTCACGTACAGGTCGGCAAAAATATCGTGAGGCACCGTCATGCTGGAACGACATTGACGGATAAGTAGCCACTGTCAAATCGTCTAACACCTGATCACAACACAGCTAATTGCAGTTACTATCTTCCATCAGCATGTTACATTACTCTACGTTAGAAAACGACATGATGACACAATACACGAATAGTCTTCACGGAAGCAATGTTTACGCGCAACTGATAATTCAAAGTAAAAATGATTTTTATTTTATAAAAATAGGTACCTATGCGGCATGCTTTGAGTAAATAGAGAGGTGTAAGTAATCAAAATATATTTACTCGCCTATTTTTGGTATCGATTTACTATTGTAGTTTCTCATTCTTATTCTCGATTCAACATCGCATGGAATTGTTTAGAACTTTTACAAAACTCAAATTAGCGAGGTACACTGCTGTAAATGAAACTCATGCCAAAGTTTTAATTTCAGTTACTGTCTCAATATCGATGATATTGACCGCTAAAATATTTGTAAAACTTTACTAAAATTGTGTATAATAAGTCTTTCTCGTTTCTGTTTACTAATACTTGTGTTATAATAATGTTATTAGTAATTAATCGGTAAACAAACAAAAGTACTTTTACGATTGGGTAATCTGTGTTTTTACAACAAATCATTCAACCAGATACAAGTTTCGATTAATAGCGCTAAAAAAAACGTTATTACGCAAAAAATAGTGCAACTCTATTTATTTCTTTTACGTTGCCGACAAAGCTCACGCGCGACGCCGCCAAAACAATAAAGAATCTAACAAAATAACGAAAGGAAAGCCGACAGTTATACCACCAAAAATGGTGTTGTCATTTAAAAAAAAATACAAAATTTTGGGGAAGTTAGCGTAAATTCGCGGAAAAAACAGATTGTTTCAAAATTGATTAGTATTGTTACTATGATGATTATGCAAAATTTCAAATTTTATTTGGTCATGTGATTGCCTAACCTTTATTATCCTCATGGATCGGACAGGGTTTTCTTTACATATTATATAACGATGATCGCCTGTCCGCTCGCGCATACAAACAAATTTTACAAACAACAAGTTGTACAAATTATTTTTCTTATTAGTTTACAAAAATGTTACACGATAAACGCCACATACTATATAATTAATGAAAACAGTTTCTGAGAATTTCAGTTAATTCTTCTTGCCCTAACTGCTCAACAGGATTCGATGGATTCGTAGATATTTTGGTGATCTGATAATTGTCTTGCAGCAACTGCAAAACTCACTCGTTCTCATTGCTCTCAACAGTGCACACCTTTTGCGTCGCATCATCATTTTGTGTTGCAGTGACGGATTGTAAACGATATCTTTTTGAATATCTTTATACTGTTTCATGGTCATAAAGGATGAACATAAAAAGAATTCTATTCTAGAGTTCGTGGGTACAATTTTTTTAAATTTCCCTTCTTCAATCTGGAGGACGTATTGGTCTATTTTTCATAGTCATCTATAGGAAATCTCTCGGGGGAGAGCGCATAGTCAACAGGATTCAAAAGACTTTCTCTTATAAAAGCACTCCGGCGCGTAAAATATACTGGTCGACTACGAAATCGCTAGCGCTTGTTCAAAAGTTCCCTCATCTCCGTTCCACCGTCGGACGACCCGTCGCACGGCGAGTTTCCACACTTATGTCGTTAACACCACTACGATTCGGACGAAGCGTTTCGCCTCCTTTTTCATGCCGCGTACATCGAGGGACTGGAACAATTTGTCAGAGGCGGTGTTTCCGTCGGACTACAATTTGAGTGTCTTCAAGGTTAGAGTGAATAGGCTCTTAATAAACTGGTGCGCTTTACCATCATCGATTGCGTCACTGCTTACCATCAGGCGGGATTGCGGCCAAGCGCTAGTTTATAAATTGTAAAAAAAACAATTCCTCAAGTTGTATCTCAAGGTCAAATGGAATAAAAACAAAATATTCTATTATTACTTTATTCGATTTTGTAAATAAATTTTATTGCTTTTATTAACTCAAATTGGGTCTGCATTGGCTTTCGAAATGTATCGTCGCCACAAGTAATCAACAATCATGTCGGCGAAATTTTGCGAATGATTGTAATTGTCTTAATAAAAAAAACATTTTACCACCCTCCACTGGGACTCTAATCTTTGTGTGTGAGTTACATCCTCTGCTACAAAGGGATTGTCCGGATCACTATGGTTCACTTTTTATGAATGTAGCCATGTTCATTAAGACAATCATATGCTCGCCAGTAATCGGTATGAATTGTGGTGCCCTCCAGTACATGTTCTTTTATTGAGGGCACCAAAACATTCGCAGACCTGACATTACCAGGACTCACCTCCAACCGCAGGTATTTACTCCCGACTTCGATGAATCCCATCACCCAATACCCTTCGACTCTTCTTCCTGTAATAAATAAAGTAACATTTTCATTGTTTCTTTTCTTTCTGCCCTCACAGTCGTTCTGGGTGGTCATAAAAAAAAAACAACCTAACTTAACCACCTTTCCGCTTTCATAGTCGTTCTGCATGGTATATACATATATATTCACCTTTATTATACTTCAGCTTTCCAAATTTGCTCTCATCAATTTGAAATTTTTTTTTTCTGGCCCTTCAAACAAGATTATATTGGAAAATCCAATGTCATTTTGTTTATGTAATGTAAAAATTACAATGGTTTAAAGATAATAACTGTACCAGTCGGCAATTGTGTTGGGTGTCAGTCGGTGTTTGGTTGAAATAAAGTCTGGGAGGACTATAACTTTATCATATGCCCAATTGTGACCAAAATCATACATAAGGTAAAATACATAAGGCATATCCAATTTGACATTTTCAAACCATGTACCCTTGCCTGGGGGTACTTTCGATTTTGTCCGACATGTCCCTTTATTACAGACGAAAGCTCCTACAGTTTTGTTCGCAGTCAGATCTATTCTCCTTGGTTTTTTGTGCACTCTGCAATTTGTGTATGATTTAAGATATCCTCCCCAGCCACATAATTATCCCCAATACCTAGCAGATATGCAAACGGATGTGGTGGAATTGGTTAACAGTTGTGCATAACAGCTGGCGGGAGGTCGACTGGTTATTAGGGATATGCCCCGCAGGAGCGGCCTCCAGAAGGCAGCTGCTACACACTGAGGGCTAAGAGAGAGGCTGGGTGGCGTTGCCAGGGTACAGATAAGTGTCGAGAGAAGTACTGAGTGTTCCGGAGTATGCAGTCGAATCTGACGGCATATTTTCATTAATTAAACTGGCTCACCAAATCTTGACGATGTTCCTGCTGAGTCCCCTTCATTAATTGTTGTAGTAACTGCCTCGGCATTGTACGGGACGTATATGAGTATTTATTTATTTATTTATTCTTTTGCACACATGACATGTACAGAGGCGGACTTAATGCCTTAGGCATTCTCTACCAGTCAACCCCAGGTGGTGAAGAGATAAGATGGTAGGTGCTTTAGTTTGAAAGAATATTTAAAGGAAAAAAAAAGCCCCTATAATTATTAAAAAAATACTTAAATAAGCTAAATATACATACATACTATTACCAAAATATATACTTATAATATATACATAAAAAAAAAACTAAAATTTGGGAGTGGGGTGTAGCAATAACTCTACGCTAGTTGTTGCGAAAATAACTCTGCAATTTCCGCTTAAATGCAAACCGACTGGCGGCCATCCTGATATCAAGAGGAAGCGCATTCCATAGAAGAATGGATTGAATGTGAAATGAAGAATGAACAAAGTCAGACGTATGTGAAGGACAGAGTAAGAGGGGATTGTTAGAAGAACGCAGATTCTTAGAGTGTGAAGAACATAAATATTGGAAGTGAGTCACAAGATAAGAAGTATGTATTTATTTTATACGAAGTATGTTGGTACAAAGTCTAATTTATGTTCTAATTTCTGGAAAGGTAATGAATGACTCTTATAATGCGATGCTTGAGTAACGGTGGTAGCCGTGGTAGGTACAGTATAATCTGCTTAAAAGCCGCCTTGGCATTTTCAGACAACTAGTGGATTAGTGGCTCTGAGATCCTCATCTTGGGGATCGGGCTGGTGTGAGGTACAGTTGACTAGTGACGTCTAACTTCAAGAATGATGTCTGGCTTCAAAATGATAATACCCCCACCACATTTTGGTAACGTTGTCGGGTGGTTCTACCTAGGTGTTTGAACAAACGCTTTCGGCACTTAATCTTCCTCAATCGCTTTCTCTATAGCATCTTTGTTTAAGGGTCACTCTGTATTGGAGCGTTGAAAGTTGCGCTGTACCATTTGTTCTCATCTTTATACTGAGTTCCTGGACTCCTATACTCGATTACTAGTGTTAACAGGTCAATGACTCAGGAAAAATGTGCTGGCCACCGCAAATCGTCGTCCTTTATATCTACGAAGTCCCAGAGTCACAGAAGTTACCATCATCATCATCATCATCATCTCAGCGTTAATCCCAGTCACATCCGAAACTTTTCAGCTTTGGAGTCTGGGGTCCGCGTTACCAGTCTAACTGCTGATTTCACAGAATTTACCGTTTCAAGAAAACAAAAATATGTCAAACCTGTTCTAAACTGAAAAACATGTGTCAAACGTACCTTTTGGATCTTGAATATGGGCTACCAATCTAATCTCTCTAGATTAGATTGGTAGAAATTAGGTGATTGATTAAATACAGCATGATCATGCTGTATTTTGATCGCTGATGAAGCTGTAGCATGATCTACCTCATAAAGGGGTTAATAATAATAATAATATAGCCTTTTAATCAGATCTTAGTACAATAGCTAACTTAACTTAGTACAGTAGATTTTTAAATTTATATAAATAATTAACATTAAAATCTTAAACTTAATAATCTTAATCTTAAGCTAGTATTTGCTGCTTGCTTATCTTTCCTAGATCTGTTTGCCAGTCGGCAAAGGCCTCCTCCAACCTTTTCCATTCCTTCCTTTCTTGAGCCACTCTGTTCCATGTGACTCCTGCCACTTGTCTGATGTCATCATCCCACCTTTTCTGTGGTCGGCCTCTCTTCCTTTTGCCTTCCCTTGGGTACCACCATATCACCCTTTTGCTCCATTTGTCATGTCCTCTTACCAAGTGACCAGCCCATCGCCATTTAAGTCTTTTGATTTTGTTTATTACATCAGTCGTTTTTGTTTTCTTTCTAATGAGGATATTTTTTAATCTGTCAGACTTTTTGATATTTAGCATGCTCCTTTCCATTGAATACTGGCAAGTTGCTAGTTTGTTTAAGGTCCCCAGATTTAAGGCCCATGATTGACACCCGTACGTTAGGATAGGTAGTATGCAGGTGTTAAACAGTTTGCTTTTTAGGTTTATATGGAGCTCTTTATCTTTCATCGCCTCTCTTAAACTCCAGTATTTCTTCCAGCCATTTGTAATTCTTCTCTCCACTTCCTTCTGCATAGGATCTTTTTGAGTTATGAGCTGACCTAGATATATGTAGTCGTCTGTATAGTTGATTTCAGTGTTTCCTAGATATATATCTAGGAAACATAAAGGGGTTAATAAAGAATATTGTATTCAGAATTTAGACAGTCAAATGTCCAAATTTGTTTCAATACAACCCTGTACCCAAGCTTTTTTTTTCCGGGTGGAAAATCCTCACGGATGTCCGCCGCCCTGGGGCGGGGCACGGGGTCCGTCAGACTCTTACTGACTATAAACCACCCGGGTGTTCCATCTCACCTACACCGATTAACCTGCACCGGGGATTGCGAGAACTAATACTGCTTCCGCAACCCCCAATTGGTGCTGGCCACCACCACCGCTCGTCATGAGTAGCCAACTGATCCGGATGATCCCCTTGCTGGCCAAAACATTAAGGAAAGATAAGATTTTTTTTTTTATTTCTACCTTTAAACAGATTATTGAAAGCTTTTTGTTAAAACTAAAATTTACACTACCAGTAGTCCTTGAAGTGCTCGTTGCAGTTATCGCTGTAGATGATAGCTTCTAGTTATTTCGATGTCGGACTTTCCTTGTCAGTACTGATGAAACCTATACTGTTCGAGAGGTCACCTTAGGTCTAGCAATGCATGTGGGCAGCTCGTCGCTCGGTAAGGACCAGGCCCGAGTCGACGGCGCGTCGTGTTTCACGCGCGCCTCAAAGAGATGTCAGCACATCGTGACGGGGTCCACGAAGACCGATGCCTCCTGGGTCAGGGTTGCGGGTTGGTTAAACAAGAAACCGTGGCCCTGGCCGTTGCACAGGCAAGTAAAGAAACACGGGTGGGTTTAGGTCAGTAAAAGTCTGACACGCCCTTCCGCTCTGCCCAGAGCGGGAGAAGTCATTTGATAATTTCCCATCGCAACAAAAAAAAAAAAAAAGGTCTAGCAATGCATTTTTAGATCGTACCTCTACAATGCCTAGGTCTCAAGATATAGGGCTTAAAATGTACTTAGGGCATGTCACGCAATATTAAATGTTATGCCATTGACATAAACTGCATTCGGAAAGACTTTTTTGATGACTTTGTATTGGCTAAGAACGATCATCAATTTCTGACTTAAGCTAGCTTTCCTTAAAAAATAGCAGGTGGATGTGGTTTTGTAAATGGTTAGAAAGGAATAGATGTATATTCTTGAGCAATAAGCTTGTATCTTTTTATTTTTAACTGGAATCATACTTGATAACTCTTCACGAAAAACTATTTACAATTTAATTGAATACGACCTTAAATCTAAAAGATCGTTGATCGTACTGCATCAAATTATGTTTTGAATTCGAAAACCTGGCTATAGATGGAAAACTAAGACTTGGAATCAACTTTAGCATGCACTCACAGCGTGATACTCATGCTTCAATGAGAGAGAGGGCAGATAGTCGTCGATGGATTGACCTCAGGGCTCCGGCGGCTGTTAGTGCATCTGGCGCACTTGTGCCACAAGCCGCAGCAGCAGCAGCAGTGAAGTACGTGAAACCCAGTTGTTCACCAGTTGGAATAGACCCCACAAACCTTACAATGTGGATAGCATTGTTATCATTTTATCTGTTCGTATTTTCTTTAAAAATAAATACTACGACTGGAAAACAGTTTGTGAGAATTCAGGTTATAATTCTTCTTGCCCTAACTGCTCAACAGGATTCGATGAATTCGCAGATATTTTGGTGATCTGATAGTTGTCTTGCAACAACTGCAAACCTCACTCGTACTCATTGCTCTCAACATTGCACACCTTTTGCGTCATATCATCAATTATGCGTTGCAGTGACGGATATCGTTTACACGATATGTTTTTGAATATCTTTATAACGACGTCTTGGTAAGAACATGTATAATTCAGAAACAATTTAAACTTGTGATTGGTATGATGCTAAAATACTTCTATAATTTTAGCGAATTAAAAAGATAAATGGCGGGATGTCCATTTAAGTTCCGCGCGATGGCGGGTAAACCACCAACAAGAGCATTCCCAAGGAGGGTTGGTGTCAGGCTGGCGGCCGACTGTAAAACTTTGCCAAAACCCCAAGCAACATGAAGCGAATTAAACACTATAAAAGGAAAATTTTACTAAAAAAATAAAATTAATAGAGAGAAGCTTTCCTCTGGCAATCTATTAAATAGAATAAATGTAGTAAGTATAGGAAAAACACAATTCATGGATGAGTACAACGTATAATTGGATATTGGAGAAAACGTCAAACTTTAAGATTGCGGTCCCGTAAAATTTTACATTGTGGACTTATCAAATTCTTCACAAGATTCACTGAATTATTTTTAAGTTCAATTTCAATATATAATTTTAGAAATACTCACGCAGGCGCATTAGACAGTTCACAGCAGTACACATACTCGGCAAATAGGCCATTTACTTTTCTCGGTGGTAGGCCATAACATCGGCTGCCGACAGAAGTTACTACCCAACACACAAAGTCTTGCCGCCAAGCGATTCGTCGTGTTCCGGCATGATGTCTGGTGAAGCCGTACGGAGGACGGGTCTGAGCAGTTGTATTGCGATTTGTGCCGGGTACCGGTGGTTTGATCGTGGAGGGTCTCCAGATTAATCTCCCTCTGGTGCAGCAGCGTTGGTCATGTTGTTGGGTTTAACATTGCATCACCTCGCTCAACTGCCGTCTTCCTTCCTACTCGCTAAGATTTTTAAGTGAATAGGCTTAGTAAACTTATGCGCTTTACCATCAACGGTTGCATCACTGCTTACCATCAGACGGGATTGTAGTCAAGCACTAGTTTATAATTATTAAAAAAAACTATTTAATTAACTAACAACACACTATCCTACATTGTATGTCTACCTAAACGGCTATAGAATACCGTCCGTTTTTACCACCGAGTGGCGAGCGTGGTAGCGAAGGTGGACCGACGACCCAGTGAAGGTCGCGGGAAACCGCTGGATGCGGGAGGCACAGGACCGGTCGTCGTGGAGATTCTTGGGGCAGGCCTATGTCCAGCAGCAGACGTCTTTCTGGCTGAAATGATGATGTTAATGATCAATTAGTATTGGATGCTGTTCCTACGTCATTTAACTTAAACATTTTATCTACTAAGCCTGACAAACTACTTAGTCTCGGTTGGTTTATCGGCACTGAAAAGTAAGGATTTCCTTTAAATCTAACTAAATCTTCGACTGGGTACACAAAGCGTTAGGTGTTTTCTGTAATTGGGCGACTCTTCGACTCTCTAGGTATATTGGGTCCTATTGTTATCTCCGTGAAGGTAATGTTACAAAAATGTGGTTTGTTAAATTATCATGAGATCAACCATTACCTAATGAGACTAGTAAAAAAATGGGATGTTATAATTACGTCTTAACTTTTTATAAACAATGTATGCATCTCGGGAATTGTAGTCTGCAATTTTTATACAGCGTTGGAACTCCATATTTTCACAGATGCGTCTGAGTCCCCATACGGTGCTTGCGTCAACATTCCTAGTATATTCAACTTGGGCATGTCCTTTCAGGTGTGCCACGTGGTCCTTTACTGCAGCTCGGACACAAACTCTTTGCTTCAACGAGCCCAAAAATGCTGGCGAATCGAGACAACGAAGTAGTGGCGTTTCTGCTCTGCCGCATCACCGCTACCAATGCCAGCATCAATGTCTACTCTACTAGCGCCGCCGCCACAACAGCCAACAACATAGGGTATTTGAAGCGCGTGGCAAAACACAGCCCACTGCCCCTCGAAGAGATGAGGCCAACGCCCCAGGTGTGGGACAGTATAGTTTGAGAAGGCACTGTCGGCACCGTAAAAGAGAAATTATTATGAAATATGCACTCACTAAAGGAACACAGAGGAATAAATACCAATACAACCTGGATTAAATCGTTCACCAAAGTTAGTGGAATCTGAACTATTTGGAAATACCCTCGTAACGGCTATGAAACTTAGTTTCAGACATGTACATACCTTTAAACAAATTTGCCTATCTAACCCATAGAAAAACTGGCAGAGTACGAGCTAGTGAAAGTCAAATACCATCATCATCATCGTTTCAGCCGAAAGACGTCCACTGCTGGACATAGGCCTCCCCCAAGATTCTCCACGACGACCGGTCCTGCGCCTCCCGCATCCAGCTGTTAATCACCATATCCCAGTGGAATATGTCATGATAGAAGACGAAAGAAATATATTTCATGCTGTTTTTTGGATATTCTTTATTTGAGATTGGATTATGTCACCGCATTCTGCCCTACCCGTGGTCGGAGGACGCCAAAATTTTAATTAAATCAGTTATTTTAGCGTTTAGAAAGAGCTAGCTTAAGATTACCTGTCGATTTTCTTGTTTGTATCGATGGAGATGGCATGATAATGTTTTATTAAATATTCTTTATGTTTCAGTAAAGATTAAAAAAAAAAAGGAGTTTTGCGACTGACAGACAGAAGTGAAAATTGCAATCATTATTATGTTAACAAAAAAAAAAGAACAAAAAACTTATAGCGGTGACGCATTCTATACCATTGTATACACTATTAGCGACCCCCTAAATAAAAAAAAACTGAACGTATAAAAACCATACCGGCCCGCCGCCGCTCCTGGCGCCCCGGCTGGCCGCTCCTGCCCGCAAATTTTAAATCTGTAATATCTTCGAAAATATTCATTTAAATGATATACTGTAAAGGGCAAAAAAAATATATTAAATCAACAATTTGTTTAAGGTACTAGCTTTCCGGCCGCGGCTTCGCCCGCGTGGAGTTCGGTTATATCGCGCTTTTTAGATTTCCCTCGGGAATATCAAGTTTTTCCGGCATAAAAGGTAGCCTATGTTCTTTTTCAGGGTCTAAAGATTGTCTGTGCCAAATTTCATCAAAATCGGTTGAGAGGTTTAAGCGGGAAAGCGTAACAGACAGACAGACAGAGTTACTTTTCGCATTTATAATATTGGTATGGATTAAATTGGATAAAGATTAATGCTGTCATCATCATCTCAGCGTTAATCCCAGTCGCATCCAAAGCTTTTTTCAGCTTTGGAGTCTGGGATCCGCTTTACCAGTCTAACTGCTGATTTTGGTTAAACTTCGATATTTTCCGTGAAGTGACTTCCGTCTGACCTTTACAACCCGAAGGCGATATCGAAGCATTGCAGTTAGACCAATTGTTCCAACATCCTGTAACGACTGCCATTAGATGTTCGTATGGCAACCGGGACCAACGGCTTAACGTGCTTTCCGAGGCATGACCAGACCAATGTCAATATTCATATTCATACATACAAATGTTTGCACTGCGTGGGGATCGCCTCCTTGCACAGCGGCCGCGTTGGCTACCGCTACGCCACGGAGGCTGTCTAATTACGCTTCTGATAATTATCTGAACCTGGTTGGACTGGATGCTGACCTCAACCTCATAGTTGGGAAAAAGCAGATGATGATGATGGCGGTAATTATTTCGATCAATTTCTTGTGAATTGGTTAATATAGATTTTATTAATAATTTATGGAATGCCCTTTCAAAAAACTATTTGAATACTAGCTACGGGTATTTCAATGGCCGATGGGGCAGCAAGGTTCTGGAGTGGCGGCCACGTACCGGAAGACGCAGCGTAGGGAGGCCCCTAACAAGGTGAACCGATGACCTGGTGAAAGTCGCGTGAAGCCGATGGATGCGGGCAGCACGAGACCGGTCATAGTGGAAAGGCTTGGGGGAGGCCTTTGTTCAGCAGTGGACCTCTATAGGCTGAAGATGAAGAAGATTGTCGATCTTGTTGAAATATCGGTATAAACGTATCTTATATGTAACTCGTTATTTCTCGGTGGTGGGCTATAACATCGGCTGCTGGCAGAAGTTACCACCCACCAGACTAAGTCTTGCCGCCAAGCGATTCGTTGTGTTCCGGCATGATGTCTGGTGAAGCCGTACAGAGGACGAATCTGAGAAGTTGTGTTACGATAATTATGTGCTGGGTACGATGCGACAAATGTTGTTGTATCTTAAGTTTGCTTGTGGAGGGTCTCCAGATCAATCTCCCTCCGGCGCAGCATCGTTAGTCGTGTTGTTGGCATTAACATTGCATCACCTCGCTCAACCGCCGTCTTCCTTCCTGTTCACTCAGAGTTTTTGTAGTTTGTTTGTTTTTTTACTAGCGTGCTTTACCATCAACGATTGCATCACTGCTTACCATCATGCGGGATTGCGGCCAAGCACTAGTTTATAATTATAAAAAAAAAATACTATCATGTATAAGCTACCTACATTATTGTTTATGTGGAGTCATGAGGAACAGGGAGTAAAGTTCACTTATCCTCCATAGAAAAGAGAGGATCCTCCGACCAGACGGGTGTAATGTCTGGTGGGCACTTGCCCAACCGATGAAGTTGCGAGATGTAGAATTCGTGTGACGTCTTTATGACGCGTTGTTTATTTGTCACGTTTGTATCAAAATCTGTTCAGTAGTTTTTACGTTCATCATCATCAACCTTTGATGTCGTGGTAGCCTAGTGGTTAAATACCAGCCTCTCAAGTATGAGTGTGCGGGTTCCATTCCAAGCCAGACAAGTACCAATGTAACTTTTCTAAGTTATATGTACTTTCTAAGTATATTTTGGACACCAATGACTGATTGTAAGGTGAAGGAAAACATCTTGAAGAAACCTGAACTTTTAGACTGAAATCGCCAACCCGCATTGAGCAAGCGTGGTGATTACACTCAATACTACTCTGTATGAGAAATCTGTGCCGAGCAGTGGGATGATAAAAAGATTGATGATGATTTTTTTATGTTAAAGAGTAACAAACATTCATCCATACTCAAAAACTTTCGTTTATAATATTAGTACAATAACCTATACTAATATATAAAGCTGAAGAGTTTGTTTGTTCGCGCTAATCTCGGGAACTACTGGTCCCATTTAAAAAATTCTTTTTGCGTTGGATAGCCCATTAATCCAGGAAGGCTTTAGGCTAATAACATCACGCTGCGACCAATAGGAGCAGAGCATAACTAAACCACGCGAACGAAGTCGCTGGCGGCCGCTAGTTAATAGATAAAACGACAATTTTAATATCTCAGCACACATTTTTATTAATAAAGAGGGTATTCTTATATTCCGTTAGTAAATTTCTGTTTAAAAATTGTTGGTTATTATTGCTTGCGGTGGAGGTAAACGTAAATTATTTATTGTATCTACAGTTCACTTGTCTGATTCGTTTTACTCACGAAGAATTGAATAGAATGAGTTTTTTTTAACGTTGCCCCTGAATTGTTGCCTAGGAATTTTATCGTTTACAAATCCATACTAATATTATAAATGCGAAAGTATCTCTGTCTGTCTGTCTGTTCGGCTTTCACGCCAAAACTACTGAACCGATTTTGATGAAATTTGGCACAGACAATCTTTACACCCTGAGAAAGGACATAGGCTACCTTTTATCCCGGAAAAATTTGATGTTCCAGAGGGAAATCTAAAAAGCGCGATATAACCGAACTCCACGCGGGCGAAGCCGCGGGCGGAAAGCTAGTGAATGATAAACAAGTTTTGAATCAGACGATTCTTTTTTTTTTTTTTATATGTTATAAACTAGTGCTTGACTGCAATCCCGCCTGATGGTAAGCAGTGATGCAATCGTTGTTGGTAAAGTGTAAGTACTTACACAAACTTAGGAATAGGAAGGATGACGGCAGTTGAGCGAGGTGATGTAATGTTAAACCCAAGGCCAACACGACCAAACGATGCTGCGCTAGAGGGAGATTAATCTGGAGACTGTCCACGATCAAACTCCCGACACAACAACTTTTGGCACATCGTACCCGCCACACATCGCAACACAACTGCTCAGACCCGTCCTCCGTACGGCTTCACCAGACATCATGCCGGAACACGACCAATCGCTTGGCGGCAAGATTTTGTCTGGTGGGTAACTTCTGGTAACTTCTGCCGGCAGCCGATGTTATGGCCTACCACCAAATCCATACTAATATTATAAATGCGAAAGTAACTCTGTCTGTCTGTCTGTCGGTCTGTCTGTCTGTCTGTCTGTCTGTCTGTCTGTCTGTCTGTCTGTCTGTCTGTCTGTTACGCTTTCCCGTTTAAACCTCTCAACCGATTTTGATGAAATTTGGCACAGACAATCTTTGGACCCTGAGAAAGAACATAGGCTACCTTTTATCCCGGAAAAATATGATGTTCCTGAGGGAAATCTAAAAAGCGCGATATAACCGAACTCCACGCGGGCGAAGCCGCGGGCGGAAAGCTAGTACAAAAATATATATTAAAATATCTTTTTGCGTATACATTTGATAGTCGTATTAATAAATTACTCAATACTCAATAATGTATTGCATTCCATAACGTTTACACACGATAGCACATCAAACTACTACAATCTGTCAGATTTCTTTATTAGATTTTCAACTTTGTCTCTAAAGCATTAGAGCTCAAGGTTGATCGGGAATATTTGACAGTTTCGGGTAACTTGACCTTCTTTCGTGTGTACAAAGGCGGACTTAATATTTAAATATCTTTTTGCGTATACATTTGATAGTCGTATTAATAAATTACTCAATACTCGATAATTTATTGCATTCCACAATGTGTACATAATAGTTGGTAAGTATATTAAAATATAGAATCAATTACGGAGCCTGTCAGTCACAGCAAACTAGGTGATCTTGAAAAAAATTATATGTACCTATATACATTTTTTGTTTAATAATTATAATAAACTAGTGCTTGATGCAAACGTTGATGGCATAGCGCGCAAGTTTATTAAGCCTATTCACATAAAAATCTTAGCGAGTAGGAAGGAAGACGGCAGTTGAGCGAGGTGATGCAATGTTAAACCCAACAACACGACCAACGATGCTGCGCCAGAGGGAGATTAATCTGGATACCCTCCACGATCAAACTTCTGACACAATAACATTTGGTGCATCATACCCGTCCGGCACACATCGCAACACAACTGCTCATACCCGTCCTCTGTACGGCTTCACCAGACATTATGCCGGAACATGACGAATCGCTTGGCGGCAAGACTTTGGCTGGTGGGTGGTAACTTCTGCCGGCAGCCGATGTTATGGCATAAGACCGAGAAATAATTTATGCTTTTATGGTATTTATATATATACCTATATATACCTAGGACCTGGACCTACATAGACCTATATAGGGGTTTGGGTAAAATTTACTTGTATATTGCACGATTTACATTAGGTAATATCCTAATTACTATTTATTATAGAAATTACTTGAAATTTTATAATTTTGTTGTGGAGGTATTGTATAATGTTATTAAGATAAATTGTACACTCATTAGTACGGACGACAGCAGGTCAAGCTACCACAAACTGTGAGATATTCCCAATCACCATTGAGCCTTAATGCTTTAGAGATAAAGTTGAAAATCTAATGAGGAAATCTGAATAAAATTTTCTGGACAAGCATAATGAAAAATGGAATGTAGGTAATACGTAAAAAAGTTTTTATTCTTGTTGAAGTTTGTCGGTAAAATATTCGTTCTCGTGCATACGTTCATTTCGTTCAATGAATATAAACTCATGTCAGTTCGCATACACCTTCATTCGTGGAATCGACACTGTGTCGTCGAGATGGTGTGTTGATTGTAGTTTAATTTGCTGGTTTCCGAAACTGATCCTTGGCTTTTAAGGAGAATAGTTTTTAATAAGTGCAGTTTATTGTTGATACTTTGTTTTTTTTTTTGGTAGGTATAATACTGGGAAATTACGATTTTGAGCTACGAAAGGTGTTAATTTTGTTCGTATTGAAGTTGTGTCGTGTAACGTGTTCGTTGTTTGAGTTTCCATGACATGTCGATTTTTTTTGCGAATCAATAAATATATTTGGTTCTAATTGTTGTTGTCGTAAGTGGTTTATATTATTATGTATAATGATAATGTGGTTTTCTTGTTGTCTTGTTAAACGTATATCTCAGTTTCTTTTTTTATGAAGTGGGTGGCAATGGGAAAAATGAAACCTTGTTTGTTGTAAGTGCCTAGTGTTCTCTAGTACCTACATATTTCATCTTTCGTTAGGTTAGTCGCTCGATAATAATATAGTTACAAAAAAATTGTCTTGTAAGTGTAAATTTCTTGAAAGTTATTTTTTTATCGAAATGGATTTGGGAAAGTGAAAAATAATAAGTACCTTGTTTGTTGTAAGTATTAGTGTTCTCGAATACCTACATATTTTGTCTTTGGTTTGGTAATTCGCTCATTAATAATATAGTTAAAAAAAAGGAAGAAAAAAAAGGAAAATATTGAAGATATTCAGTTTTTTTATGTTTCCAATGTTAAAGAAATTAATTAATATCGATATCATTTATTTATTTTTGGGTTTGGGAAAGGGAAAAATAATACCTTGTTGGTTGTAAGTATGTAGTGTTTTCTAGTACCTACATATTACATTTTTCGTTTGGTTATTCGCTCAATAATAATACAGTTAAAAAAAAAGAAGAAAAAAAGGAAAGTTTTGAAGTCATTCAGAATTTTTATGTTTCCAATTTTAAAGAAATTAAATTAATATCGATATCATTTTCTTAATTTAAAAAAATAAAGTATCGAGGTCGGCGTTTCTTACGCGCTTCTCTTCTGTCTACTCTGAGAAATAAATTGTGTGGTTACAGTCTCTTTTGAAGTCCAGACATGGTCAGATGATGGAAGACCGTGTCAGTCTGAGAAGGACGTTTGAGGAAAGAATCAAACAGATTGTCTTTATCCAGTCAGTTCACGCATTTGTCAAAAATTGTGCAGATCAGCTCAAAACTTAAGGAGCTCATCGGTTCGACGATTAATAACATTGAAAGGACATTCGGGTAGGCGACACAAAGTAACGGAATCGAAAGAAAACTTATACCCACAGTGGTACAGTGTTCACATTCACAATCATTCGAATCTTGGATTTGGGTTCTTTCGTTGAGGTACCTACTAAATAAGAAAATGGAAACACTACATGTTTCCATTTTCTTTTTTAGTGTGTTTTAATCAGTGTTAAATAATTAATACCTTTATTTCAAATAAAGGTAAAATATCAAAATACAATGACCATCTCAAAATACAATTTAAATGTCAAAATTCAATTATTTGTTAAAATACAATTAAAAAGTCAAGATACAATTAAAAAATTATAATTTAAATAATAAAACGAATAGGATTGAAATATAAAATCTAATATCAGTGTTCAGCAGTTTCTTGTTTGTGTATTTTCTTGTTGGTCGGTTTTAAAACAAAGGATAAAATCCCTTTAAATAAAGGAGCAAATAGTGTTTATTCTCCACTAACAAAAACTTATAATACAGATACAAAAAACCGGCAAAGTGCGAGTCATAATCGTGCACGGAGGGTTCCGTCCACCATATAAATTATACACATAAAAATATAAACTATACAAAGGGTAACACGATAGGCGGTCTTATAGCTAAGACCGGTCTTTTAAAAATAACCATTGGGTGAAATAAAAACTGATAGGTGTGACAAATATGATAGCTGGTATGTCTTGCACCATTTACTTAAAATAATGAATACATTATAGATGAAGTATATTAAACAAATATTTAAAAAAAATCATAAAATCAAAAAATAATCTATAATAGGTCAAAAACGATTAATCTATAATTTTTATTATTGGCATTTTAATAATATTTTGACTTTTAGTTGACTAATCAAACAATTCGTCATCGTCGTTCTGTTCGGCGCAAAGGTGTCCAAATCACTTGCTAATCTAAATGAGAATATAATATTATACTCAAAGCAGAAGCAAAGAAAAAAACAAGATTCGAGGAGAGAGGAAGTGTTATCCATACTAATATTATAAATGCGTAAAGTAACTCTGTCTGTCTGTCTGTTTGTCTGTATGTATGTCTGTCTGTTACGCTTTCCCGCTTAAACCTCTCAACCGATTTTGATGAAATTTGGCACAGACGATCTTTTGGCCCTGAGAAAGGACATAGGCTACCTTTTATCCCGGAAAAATTTGATATTCCCGAGGGAAATCTAAAAAGCGCGATATAACTGAACTCCACGCGGGCGAAGCCGCGGGCGGAAAGCTAGTTTTATAATAATTTTTAAAGAGGACAACGTTTGAGCACGGCTTACCGAACAGGGAGCTTGAACAGTAAAAGATTTGTCATGGAAACTGGTGGAATGCATCAGTATATCTAGTCTCAGGTTTTTCGATGACATCTTCTTTTATCAGTGCCAGAGGCCATGGTATCTTTCTCGAACTACCCTCGACCCTGGCAGATCCGCCATCAAGTCCGCCATTGTGCAATGTTTCTTTGTGCATAAAGTTTTTAATAAATAAATAACTCAGATTGTATCAAATTAAAGCACATATTGAACACAGGAACTCTTTTTTTGTGATGTCACATGTCTTCGAAGTTTTGTGAGAGGGCGTGTGCTATAATAACCTACCACGCGGGCCCACTGCGGGTTGGTATGTAGATGTCACATGTCTTCGAAGTTTTGTGAGAGGGCGTGTGCTATAATAACCTACCACGCGGGCCCACTGCGGGTTGGTATGTAGATGTCACATGTCTTCGAAGTTTTGTGAGAGGGCGTGTGCTATAATAACCTACCACGCGGGCCCACTGCGGGTTGGTATGTAGATGTCACATGTCTTCGAAGTTTTGTGAGAGGGCGTGTGCTATAATAACCTACCACGCGGGCCCACTGCGGGTTGGTATGTAGATGTCACATGTCTTCGAAGTTTTGTGAGAGGGCGTGTGCTATAATAACCTACCACGCGGGCCCACTGCGGGTTGGTATGTAGATGTCACATGTCTTCGAAGTTTTGTGAGAGGGCGTGTGCTATAATAACCTACCACGCGGGCCCACTGCGGGTTGGTATGTAGATGTCACATGTCTTCGAAGTTTTGTGAGAGGGCGTGTGCTATAATAACCTACCACGCGGGCCCACTGCGGGTTGGTATGTAGATGTCACATGTCTTCAAAGTTTTGTGAGAGGGCGAGTGCTATACTAACCTACCACGCGGGCCCACTGCGGGTTGGTATGTAATGTCACATGTCTTCGAAGTTTTGGCAGGTTCTTTGGTTCTGGTAGTCAAATCAAATCTATTCAGTTATTGGTTTGCAAACATGGGTATTTAGTACATAGATGTTTTGATATAAGAGTCCTTCATGGTCTACCGTCATATGGGCATGAAAACATTCTATTATTTGGTTTAAACAAATTTAAAAATATATAATTCTAATGTCAATATACAATGTAAATCTCAAAATACAATTACAATTTGAAGATACAATTTAAAATTTATAATGTCAACATTTAAACATTAAAATGAACAGGATTGAAAATTTAAAATCTAATATCGGTGTTTGTCAGTGTCTTGTTTGCGTATTTTCTTGTTGGTCGATTTTAAAGGAGCAATTATTGTTTATTCTGCACAAACAAAAACCTATTATTATTACAAATCCAAAAAACCGGCAAAGTGCGAGTCAGATTCGCGCACGAAGGGTTCCGTATCATCAAACAGTTGAGTCTTAAGTCCGTATGGTATTACAGAACTTCACTCAAAACTCAAGCTTTACTTAAATCTCGTTTGAAGCTATTTGATTGGTTGAAACTAGTTTTAAGTAATGCTCAAATCTTGATTAAGGTTTTGTAATACGGTCCTTGGTAACCTTTGGGTCAATTAAAAACGGATAGGTGTGACAAATATTATTCCTGGTATGTCTTGCACCATTTACATGAAACAATAAATATATTATAGATAAAGCATGCTAACAAAATCATAAAATCGAAAAATGTTCGATAACAGGGAAAAATCTATAAATCTTTAATTTTTGTTTTTGACTTTTTATGATATTTTGACCCTTTGGTTTACTAATCAATCAATTCGTCATCGTCGTTCTGTTCCCGGCGCAAAGCTGTCCAAAACACTTGCTAATCTAAATAAGTATATAATAATATACTCAAAAGAGCAAAGAAAAAACAAGATAATATTGGAGGAGAGAGGAAATATTATTTTACAATAATTTTTAAAGAGGACAAAGATTGAGCAAGCCTTGCCGACACAAGCTAATCATTCCATAGCCGAACTTCATGAACAGCAAGAGATTTTTGTCATGGAAACTGATGGAATGCATCAGCATATCTACTCTCAGGTTTTCGATGACATGTTCTTTTGTCAGTGCCAGGGGTCATGGTATCTTTCTCGAACTACCCTCGATCCTGGCAGATAACTGAGATTATAAAAATAAAATAAAAAAATAAAAAACAAAATATGCATATAATTCACACAGGCCTCATCGCTGTAAGAGGGCGTGTGCTATACCTACGTGGGCCCAGTGCGGGTTGGTAGGTAGAAGTCAAATATCTTCGAATTTTCGGTTCTAGGACATGCACAGTTTTATGTGTGTAGTCAAATCAAATCATTACTTGGTTACAACCATGGGTATTTAGTACATACATGTATGTATGTTTTATTATGAGAGTACTCCATGGTCTACCGTCATATGGGCATGAAAACATATTGTTATTTAGTTAAGACAAATTTAAAGACATATAATTGTAATGTCAAAATACAAACAAAAATCTCAAAATTCAATTAAAATGTTCATATACAATTAAAATGTCAAGATACTATTAATTTATAATGTCAACATTTAAAAAATAAAATGAATAGGATTAAAAATATAAAAGCTAAGTAAATCTAATCTAATCAGTGCTTAACAGTTTCTTGATTGCCTATTTTGTAGTTGGTAAATCTTAAAATACGTCCCTTTAATTAAAGGAGCAAATATTGTTTATTCTGCGCAAACAAAAACATGAGATTAGAAATACAAAACAAAAACAGCAAGGTGCGAGTCAGATTCGAACACGGAGGGTTCCGTATCATCTATACAAAAAATGTCTTTCTTGGTGGCACCAGACAAACGGTCTCTTAGTAAAAAAGTTTTGGTCAATTTTATACACTATATAAATTATACATATAAAAATATAAACTATATAAAGGGTCACACAGGCGGTCTTAGAGCTAAGACTGATCTTTTAAAAACAACCTTTGGCTGAATTAAAAAAATTAGACAATTATCATTGGTAAACCATTTACATATAATAATAATTTTATTAAACATACAGTATATTAAAAAATCAAAAAGTCGAAAAAATTTCGATAAAATGCAAAAAAAATATATCTAAATCTAAAAAATATATCGGCACATCTAGTCTCAAGTTTTCCGATGACCCCTTCTTTTGTCAGTGCCAGGGGCCATGGTATCTTTCTCGAACTACCCTAGACCCTGGCAGACAGCTCAGATTGTATCAAATTAAGCACATATTGGACACAGGCTTCTTATTTGTGACATTTTTTTTGGGGTAGGTTATTATAGCACACGCCCTCGTGTGCTATAATAACCTACCACGCGGGCCCGGTGCGGGTTGGTATGTAGATGTCACATGTCTTCGAAGTTTTGTGAGAGGGCGTGTACTATAATAATAACCTACCACGCGGGCCCACTGCAGGTTGGTATGTAGATGTCACATGTCTTCGAAGTTTTGTGAGAGGGCGTGTGCTATAATAACCTACCACGCGGGCCCACTGCGGGTTGGTATGTAGATGTCACATGTCTTCGAAGTTTTGTGAGAGGGCGTGTGCTATAATAACCTACCACGCGGGCCCACTGCGGGTTGGTATGTAGATGTCACATGTCTTCGAAGTTTTGTGAGAGGGCGTGTGCTATAATAACCTACCACGCGGGCCCACTGCGGGTTGGTATGTAGATGTCACATGTCTTCAAAGTTTTGTGAGAGGGCGTGTGCTATAATAACCTACCACGCGGGCCCACTGCGGGTTGGTATGTAGATGTCACATGTCTTCGAAGTTTTGGCAGGTTCTTTGGTTCTGGTAGTCAAATCAAATCATCATCATCATCATCCCAGCGTTAATCCCAGTCGCATCCGAAGCCTTTTCAGCTTTGGAGTCTGGGGTCCGCTTTACCAGTCCAACTGCTGATATGGCTAAACTTCGACATTTTCCGTGAAGCGACTGCCGTCTGACCTCCACAACCCGAAGGCGACATCGAAGCATTGCAGTTAGACCAATTGTTGGACTTTTGAGGGCTCCAACAACCCGTAACGACTGCCACTAGATGTTCGTATGGCAACCGGGACCAACGGCTTAACGTGCTTTCCGAGGCACGACCAGACCAGTGCAAATATTCATATTCATGCATACAAATACTTGCACTGTGCGGGGATCGAACCCGCGCCACCTTGCGCAGCGGCCGCGTCCGCTACCACTACGCCACGGAGGCTGTCAGTCAAATCAAATCTATTCAGTTATTGGTTTGCAAACATGGGTATTTAGTACAAAGATGTTTTGATATAAGAGAGTTCTTCATAGTCTACCGTCATATGGGTATGAAAACATTCTATTATTTGGTTTAGACAAATTTAAAGACATATAATTTTAATGTCAATATACAATGAAAATCTCAAAATTCAATTAAAATCTTAAACTACAATTAAAATGCCAAGATACAATCAAAAATTTACAGTAAAATGAATATGATTGCAAATATAAAATCTAATATCGTTGTTTAGCAGTTCCTTGTTTCCGTATTTTCTTGTTGGTGAAACTAGCGCACACGTTATGCATCGTTGCATTAGCAGAGTGTAAACAATATCTTACTGAATATATTTTAACTATTTCGTGGTCATAGAGGATGGACATATTAGAGAGTCATCATCATCATCTCAGCGTTAATCCCAGTCGTATCCGCAGTTTTTTCAGCTTTGGAGTCTGGGGTCCGCTTTGTAAAGTCTAACTGCTGATTTTGGCTAAACTTCGATTTTTTCCGTGAAGCGACTGCCATCTGACCTCCACACCCCGAAGGTGATATCTAAGCATTGCAGTTAGACCAATTGAGGAATTGACTTTTGAGGGCTCCAACAACCCGTAACGACTGCCACTAGATGTTCGTGTGGCAACCGGGACCAACGGCTTAACGTGCTTTCCGAGGCACGACCAGAGCAGTGCAAATATTCATATTCATGCATACAAATACTTGTACTGTGAGGGGATCGAACCCGCGCCACGCTGGGCAGCGGCCGCGTCCGCTACCGCTACGCCACGGAGGCTGTCTTTTCTATGCTCATTGCTCAGTTTTATTTGCGCCGTCAAGTGAGCCAGTACCGCCGAATAATCGGATCCGCTGCTTCGGGGAATAGTGGCGCACTCACTTTCGTCGGTGTTACGACGGCCGCATCTTCTACGGGTTCAGGGACACCAAGCGATGCTTCCTCTTCACGCGCCAAATCTATCGCTGCTTGCCGTCGCGTGCCAACTCTTTCGTCTCTTGGTTCACCCCTTGCCTTTGCTACCGGCGATTGCCAAACTTCCTTCATGTCGTAGGCCCATCCAATACTCGCAAAATAATTTAGTAATGATGTTGTCATGTTTATTGGTATTCCTAATTCTGATGACTTATAATCCCACGGAAATGTGTGGTGATAATTATACCAGCCCACACCCATCGCCACTATGGAAACCCCCCAATTTTTAACGGGCATTATATACTAATCATATGGCTTGTTTCCCCATAAATGTGCGAAAGTGTTGACCGACCAGGTAAAATTCAGACTCAGCAGGTATCGTAGCAAAGCCTGTGACATGATGGACGCCTCCCAGGATTCGTTCCAACACAGTGGAGGGATTATTGACGGTATAACCCAGCAGCATGCTATTTTGAGTAACAGGAAATATGGTAGTAGGCAATGACAAGTAGACTTCCACGAAGTCCGTGTCGTAACACACAACAACACTACAAATGTTACTTCACGTAGTCCTCAATGTTCTCGTCGGGTTGTCGCTGTATATTTCCTTAACTATCGCTTGTTTTCGTATCGATAGTCGAATGCAGACTGACATTGCGCTTCGTGGTCCTCTCTGCGACCCCGAGTTGGGGGCGCGAGGAGACGGTTTGGGGGCTCCTTGATGGCCCCATGACCGTGGGGTCGGTCTCTCGGCCTCCAAAAATGGAGACCCGTCCTTGGGGTGCACCCTAGGGGTGCTGTTCTTCAATCTTCGCACACCTAGGCCGACGCCGCGAGGGTGTGCCTTCCCTCCGGCGGTGGACGGTGTGCTTTGTTGTGTGTGGCTGTAGGAGCGCCTGAAGTGTTTCACGACGCCCGTGCGATCAGACCCCTACCAGGTTGGATCACGGGGTGCCCCCGTGAAGGCCCAGCAAGAGTCGATCAGCGACCGGGCGTCGGCTTTGGTTGGCGCTCTGCTACAGCGGGTGATTACCCCGACCCCCTAACAGCTCAACCAGCTATGTACGGTAGGCTGCGAGGGTACGGGGGTAGTGTGTGTTACGAGCGGTTTGTAGGTGTGTATTCACCGCTCGTGTGGTATTCTGAGTGTGTACCTGCATGTGGAGTAGTGCATGTGTGTTCGTCGTGCGCATAGCGCCTATATAAATACAGTCCGCAAATGCGCACGGCGGCGTCGTGTTGCGAATGAATAGTGTCTATCCTTGTCTGAGTAGGTCACGTGTATTTGTGTTTGTGACCTACCCGGGTGTCAAGTCCGGTAGCGCGACGTCTGCTATGAGGTCGCGCGGGAATCTCCTCTTATCGGGAGGCCTCGCGTGCCAGGGCGCAATGTTCTTAATGTGGTGGAGCTCGGAGGTGCTTGCACGCGAGAACATCCCCTTCGCCAGGCGGACGACGAAGTCATCGATGCTCTCGACACGTAGGTCCCTGCTAATAACCGAGTTCCTCACGTACCGGGGAGCTTTGACGATTTGACGCAGCGTGATGTTCTGCTGCGTCCGGAGCTTCTTCCTGTGCGTCTCGGCCGTGAGGGCGAGCCAAGCCGGGGCGGCGTATGTGAGCTGCGTCCGCACGTAGGTCTTGTAGATCCCCAGCTTGACTCGCGTGGAGAGGCGTGACGAGAGCACCGGGCGTAGAAGATTTCTACTCACCTTAACCCGCGCGACGGTGTCGCAGACGTGCGGGCCCATGGTGAGCCGGCTGTCGAGTGTGACCCCCAGGTATTTGGCGGTCCTGGTCCACTCGACCTCGGTCCCCATGAGCCGAAGGTTCGGTGGATGAAGTCCGCCTCGTGTCGTGACGATCATAGCCTGCGTCTTACCTGCGTTCACCGACAGTCTCCACTTGCTGAGCCAGTCGGGAAGGTCGTCCAGAACGCGCTGCATTTTGATGGCCGCGTGGTTGGCCGACAGCGACGTGGTGATATACGCGGCGTCATCTGCGTACAGCGCGAGGGTTGCAGTGTGCGTGGCGGGGATGTCGTCGGTGTATACCGAGTACAACGCAGGCGAGACGCAGCTTCCCTGCGGCACGCCCGCTCCAATGGGGCGCGCGCTCGATGACACGTTCTCCACCGAAACCTTGAATGTCCTGTCTTTCAGGAAGGAGGAGACCACCTGTATCAAGCGACGAGGCGCGGTGGTCTTGGTCAGCTTGTAAATAAGGCCGGCGTGCCAGACCCGGTCGAATGCCTTTTCCATGTCGAGGAATACTGCAGCGGCGTACTCCCTCTTGTTCATGGCCGCGGTGAGTGTGTGCAGTACCCTCGACAACTGGAGCGTCGTACTGTGTTCCGCCCGGAAGCCAAATTGTTCCGGGCGGGGCGTGGTGTGCGGCAGCAGGTGTTGCAGCAGTAGCGCCTCAAACACCTTGGAGGTTGTGGGGAGGAGCGTGATCGGCCGGTAGCTTTCCGGCTTTGAGACGTTTTTCCCGGGCTTGGGCAACATGATCACCTTCCCCTGCTTCCAGCAGTTGGGGAAGGTTCCGGTGCGGAGTATGCCGTTATAGAGGCGCGCTATTGCCGCCACCGATTTCGGTGGCAGGTGTCGGAGGGCGGTGTTTGTAATTCCGTCCGCACCGGGTGCCTTTCTGGGCTTAGTGCTCCTTATTGCCCCCAGTACTTGGCCCGGGGAGAAAACTATGGGGTCTTCGTCTGGAGCTACCGGCGTCTTGAAGTACTCTCCAAGGTGTTGCTCCACTGCTGCGACATGGTCCAGGGCGTCTGTCGGGTTCGGCGTGAACTGACGCTCCAGGTGCTCGGCGGATATTTCGGCCCGGTCGGCCGCCGTGTAGCGTAGCGCCCCGTCGCTGTTGCGTAGCGGGCGCACCGGGGCTGGGGTATTCTTTAGGCGTCGGCACAGCCGGTGTACCGACGCCCAGTCGCCGTTTGCCGAGTCTATAATGTACTCCCAGCTCTCCGATGCGTGCGCGTGTAGCTCGGCCTTAACCTTGTCCGTGACACGGTTGAGCTGGTTCTTGATGGTGGGGCATCTTGTTTGTTGCCACCGCCTGCGCAGACGCCTCTTGTCGGCGATCATGTTGGCGATGTGAGCGGGGAGCTTCTGGTAGCGCCCCTGTGACGCGGTGGATATGCATGTCGCCGCTTCCAAGGCGCTCTTGATGCAGGCGGTGAGTCCCTCAGCCAACTCGTTCACGTCCAAGGCGTCGGCGACGGGCCGAGTGGGCGTGGTGGCCTCCATTACCTTCCTGAATTTGTCCCAGTCCGTGTGTCGACGTGGCGCCGGATGGGCAACTCTGGTGGTGTGGTCAGTCAGGCGGACGAGCACTGGCTGGTGGTCGGACTTCAGCTCGTCGTCCAGCACCTCCTGCGCGATCTGGCAGGTGAGGCCCCGGTGTACGACGATGTCCAGCACATCGGGTGTGTGTGCTATGTTGTCTGGGTAGTGGGTCGGCGTCTCCGGTCCGGACACGTCGTACCCTTTGGCCTCCGCGTCTGCGAAGAGTCGTCGGCCCCCCTGGTTTATGGTTCCACTGTTCCACGCCGGGTGCTTACAGTTAAGGTCGCCGGCGATAATGGTAGGGTGTGGTGAGGCTAGCAGCGTGTGTATGTCGCTTGTGTTGAGTGGTTTCTTTGGCTGCTTGTATGCCGCGTACATACACACGTGCCTACCGGCGACATGCAGCTGCACACCCAGCGCTGAGATGCTGCTGAGTGTTGGGGGCGGTAGCTCCTGGTGGACGACTCTTCGCTTCACCAGCACCACCAGGCCTTGGGAGATCCTGTGTCGCTGGCTGTTGGTCTCATTGTATTGCCCATCCTTCTGGTAGACGTGATAACCTGGGAACTTGACCGTGTCCCCAGGTCTCAGGAGCGTCTCGCTGATTAGCGCCACGTCGATGTCCTGTTCCTGCAGGAGAGGACGGAGGAGCACGACCTTCTCCCTGAGGCCGCGGGCATTCCAGTGGAGTATTCTCACCGGCTTAGACATGTCTGTTCAACATGATCAGGTCTGTTATGCCGGTGAGAACAACTGGCACCGGGTCCTGACCCCTGCTGAGCGCCAGCAGGATGTCCTGGAGGACCCGGAGAGCGGCCTCTATTATTGTAGACCCGGGCTGTCTTTCCCCGGGTGCGCCCGCCGACGAGGCGGTTTGTTGTTTTTGTGTTGGCGGCCGACTACGCCTCTCCTGAGCGGAGCTGCTCGGCGCGGGGTCGCGGACCATCCGACTCTCTGTACATTGCGAGCTTTGTTTGTTTTTGGTCGGCGGGTGGGAGAGGTCGTCGATTCTAGTCTGTTTAGGCCCCGCCCCCTTCTGTGGTGGTGCATTCACTGTCACATTGACAGTGGCGGGGTTGGCAGCGGCGTTGGTCGTGCTGACCTTTCCCCTTTTGCCGCCGCGTCCTTTCCTCCTCCGTCCTGAGGAGGTGGTGGCCGTGTTGCGCGCTGGTGGGTCGTTTGCGGCCGCCATCAGGGTCGCCAACTGGGTTTCCCCTAGCGGCGTCGGCTGTAACGGCCTCTCTGCGGCCGTGTTTGACCGGCGCGTGTTTCCGGTGATGGCGACCGTGCCCGCTCGCTTGTTGCGCACCTCCTTGCGCATTACGGGGCATTTGGTGTGGTTTGCGGGGTGCGCCCCCCCGCAGTTGATGCAGGTGACGGGCTCCTCCCTTGGCCGCGGGCACTCTCTGGCCACGTGACTCCCGCCGCACCTGACGCAAGCGAGCGGTCTGTGGCACTGTTCAGAGGAGTGCCTGAACTGCTGACATCTGTGGCATTGTGCAGGCCCCCTCTTGCCACGCCACGCCTCGATCCTTACACCGGGCATGCAGAGGATCTCCCTTACCTCATAGATGCCCGGCAGAAGGTTCGGAGTCTTCTTCAGCACAGCGTGGAAGATACAGCCGGGTCGTCCTTGTCGCGCCTTGATGACGCGAACATACTCCGGCTGGAACCCCAGCGCGCGTAGGTCCTCCTCTATATCTGCCGGCGCCGTGTCCGCAGGCAGCCCCCTTATGGCCACCTTGTGGCTCCGCTCCGCTGGTAGTGAGTAGGAAAACCAGGGGATGTTTTCCTCTTTTTCGAGTACCGTCAGATACTTTTGTATCAGACGGTACTCGGTGTCCGTTTGTGGGGTGAACTTCACCCCCTCCCCGAACGGTCTGGCACTGGGGGCACGCCCCAGTTTTCCTTTTAGGACGCGAAAATGGTGCGCCCACTGCGGGAGTTTCTCCACCACCAGTGGAGGGTAGCGCAACTTTTTCTTCGTCACTGTTTTTTCTGTTCCGTCGGTAGATTTTGCGTCTACCGTCGGATTATTTTTTTCCTCCGCTCGGCCAGGAGGGGCTGAGGGAGGGGGGGCTGCGGCGCCTGTTGCTCCTACAGGATTTCGCGTCGCTTCCGAGAAGGTCTTGGGGGGCGACTCACCTTTGCACTGTCGCTTCGGCGCTTCTTCCTGCTCGTCCGGGCTGCGCTGTCGGCGTTGAGCTGCGCGGGCAGGGGGGGCGACTTTAGGTAGCAAAGTCCTTACCTCTATGCTTCCGGCCGTGGACAGGTCCGGTAGCGACGCGCTGGGTGCTCGGCGTTCGAGGCTTGCTCGGGTTGTCCGGGGAATGATGGTATTTGTTACCTCTCGGTATGTGGTGTCGTTGTCGTCGTCGTCGCTGCTACCGTCCGACGACGCCTCTGACTCGCTCGTCCCGGGCGAGACCAGCGACCTCGACGACGGCGACGCCGGCGCTGAGCTCCGAGGGGCGAGGGGGGATGCGTAGGACCTCGGTGAGGGCGGTGGTGTCCGCTTTACAGGCCCGCTCTGCGGATGGGCTGTATTTTTCGAAGTACCCGCACTCGATGACGTCGGGTACTTCACAGAATGGATTGTGGTCTGCGGGGCTCCTGGTGTCCGGAGCTTGGTCGCTGGTGTCTTGGGTGACGGTGATGCTGGTGAGGCCAGGTGTGCCACCGTAGTCCGCCTGGTTCTCGCATTTTCTTCCCCCCCGCTATGGTGTTGTTCACGGGGAGGGGGTTTGGGCGGAATCCCCGGCTGGGGCATCCCGCTGGGAACGCGCGGTAGTCGCGACCCTGGCGTTAATAACGCCGGGTGCAGGTATGAGGGTCCGTGCGACTGCTTCCCACTTCACTAATGCACTTTCACTACTATTTTTTTTTTAAAAAAACTGTGTTGGTGTTCGGTAAAATATTCGTACGACGTGAGCGTGTGACAACAATAGATGCGCGTGGCTAATCCGGCTATCACTGTGCGCTGGTGTCACGGCGCTATATATAGGTCAGCTGATCGAACATTCCAGATTCGTCTAGACGTAATAATAATAGCGCATAACTTCGAGTACATTGAGTAGGTACCTACGGTAATTCTTGTTCTTCTTTAGCCGTTCCTCTTATTCTTTAGCCTGTAGAGATCCACTGCTGAACAAAGGCCTCCCCCAAGGCTTTCCACGATGACCGGTCTTGTGCTTCGTGCATCCATCGGCTTCCCGTGACCTTCACCAAGTCATCGGTCCACCTTGTTGGGGGCCACCCTACGCTGCGTCTCCCGGTACGTGGCCGCTACTCCAGAACCTTACTGCGCGGTCTTCGGTTCTAAGAGCAATGTGCCCCGCCCACTGCCACTTAATTTTAGCGACTCGAAGAGCTATGTCGGTGACTTTAGTTCTGCTGCGGATCTCCTCATTTCTGATTCGATCTTCGACTGAAACATCTTTTCTAAGTTTACAATAGCTCACAAACGTATAAATCTGAAAGACAAGATTAAAACGCCGAACAAAATGTATAAAGGAAAAGATGTATACATGTCAAGGACACGGCTTGAATTGCTTTGATAATGATGTGGTAATACTCGGTCATTATATAGAACATGACATAAATGTAGCGTATTTTCCAAACCCATAACATATACTATCCTACAGTCATATTCTTCTAAAGATAACCTAAATTGAAATAATCTACTTAATGGTTCTTTCATGTTAAATAATGAAATTAAAGGTCTATGAATATTTTGAAATGTTTCACACACGAAAACTGGGTTTGAAGATCTTTAGATCCAGCAGGTATTCCACTGGGGTGACTGTAGCTCAGTTTTTGGTTTTTCTTATGATTTACTTCTTTGTCGCTAATAACGATCGTCAACTTCGAGGAAGGGCAAGTAGCCGACGACGGGCTGGGGCCCAATACCTCGGCGGTAGCTTGCACACCTCGCGAACTAGTGCCACAAACCATAGCAGCAGCGGCAGTGAAGTACGTGATGCACAGTTGTTCACCAATTGCCATAGCCCTCACAAAAGTTTATAATGTGACAGCATTGTCTATGAATATTTTGAAATGTTTCTCGTACAAGTACGAGCGAAAATGTTTGACGGCCTATTACCAGCTGTAGTGTATACAGACTGAAAACTGGGTATGAAGATCTTTAGACCCAGTGGGTATTCCAATAAGGTGACTAGCTCAGTTTTTGGTTTTTCTTTTGATTTATTTCTTTGTCGCTAATAACGATCGTCAACTTCGAGGAAGGGCAAGTAGCAGACGACGGGCTGGGGCCCAATACCTCGGCGGTAGCTTGCGCACCACGCGAACTAGTGCCACAAACCGTAGCAGCATCGGTAGTGAAGTATGTGATGCACAGTTGTTCACCAATTGGCATAGCCCTCACAAAAGTTTAGAATGTGACAGCATTGTTATCATTTTATCTGTATTATTCTTATTTTAAAATGTCAGTTTGCCTGCTCTCTTTTGGTTTTTATGTGTTCTCGCCAGGTAAGTCTTCTATCGACGTACATACCTAGGTATTCGACAGTACTTTTCAGTGGTAGGATGTCTTCACTGAGTTTTACTTGTGGGCAGTCCCCTCTTCTTAGGGCGAAAGTAATATGGACAGACTTGGCGGCACTAGCTTTGATTCTCCACTTATTCAGCCGTAATCCGATCTCGTTCAGGTGTTTTTGGATTTTCATTGATGCTCTAACCTGGTCTTTGTCGCAGGATAGGACTGCGGTGTCATCAGCATAGGTAGCAGTAACAATTCCTACTGAGATAGGTACAAGGTAGGCTCAGCAGCATGTATGCGGTGTGTGGTAAGCAGGTCTTTAGTTTACACAGGAGGCCCCTGTGCCATACCCGGTCAAAAGCTTGTTGTATGTCCAGAAAAGCAGCAGAGCAGAACTACTTTCTTTTCAAGGATTGTCGGATTGTATAGACAACTCTGTGAATTTGTTCTATGGTTCCATGGGGTACTCGGAAACTAAATTGATGCTGCGGGATTGTCCCTTGTTCCTCAAGTATAGGTAGGAGTCGCCGCAGTTGTAACTTCTCGAACAGTTTAGATTATAACGGTAGAAGACTAATTGGTCTGTGCGAGGAAACTTCAGTAGGTGGCTTTCCAGGTTTAGCTACCATGTTTATTTTATTTATTTATGACTCTTACAGCTGTCCTTACAGGCCTTAACCTAATGCGATAGTGCAGTTATCCACTAATACTTAAATATATACTAATTCTTAAGTATAACTAACAATATTTAATAAAACTCTTGCGAGTTCACTCAAAGAACACGAAAATATATCCAGTCTTTCATGAATTTCGTTCACCACACGGATTGCACGGGTGAGCTGGCGACAGGCACGTTTAGCAGTTGCGGGCGTCGCCACCTCCACACGTACCGGTCAGTCACTTGAGGCTCTAGCTGACGTAGCAATCCTGGATTATATGCTACATCACGCAGTAACTTAACTATATATGCAGCAAGACTGCACTCTCGGTGAATCCTGAGCTGATTATACCCCACGATACCAAGTACAAATAGTGTGGAGTATATATATATAGTTATATATAGTTTAAAATACAATAGCCTTGTAAACTTGTTCTGTACCCGTTCCAACATGAGACTATTCTATGTTCTGTTTGGTTTCCACACTCTGTCCCTCCAGCGGACCATTGTGCGTGTACCACGGCGGCCTTTGGCGGTTATTCCAGCCAGCCCACTTTCCTCCAGAAGCCCACCAGGTCTCCAGGTAATGTATTTATTAGGCTGTCAACAACCAGGTTCCATAGTAACGGCGAAAGAACGCCTCCTTGCAGACATCCCTTCGCTACGATGGCCCTTGTGGTGTCGTTCACGGTAACTTGTACAGCTCTTTGGCCGAGCATGTTAGCGATCCAGCCTCTCAGTGACAGGTCTATGTTGTGCCTGTTCAAGGCCGTGCCCATGCTTGTGAAGGTGGTCTTGTCACAGGCGCCTTCGATGTCGATGAAGACGGCTAGTGCTGAGCATTTGTGGTCCACGGCGCATTCAATCTTGGATACTACGCTGTGCAGCGCAGATTCTGTTGATTTGCCCGTGGAGTACGCATGCTGTTGTTTGTGGAGTAACTTTGCCCGGAGAGGTCCGTCGCGAATGTACCGGTCGCAAATTCTCTCCAGGGTTTTTAGTAGGAAGGATGCGAGGCTTATGGGTCGGTATGTATGATTTGGTTTGTGTGTTGTCTGATTTGCCAGGCTTGGGTATGAAGATAACCTTCACGTCCCGCCAAGCATGGGGTATGTGTCTATACGCTATGCATGCCCGAATGATGTTTACTAGGCATGGAGCGATGTACACCAACCACCATTGTAGTAGGGCTGGGAAGATGACTTGTCCTGACCGCGGACTTGTATGGTTTGAAGGTGCTGATAGCCCACGTTAGCCGGTCTTCTGTTATTAGTTTGTAGGCGTTGGACCAGTCCTACTTTGTTGGAGTCCATTCTGGTACAATCTCCCAGATCCTGTCCTCCGGGAGTTTGCAGTCCGGGAAGTTTCTAGGAGCACTCTGCTGGTTCCTGATCCGTTAATGTGTATGTGCCGTCGGGTTTTTTCAGCGCTCCCAGGGTTCGGTCCTGATCAGTTGATAGGATTTTCCTTACCCTTGCAGCTTCATTGTTGTCCTCTATAGACTCGCAAAATTTCCGCCATGCCGTCCTTCTGGCGGTTCTAATTTGCTTTTTGTGGGTGTATTGGGTTTCTTTGCATGTTTCCCAGTCTTCTGTGAGCCTACTGTTTTTGGCTCTGTTGAAATGCTTTCGTAGTGTTTGACGTAGCTTACCGAGCTCGGGATTCCACCACGGACTTCGCTTGCTGTTGGCCCACGGTGTCCTTAATTTACAGCAAGCGTGGTAAGCTTCTATTAGGTATTCTGAGAGCTTTGTTACGGTGTATTCCAGTTGTGCAATTTCTTTTATATTTGTTTGTGACTAGTGCCTAGCTAGTAGGGCAGCTAGATGGCGCCTGTACCCGGGCACATCGGTTCGCCTCGGGTTACGTTTCGATACGGGCCCTCTCACGCTAGTGGTCAGTGTAAAGCGGATCCTTCTATGGTCTGAGCAAGAAGGTTCGCCCGACACATGCCAATTCGTGATAAGGCTCGTGCAGTTTTCTGAAGCTACATGACACTATATTTGATTTACTTTGGTGTCCAAATTACCGCACTATACTCAAGATGGCTTTTTCTTTTTTAAGTTGGCGACTTTCCAGATCTGAGGGAAATATTGTAATCTCAACACTGCATTGAATAGTATGGTTAGCAAGACTATTCCTTTTCTCGGTAGTTGACTGAGGACTTCAGATGTAATCAGATCAAATCCCGGTGCCTTTTTCTTCTTCAAATTATTAATTGCTTTCGAGATTTCTGATGGGGTACACAATAGCAGTGGCAGAGACATTTGCTTCTCGCTGTCAAGGATTTCGTCAGTTTCCTCGCATGGATGCATGATGTCGGGTTCGTTTGGCTTAAATACATCTTTGAGGAATCCAGAAAATAGCACAGCTTTATCCTCGGGCTTTCTCGCTCATCCACCATTTTGGCTACCCTAACGGAGGCGCGTGTTCCTGTGGCCGTTTTAGTGACTTGGTTATTTTCCATATGGAATAGTCGTCTGCTTTGTAAGGTGACAAAGCCTTTAGTTTGTCTTGCAGAGTGATGCTTTCGTATTCCTTAATCATTATCTTAATTCCTTTTGCGCTTTATTGAGGGCTCTTTTAACATGTGCGTTCCTGTTTGTGTGCCATAATTGTCGTCTCATATTTCCGTTTTGCAGCTAACGTCTCCTTTATTTTTAATGTATAATCCTGTCTCTGAGGACTGGGTTTTTTACATGGCGTGGACAGCCAAGCGGTTTTTTGGATCAGGTTAGTTGTATACCACGTTGCATTTTCTACATCGTCCTCTGTTTTAAGAGGGCATACCTCTTTGGGCAAGTTGGTATTATCCTCTATAAAGGTCTGGAATGAGGCCCAATCAGTTCTACAATTCTGTAGCGTCTCGCGGGGCTCTTTATAAATAATTGTGGTACTCAGTGTGCATATTACTGGCGTATGATCAGAGTTGCCGTCCAGGCATGATTCGACTTTGGTGTATATTCCTGACATACCTTTAGTAACAAAGAAATCGATGAGGTTAGGTGTTTTGTTGGCATCAGATGGCCAATAAGTTAGCTCTCCTGTTGTTAATATGTTCAGTAAATTTGTATCAATAGCCTTCTTCAACTCTCTGCCTCTGGTTGTGGTCAGCCTTGAGCCCCACAAGATGTTCTTGGCGTTCCAATCCCCTCTAGCGATATACCTGCCACCGAGTGTGTTAAAAAAAATCGCTAAACATGCGTTCGTCGACTCGCCGACTGCGCCGTCGGCCGAGGTGGGGAGTACACTGCAGCGATGATAAGTGGGCTCTGCCAGTCGTCTATCGATAGTATCGATAGACGACTGGCAGAGCCCTGTAGGCTACTGTAGTATCGATTCGATACTACAGTAGCCTGTAGATATGCTTGCTTAAAGTTGGGGAGAGAGTGTTGTTTTATACTGTCTTTTATTATAATTGCAGTCTCAGCGTGCGAAGTTCCATCAGGATGATTGGTGTATATGGATGGTTTTATGGTCAGTCATGTGCGTCTCTAAGATTAGAAGTATATCAATGTGGTTGTAGTTAATGAAGAGTGCTACTTCCTGTTTATTTGGAGGCAGTCCATTCACGTTCCATGCCGCGATGCGTTAGAATTTCATTTCTTATATTGGGCAACTAGAGTCGTAAGGAGTCCCATTAGGATACCTATTTGTCGAATGAGAATATCTATCTTCTCTGATTGTTTCATGATAATTTGTTGCGAAGGGTGCCCCTTCTCGCCGCACTCATAGCAAGTTGGTCCTTGTCGTGTTTTCATTTGTGCGGTAACCTCACGAATATTGTGGTGTTGTCGGCCATCTCGACGTACTGCCTCCAAATCCAGAGCGTGTGTCAAGGCTGCCTTTAGAGACTGATGGTGACCCAGGCGAACTGCAGCCCTGACTTCTGCGACCCGAATTCCATCAGTAAAAGCTTGCGCAGTAGTAGCGTCAATTAATGCCGGTGTTGATGGATACGCCCTTCGAACAATGCGTTCTACAACCAATGTCTTTCTGTCAGATCACCGTGTGTTTGCGTACAATGTATACATTTCTTTAATACCATAATTTAGTCTGTTCACCACTGCAGTGCTATTTCCGTAGCTCATTATTGCAAACCCTCACTGCTCTTCTGTGTCGCGGAGTTGAGCCCTGAAGACATGTTCGAGGTGTTTCTCGCCGTATCTTGACTCGAACGCTTCCAACAAACAGGCTAGAATATTACAATCGCCGGAAATATTCTTGAAGATTTGTACCGCATCACCACGCAGAGCAAGCGTAACCGCTTACCCGGTTACCGTTTGATCGTCGTCCCAATTGTTGCCTTTTGCGACCTTTTAGAATTGATGACCGAAGGCTACCCATGACGTTGTTCCGTCAAAATGCGGTACTTTGAAAGTCGGCAAAGCACTAGGTACCGGTACCACACCTTTCATACCTCCTTTTTCTACTCTTTCTATTTCTTTCCCAAACTCCATGATGGTATTGTCTAGTTTCTCGAAATGCGCATCATATTTGTCTATACGGGAATCTCTTCTTTGGGTTCTTTCAACTTTTCATTTAGTTCTAATACTAGTTGCTGATGTTTTGCCTAGGATTCTGCTACACTTTTAATTATTTGCACCTGGTTTTCTGTCTGGGATTCTACTATGCTCAGCTTTATTTGTGCCGTCAAGTGAGCCAGTAACGCCGATAAATTGGATCCGCAGCTTCCGGGAATAGTGGTGGTAGTAGGGCCACTTACATTCGTCGGCGTTACGACGGCTGCATCTTCTACGGGTGCAAGGACACCAAGCGATTCTTCCTCTTGACGCGCCAAATCTATCGCTGCTTGTCGTCGCGTGCGAACTCTTTAGTCTCTTGGTTCACGCCTTGCCTTTGCTACCGACCTAACGAGAGATTGCAAAGCTTCCTTCATGTCGTAGGCCCATCTAATTCTCAGAAATAATTTAGTAATGATGTTGTCATGTTTATTGGTATTCCTCATAATCCATCCTAATGATGCCTTATAATCACCCGGAAATATGTAGTGATAATTATGCCAACCCTCACCCATCGCCACTATGGAAACCCCCCAATTTTTAACGGGCATTATATACTAATCATATGGCTTGTTTCCCCATAAATGTGCGAAACTGTTGACCGACCAGGTAAAATTCAGACTCAGCAGGTATCGTAGCACAGCCTGTGACATGATGGATGAGGATCGAGGACGAGGACCTCTCAGGATTCGTTCCAACACAGGGCAGGGATTATTGATGGTATAACCCAGCAGCATGCTATTTTGAATAACAGGAAATATGGTAGTAGGCAATGACAAGTAGAACGTAGCTGATGTCGCACCGAAGTCTTCCCTCTTCTTCCACGAAGTCCGTGTCGTAGACACACAACAACACTATAGATGTTACTTCACGTAGTCCTCAATTGGGTTATCGCTGTATATTTCCTTAACCATCGCTTCTTAACTGTCGCTAGTTTTCGTATCGATAGTCGAATGCAGACTGACTGTGCGCTGGAGTCACGGCGCTATATACAGTATGTTAACTAACAGAGGGCGTTCCCGTTAACCCGAAACAGTATAGCATACATACATGCTAAAAAAAATATTTCCATTCGAAAACAAAATGTTTTAATTTTTTTTCGAATATGAAAATATTCAATAAAAATTTTAAATTGACATGTAAAAGAAACATACTGTACACGCGAACTTTAAGACGGCAATGTCGCAATTTATTTATACATGACGACTACTGTTTTGATTTAAAACAGGAGGTTTCAAATTTATTTTCAATTATATTTTTTTTTATTCGGATTTTTTTATGCTTATTTTTCTATGCTGATATTTTTATTTTAATCTATTAATTATATATATTAACGAGTTTAAGGGAACGCCCTCTGTTATTTAACATACTGTATAGGTCAGCTGATCGAACATTCCAGATTCGTCTAGACGTAATAATAATAGCGCATAACTTCGAGTACATCGAGTAGGTACCTACGGTAATTCTTGTTCTTCTTTAGCCGTTCCTCTTATTCTCTAGCCTGTAGAGATCCACTGCTGAACAAAGGCCTCCCCCAAGGCTTTCCACGATGACCGGTCTTGTGCTTCGTGCATCCATCGGCTTCCCGTGACCTTCACCAAGTCATCGGTCCACCTTGTTGGGGGCCACCCTACGCTGCGTCTTCCAGTACGTGGCCGCTACTCCAGAACCTTACTGCGCGGTCTTCGGTTCTAAGAGCAATGTGCCCCGCCCACTGCCACTTAATTTTAGCGACTCGAAGAGCTATGTCGGTGACTTTAGTTCTGCTGCGGATCTCCTCATTTCTGATTCGATCTTCGACTGAAGCATCTTTTCTAAGTTTACAATAGCTCACAAACGTATAAATCTGAAAGACAAGATTAAAACGCCGAACAAAATGCATAAAGGAAAAGATGTATACATGTCAAGGACACGGCTTGAATTGCTTTGATAATGATGTGGTAATACTCAGTCATTATATAGAACATGACATAAATGTAGCGTATTTTCCAAACCCATAACATATACTATCCTACAGTCATATTCTTCTAAAGATAACCTAAATTGAAATAATCTACTTAATGGTTCTTTCATGTTAAATAATGAAATTAAAGGTCTATGAATATTTTGAAATGTTTTACACACTGAAAACTGGGTTTGAAGATCTTTAGACCCAGCAGGTATTCCACTGGGGTGACTGTAGCTCAGTTTTTGGTTTTTCTTATGATTTACTTCTTTGTCGCTAATAACGATCGTCAACTTCGAGGAAGGGCAAGTAGCCGACGACGGGCTGGGGCCCAATACCTCGGCGGTAGCTTGCGAACCTCGCGAATTAGTGCCACAAACCGTAGCAGCAGCGGCAGTGAAGTACGTGATGCACAGTTGTTCACCAATCGCCATAGCCCTCACAAAAGTTTAGAATGTGACAGCATAGTTATCATTTTATCTGTATTATTCTTATTTTAAAATAAATTATAGCAACTGTTGTGTCTTCTTTAGTTAGTAATCTTGGTTGTGCGATGAAGAGAACTCAATGATTGTATATCGGTCAACAAGGATATTTTTCAACTGAAGTACGTGTTTGTCTGGGAAGGTAGTTGCAGAGGGGATACATTCGCCATTATGTACTTCGCGAAACAGTCGCATACATTATGTTTTCCACAAATTTCCCTCCTCCGAAATCCATTTCATAATCAGGTCTAAATCAATGCTCTCCTCGATGGTAGCACTTGAGGTGGGAGAGTCCGTTGGACACTTCTCTAGTGTTTTGTCTGTTTTGTGCTTGAAAGTCTTAACTGATTGTTTATCTTTTGAGCCCGAGTCTTGACCGAAACACACAACTCGTGCATACGTTCTCTTGAATCAAATTAGTCGTTACTTTTTATGGAAATTGGAGACAATGCGTCTGCAGTCGTATTTGCCAAATCAATGAATACTATCCTACAGACATATAATTCTAAAAATAACCTAAATTTAAATAATAACTAAATTAATTATTAAAACAGACGACACTAAAATTTCAACAAAACAAAAATATACGGAGACACACGACTGCTTCTCTCGATCGTACAAGTGCGGATACCAAAATTAAGAAAACATTACTACTATTCTTAGGGACAGAAACAAGTTATAATACTACACCTAGCTGTCTCTTTCTATCGTATAGCGCCATCTCACTCTTTCACCAAACTTTTAATAGTGAGAAGTGCTGTTAGTTTATTGTTCCTAGTACAGGTATATTACTTAACACTATAGCCAGCTGTTGTGTATGTAGTTGATGAGTATAGTGTCGATGATTTGGCATATGTTTGATTGTTGGTAAGCGGACAACAATGATATTTTTCAACAGAAGTTAGTGCTTGTCTGGAAGGTAGTTGCAGAGGGGATATATTTGCCTTATTGTACTTCGCCAAACAGTCGCATACATTTTTCAATAAGATTGTTGAATGTTTTAATTTTAAAGCGTGCCTCTCAATAATTGAAGCGGACGGAAATAGTTTCTACATTAAGCACGCATTGTTGTTTCTTCAAAAAGTCCAGTCCTATAATGCAATCATCTGTAATATTCGCTACTAAAACAGGATATGTGAATGTCTTATCACCGATTTTCAAGTTCACATTCGTTTCACTAAGTACGCGTACTGGTTGGCCGGCGGCGGTTTGTAATCGAAATTGTGAAGATCCTCTCTTCCAAGCTATGGTCCGAGGAAATAGCTCCGGTCATGCAATAGTTCTTAATGCACCAGTAACCAATGTGAAACAGCATGATTTACCATTCAACTCTCCTTCTACAATAAGACTGTTTCCGTCGCCCACTTGTGATACTGTGATTATGGGGGCTTCATGTCGACCAGCCAGTACCCACCCCATAGCCCTGGCTGTTCTTAGTTTAAATCCTCGGGTTCCACCTGTGTCCCAGGAGTACTTCTTCTCTTAGCCTTCCTGGGACAATTAATTCGAATGTGCCCCTTCTCGCTGCACTCATAGCAAGTTGGTCCTTGTCGTGTTTTCATTTGTGCGGTAACCTCACGAATATTGTGGTGTTGTCGGCCATCTCGACGTACTGCTTCCAAATCCAGAGCGTGTGTCAAGGCTGCCTTTAGAGACTGATGGTGACCCAGGCGAACTGCAGCCCTGACTTCTGCGTACCGAATTCCATCAGTAAAAGCTTGCACAATAGTAGCGTCAAAAAACGGTTTCTCGGTAGTTGACTGAGGACTTGAGATGTAATCAGATCAAATCCCGATGCCTTTTCTTCTTCAAGTTATTAATTGTTGTTTTTGTTACGTTCTTTGGCTTTTTGTCCGTCTTCTCCAGAGATGCACCAGGGACAGGGGAAGGACCCTTATCTCCCTTAGTTGTTTGGATTGTTGATTCGCCAGCTTCAGCTTATTGTGACTGGCTATGCACGTGGCCCATTTTTGATAACGGAGGATTCTTGAATGAGTAGCAGAAAGCCAATCCCCTCCTTAATGAAGCTCTGGTAGTTCTGACGTAGCTGCTGAGCGGTCAATCGGGTCCTCTGCAGAAACTCCTGGTGTGATTGATACAGCTTCTCGGAGGCTGACTGAGGAATGAAGCAAACTGTGAACAAGGGCGATCACCACGTTCTGAACTCGTAGTGTGTTGCGACTGGCGCTGGAGCTACGAGACGGCACCGGCGTTGACGCGGACATGTGCGGCGAAGTCTTGTGTGGCGATGAGTGTGTCTTGTGGGTGCCAGTCGTATTAGACTACATCATTGCTCTTATACCTAGCGTGAAAATACCGTCGACTGTTCTAGAACGGTGCAACCATCCAGTGTTAGCTGATCGCGACTACGACGTTCCCGCTCTAATTGATTTATTAATTGGGGCGGAGTTATTCCACGAAATCTATGACGGTCAACGTATCAATCTGGGGCCGGACTTACCAACGGCCATGCATAGCGTTTTCGAGTGACGAATCTTTCAGGCTTGATTTCTGGCTCTATAATAACAAGTCTGGAGTTTTTTTTAACAATATTTTAGTAAATAAAGTTCCCTATGGTAGAAAGTAACATAGTAAAGGGACGAACGGGACAAGGATAGAAGGCGGGGTGCCGGCAGAAGATTTTTATAATATCTAACATTTTTAAATATTAACCAAAATAATAAAGTTGAATACATAACAATACGTATTAGATCATACGATAAATAGTTGATCGCTACTATAATGAGCTAGTAATAAAGAAGGAAGAATTTAAATTCTGTCCTTATTATATTCTCTTAGTACGAGCCTTTTTGATTTCGATCACATAGACATGAAATTATCTGGGAGACAGTTGTAGAGAGTATCCCTTAGTGTACTTCGCCAAACAGGCTCATGCCTTCTTCAATGAGATTGTTAGGTCTTTGAAAGCGTGCGTCTCCGTTACTAAAACGCACGGACATAGTAATGCCGCAGATGACGTTGGACCCGCTCAGCACGAGGAGAGGGGTGGCGTCATTGGGTGCCCTCCGATAGGTGCAGGCTATTGATCAGAATGTAAACACACATTTGTTTTTTCGTTTACTTAAAAAAAAAAGACACTATAGCCAGCTGTAGTGTATGTAGTTAATAAGTATAGTGTCGATAATTTGGCATATGTTGGATTGTTGGTAAGCGGACAACAAGGATATTTTTCAACTGGAGCTAGTGCTTGTCTGGAAGGTAGTTGCAGACGGGATATATTTGCCATAATATACTTCGCCAAACAGTCGCATACATTTTTCAATAAGATTGTTGAGTAAAAAGCGTTCCTCTCAGCAATTGAAGCGCACGGACATCGTTACTACATTAAGGACGCATTTTATTTCTTCAAAAAGTCCAGTCCTATAATGCAATCACCTGTAATATTCGCTACTAAAACAGGATGCGTCAATGTCTTATCACCGATTTTCAAGGTCACATTCGTTTCACTAAGTAGATACCTACGCATACTGGTTGGCCGGTGGCGGTTTGTAATCGGCATTGTAAAGATCCTCTCTTCCATGCTATGGTCCGAGGAAATAGCTCCGGTCGTGCAATAGTTCTTAATGCAACAGTATCCGATGTGAAACAACATGATTTACCATTCAACTCTCCTTCTATAATAAGACTGTTAGCCCCATAGCCCTGCCTGTTCTTAGTTTAAATCCTCGGGTTCCACCTGTGTCCCAGAAGTACTTCTTCTCTTAGCCTTCCTGGGACAATTAAATCGAATGTGCCCCTTCTCGCCGCACTCATAGCAAGTTGGTCCTTGTCGTGTTTTCATTTGTGCGGTAACCTCACGAATATTGTGGTGTTGTCGGCCATCTCAACCTACTGCTTCCAAATCCAAAGCGTGTGTCAAGGCTGCCTTTAGAGACTGATGATGACCCAGGCGAACTGCAGCCCTGACTTCTGCGTCCCGAATTCCATCAGTAAAAGCTTGCACAGTAGTAGTGTCAATTAATGCCGGTGTTGATGGATACGCCCTTCGAACAATGCGTTCTACAACCAATGTCTTTCTGTCAGATCACCCTGTGTTTGCGTACAATGTGTACATTTCTTTAATACCATAATTTAGTCTGTTCACCACTGCAGTACTATTTCCGTAGCTCATTGTTGCAAACCCTCACTGCTCTTCTGTGTCGCGGAGTTGAGCCCTGAAGACATGTTCGAGGTGTTTCTCGCCGTATCTTGACTCGAACGCTTCCAACAAACAGGCTAGGGTATTACAATCGCCGGAAATATTCTTGAAGATTTGTACCGCATCATCACGCAGAGCAAGCGTAAGGGCGGTTACCGCTTGATCGTCGTCCCAATGGTTGCCTTTTGCGACCTTTTAGAATTGATGACCGAAGGCTACCCATGACGTTGTTCCGTCAAAACGCGGTACTTTGAAAGTCGGCAAAGCACTAGGTACCGGTACCACACCTTTCATACCTCCTTTTTGTACTCTTTCTATTTCTTTCCCAAACTCCATGATGGTATTGTCTAGTTTCTCGAAATGCGCATCATATTTGTCTATACGGGAATCTCTTCTTTGGGTTCTTTCAACTTTTCATTTAGTTCTAATACTAGTTGCTGATGTTTTGCCTAGGATTCTGTAACACTTTTAATTATTTGTGCCTGGATTTCTGCCTGGGATTTATCTATTTTTTCCTGAGTTTCTGCCTAGGATTTATCTATGCTCAGCTTTATTTGTGCCGTCAAGTGAGCCAGTAACGCCGATGAATTGGATCCGCAGCTTCCGGGAATAGTGGTGGTAGTAGGTGCACTCACATTTGTCGGCGTTGTGACGGCTGCATTTTCTACGGGTGCAAGTACACCAAGTGATTCTTCCTCTTGACGCGCCAAATCTATCGATGCTTGTCGTCGCATGCGAACTCTTTAGTCTCTTGGTTCACCATTGCCTTTGCTACCGACCTAACGAGAGATTGCAAAGCTTCCTTCATGTCGTAGGCCCATCTAATTCTCAGAAATAATTTAGTATTCCTAATTCTGATGCCTTATAATCACACGGAAATGTGTAGTGATAATTATGCCAACCCTCACCCATCGCCACTATGGAAACCCCCCAATTTTTAACGGGCATTATATACTTATCATATGGCTTGTTTCCCCATAAATGTGCGAAACTGTTGACCGACCAGGTAAAATTAAAACTCAGCAGGTATCGTAGCACAGCCTGTGACATGATGGACGAGGATCGAGGACCTCCCAGGATTCGTTCCAACACAGGGCAGGGATTATTGATGGTATAACCCAGCAGCATGCTATTTTGAATAACAGGAAATATGGTAGTAGGCAATGACAAGTAGAACGTAGCTGATGTCGCACCGAAGTCTTCCCTCTTCTTCCACGAAGTCCGTGTCGTAGACACACAACAACACTATACATGTTACTTCACGTAGTCCTCAATTGGGTTATCGCTGTATATTTCCTTAACCATCGCTTCTTAACTGTCGCTTGTTTTCGTATCGATAGTCGAATGCAGACTGACTGTGCGCTGGCGTCACGGCGCTATATATAGGTCAGCTGATCGAACATTCCAGATTCGTCTAGACGTAATAATAATAGCGCATAACTTCGAGTACATTGAGTAGGTACCTACGGTAATTCTTGTTCTTCTTTAGCCGTTCCTCTTATTCTTTAGCCTATAGAGATCCACTGCTGAACAAAGGCCTCCCCCAAGGCTTTCCACGATGACCGGTTTTGTGCTTCGCGCATCCATCGGCTTCCCGTGACCTTCACCAAGTCATCGGTCCACCTTGTTGGGGGCCACCCTACGCTGCGTCTTCCGGTACGTGGCCGCTACTCCAGAACCTTACTTCGCGGTCTTCGGTTCTAAGAGCAATGTGCCCCGCCCACTGCCACTTAATTTTAGCGACTCGAAGAGCTATGTCGGTGACTTTAGTTCTGCTGCGGATCTCCTCATTTCTGATTCGATCTTCGACTGAAACATCTTTTCTAAGTTTACAATAGCTCACAAACGTATAAATATGAAAGACAAGATTAAAACGCCGAACAAAATGTATAAAGGAAAAGATGTAATACATCTTGACATGTATTAATAATACATGTCAAGGACACGGCTTGAATTGCTTTGATAATGATGTGGTAATACTCGGTTATTATATAGAACATGACATAAATGTAGCGTATTTTCCAAACCCTTAACATATATTATCCTACAGTCATATTCTTCTAAAGATAACCTAAATTGAAATAATCTACTTAATGGTTCTTTCATGTTAAATAATGAAATTAAAGGTCTATGAATATTTTGAAATGTTTCACACACTGAAAACTGGGTTTGAAGATCTTTAGACCCAGCAGGTATTCCACTGGGGTGACTGTAGCTCAGTTTTTGGTTTTTCTTATGATTTACTTCTTTGTCGCTAATAACGATCCTCAACTTCGAGGAAGGGCAAGTAGCCGACGACGGGCTGGGGCCCAATACCTCGGCGGTAGCTTGCGAACCTCGCGAACTAGTGCCACAAACCGTAGCAGCAGCGGCAGTGAAGTACGTGATGCACAGTTGTTCACCAATCGCCATAGCCCTCACAAAAGTTTAGAATGTGACAGCATAGTTATCATTTTATCTGTATTATTCTTATTTTAAAATAAATTATAGCAACTGTTGTGTCTTCTTTAGTTAGTAATCTTGGTAGTGCGATGAAGAGAACTCAATGATTGTATATCGGTCAACAAGGATATTTTTCAACTGAAGTACGTGTTTGTCTGGGAAGGTAGTTGCAGAGGGGATACATTCGCCATTATGTACTTCGCGAAACAGTCGCATACATTATGTTTTCCACAAATTTCCCTCCTCCGAAATCCATTTCATAATCAGGTCTAAATCAATGCTCTCCTCGATGGTAGCACTTGAGGTGGGAGAGTCCGTTGGACACTTCTTTAGTGTTTTGTCTGTTTTGTGCTTGAAAGTCTTAACTGATTGTTTATCTTTTGAGCCCGAGTCTTGACCGAAACACACAACTCGTGCATAAGTTCTCTTGAATCAAATTAATCGTTACTTTTTATGTAAATTGGAGACAATGCGTCTGCAGTCGTATTTGCCAAATCAATGTATACTATCCTACAGACATATAATTCTAAAAAAAAACCTAAATTTAAATAATTACTAAATTCATGTTTAAAACATACGATACTAAGATTTCAACAAAACAAAAAATATACGGAGACACACGACTGCTTCTCTCGATCGTACAAGTGCGGATGCCAAAATTTAGAAAACATTACTACTATTCTTAGGGACAGAAACAAGTTATAATACCACACCTAGCTGTCTCTTTCTATCGTATATCTCCATCTCACTCCTAGTACAGGGATATTACTTAACACTATAGCCAGCTGTAGTGTGTGTAGTTGATGAGTATAGTGTCGATGATTTGGCATATGTTTGATTGTTGGTAAGCGGAAAACAAGGATATTTTTCAACAGGAGTTAGTGCTTGTCTGGAAGATAGTTGCAGAGGGGATATATTCGCCATAATGTACCTCGCCAAACAGTCGCATACATTTTTCAATAAGATTATTGAGTGTTTTAAAGCGTGCCTCTCAGCAATTGAAGCGTACGGAAATAGTTTCTACATTAAGCACGCATAGTTATGATGATGCCGCCACCTTCGCTGTTATGGAGCCCTTCAGTGTGCGGTAGTGGGGTTCTGGGACGTTCGGTAAAGTCTTCTCAACGGAAAGCTTTTTTACAATATTTTAGTGAATAATATCCCCTGTGCTGGGAAGTAACATAGTAAAGGGACGAAAAGGACAGGGACTTAAGGCTGAGTGCAGGCGGATGACTTTCATAATAAATCTCTGATCTAATTTTTACAATAAGTCTGTAAAAGATTGCTCTTAGCGATAAGACCGCCCATTGTGTCACCCTTTGTAAAATCTTTTTTTATTTATGTTCTGTAATCTGTATGGTGTACATAATAAAGAGTATTCCATTCTATTCTATTCTAACATTTTTGAATATTCACCAAAATAATAAAGTTGAATACATAAAAATACGTTTTAGATCATACGATAAATAGTTAGCTACTATAATGAGCTAGTAATAATAATATAAGAAAGCGTTTAAATTCTGTCTTCATATATTGTCTTAGTACGAGCCTTTTTGATTTAGATCACATAGACATGAACTTATCTGGGAGATAATTGTGGAGAGTAACCATTTGTGTACTTCGCCAAACAAGCTCATGCCTTCTCCAATGAGATTGTTAGGCCTTTGAAAGCGTGCGTCTCCGTTACTAAAACGCTCGGACGTAGTAATGCCGCAGATGATGTTGGACCCGTTCAGCACGAGGAGAGGGCTCGCGACATTGGGTGCCCTCCGACAGGTGCAGGCTGGCGATCAGAATGTAAACTTCACAATTGATTTTTCCTTTACTTAAAAAATATAGTTCAATAAAGTAAAAAAGCAGGCTTTTAAAAAATATCAAACTAAAAAGTAAAAAGTATTAAAAAAAAAAAGCGTGAACCACTTAATATACAAAAATTATGATACAAAGCGCTTCAGGCTTTTTTAGAAAAAAAACGAACGAACGAAGGTATTGAAAACGGTGGGACATTTTACAGTAATGAGCCGCACACTCGTAGTCCAAAGAGTTGGAGAAGGACAAACAAACAAACAAGCAAGCAAACATACAAGTGAAGCTAATAAAAAGCATGTAATAAAGAACACACTATAGCCAGCTGTAGTTGATGAGTATAGTGTCGATGATTTGGCATAATTTTGATTGTTGGTAAGCGGACAACAAGGTTATTTTTCAAGTAAAGTTATTTAAGTAGTATTACAATCGCCGGAAATATTCTTGAAGATTTGTATCGCATCGCCACGCAGAGCAAGCGTCAGGGCGGTTACAGCTTGATCGTCGTCCCAATTGTTGCCTTTTGCGACCTTTTTGAATTGATGACAGAAGGCCACCCATGACGTTGTTCCGTCAATGCGGTACTTTGAAAGTCGGCAAAGCACTTGTTACCGGTACCACACCTTTAATACCTCCTTTTTGTACTCTTTCTATTTCTTTCCCAAACTCCATGATGGTACTGTTTAGTTTCTGGAAATGCGCATCATATTTGTCTATACGAGCATGTTGCTGGTCTATGCGCGTATCCTGTTGGGCTGTTTTTATTTTAAGCTTGTTGACCTCTTCTTTGGTTTTTTTCCACTTTTCATTTAGTTCTAATACTAGTTGCTGGTGTTTTTCCTGGGATTCTGCTACACTTTTAATGATTTCTGCCTGGGATTTATCTATGCTCAGCTTTATTTGCGCCTGGGCTTCTGCCTGGGATTCTACTATGCTCAGCTTTATTTGTGCTGTCAAGTGAAGTAACGCCGATAAATCGGATCCGCTACTTCCGGGAATAGTGGTAGTAGTAGGCGCACTCATATTCGTCGGTGTTACGACGGCTGCATCTTCTACGGGTGCAGGGACAACAAGTGATTCTTCCTCTTGACTATGAATATTTTGTAATGTTTCACACACTAAAAACTGGGTTTGAAGATCTTTAGACTCAGCAGGTATTCCACTAGGGTGACTGTAGCTCAGTTCAATTCGGTGACCAAAACTTTCTCATACTTAATAGTATGATCTTGAATGGGAGCATTCCTCTCTTTCTCAGTTTTTTCAACTTCAACAAAGTTTTTCCATAATCCAACACGTTTCTTCATGGCGTTTTCTTCAGCAGTCTTAATCTGCCGAGCAAACTATGAGGTCTCAGCGGTATGGTGCGTCGTGGCAAGTCCATGTTCGACTAATGCCACCGACATGTTATCGTTATCAATCCATAACCCACCGATAAAGTTGCCAGCCTTATCCATCTCCTCAAAGGTAACTACGATATCTCGCTGAAGACACTTTTTCTTGGTGAACTAGCACGGCTTCTTCGCCACAGGGCTCCGCGTTCTGCATACCGCCACCACCTTCGACAGCTGGACGGGATGCCCTTGGACAGTTGATGCCAGCAAGAAGGAAGGTAACCAGGACTGATGCTTTCGGAATATATATATAAATCACGTTTGTCATATTGGAGCACTCTTCAGTATTTATTTTATTTTAATTTAATTATTCATTTTTAATTTTACTACACAAGCAAGTATTCTGTGAACATTTCAAGCGTCTATCTATTTCAGTTATGAGTATGGAGCAAAATACGGCAAAAAATCACGTTTTTTGTATGGGAGACCCCCGTAAATATTTTATTTAAAGTATTTGTTATTATAGCAGCAACAGAAATACATAATCTCTGATAATTTCAACTGTCTAGCTATTACGGTTCGTGAGACAGCCTGGTGACAGACGGATGGACTGACAGCGAATTCTCATGAATAGAGTTTCGTTTTACCTTATAGGTATGGAACCCTAAAAACCAACAATAACAAACAGAAATACACTAACGTATTACACGAATACCTTCTGTATTAATATAAATGTGTGTTGAGATATTAAAATTACCATTTCATCTATTAATTGTAACAATATTATAAAAGTGAAAGTTTTTGATTTTTTGAGGATTTTGATGAAATAAACAATAGTATAGGTAGCTTATACATGACAGTAACACATGAGATACTTTTTATCCTGATATTTCAACGTTGTCGACATTAGCGCGGGCGAAATACCCGGAGATAGTGTTACAATAGTTTTTGAAAGGGCTTTTTTTTATAAATTTTAAACTAGTGCTTGACCCCAGTCCCGCCTGGTAATGGTAAGCAGTGATGCAATCGTTGTTGGTAAAGCGCGCTAGTTTATTAAGAGCATATTCACTCTGGCCTTAAAGACACATAAATTGTAATCAGACAAAAACACCGTCGTTGGCAAATTGATCCAGCCCCTCGATGTACGCGGTACAAAAGACGATGGGAAATGCTTCGTTCGGATCGTTGTGGTGTCAACAATGTAAGGGTGGAAACTCGCCGTATGACGGATTGTGCGATGATAGAACAGAGATGGGGGAATTAAATAATGCAATTCGCTCGCACACACTCCAAAATGCATCCTATAGAAGACAGACAGGCTCAACTTCGCCTGTGCTCCAGGCTTTGGGGACCGTTTTGAGCTAAATCTGGGTCGTCTTTTTGCAGCACCAGCTCGAATCTGTCTGCAGTACTCCACACACGAAAGAAACATTAATAAAATATTTATTAAAACCAATTCACAAGAAATCGATCGAAATATTTACCGCCGTCATCATCATCTGCCTGCCTTTTCCCAACTGTGTTGAGGTCAGCTTCTATTCTAACCAGATTCAAATGAATATCAGTATTTTACATGGAGCGACTACCTGTCTGACCTCCACAACCCAGTTACTGGGTAATACTATACCCCTTGGTAAGACTTGTTCTCAGACGTTCTGACTTCTGACGACCTGTAACGACTGCCAAAGATCTACAAATAACAGCCGAGACCAACGTGTTACCGTCCTTTCCGAGGCGCGTAGGGGTCTAGATATGTAAAGATGGTCACCCATCCACTCTCAACGAATGGATGTACAAAGCGCGCGAATTTCTATGAAAAATAGTTGTTGGCAAGAAAGTTAACGTCACTGTTGATTATATTCAGCCTGCTGAAGATAATTTCCCCGAAAAGAGTTGCTGCACTGTCGTGTCGGACGCAGTAAATCTCGCGGAGGCTTTAGTATCAAAGGGCTACGTCACTGTCGTTAGATACAGAAATGATAACGATCAGAGAAGTTCCCACTACGACAAACTTTTGAAAGCAGAACTTAAGGCCCAGAAAGCTGGCATCGGCGTTCACGCTAAAAAGACTTCCCCACTCATCGCATCCATGATACCAGTGGAGACTCTGCGAAGGCCAATAAATTCTTCCCATTCCCGAAGAGAGCTCAAAAGACTGAAACGACAGTAGAGTTTGTTGCCAGCGGGTCTCGTATGAGGATATATATTCCGAAAGCATCCGTCTTGGTTACCTTCCTTCTTGCTGCCATCAACTGTCCAAAGGCATCCCGTCCAGCTGTCGGAGGTGGTGGCGGTATGCAGAACGCGGAGCCCTATGGCGAAGAAACCCTACAGTTCACCAAAGAAAAGTGTCTTCAGCGAGATGTCGTCGTTACCATTGAGGAGATGGATAAGGCTGGCAACTTTATCGGTGGGTTATGGATTGATAACGATAACTTGTCGGTGGCGTTAGTCGAACATGGACTTGCCACGATGCACCACACCGCTGAGACCTCGTAGTTTGCTCGGCAAATTAAGACTGCTGTAGAAAACGCCATGAAGAAACGTGTTGGATTATGGAAAAACTTTGTTGAAGTTGAAAAAACTGAGAAAGAGAGGAATGCTCCTATCCAAGATCGTACTGTTAAGTATGAGAAAGTTTTGGTCACCGAATTGACCCCTGAAGCTACCTTCTATGCTCAGAATATTGAGTTGGGTGGTAAGCTTGAAAATTTAATGGTAATTTTAATATCTCAACCCACATTTATATTAATACAGAAGGTATTCGTGTAATACGTTAGTGTATTTCTGTTTGTTATTGTTGGTTTTTAGGGTTCCATACCTATAAGGTAAAACGGAACTCTATTCATGAGAATTCGCTGTCAGTCCATCCGTCTGTCACCAGGCTGTATCTCGTGAACCGTAATAGCTAGACAGTTGAAATTATCAGAGATTATGTATTTCTGTTGCTGCTATAATAACAAAACCTTTAAATAAAATATTTACGGGGGACTCCCATACAACAAACGTGATTTTTTGCCGTATTTTGCTCCATATTAATAACTAAAATAGATAGACGCTTGAAATGTTCACAGAATACTTGGTTGTTTAGTAAAATTAAAAATGAATAATTAAAATAAAATAAATACTGAGAAGGCTCCAATACGACAAACGTGATTTATTTGCCGTTTTTCACCCCTTAGTGCTCAAGTGCAACTCGCACTTTGAGGTAAATGTAAATTATTTATTTTATCATTTAAACTCAAGTCAGTTCGCATACACCGCCATTCGTGGAGTCGACGGCATGTCGTACAGAGGGTGCGTTAGTTCTAGTTTATTTTGCTAGGGTGATGGGTCGTGGACAGGGGCGTGCACAGAGATTTTGTGGAGGGTATGCATATATACACTATTCAAATCTCTATGGTAAAACTTAAAAAACGTAAGGTAGATGTAGTTTCAATTTAGGGTAGTCGCGTACTTTTTCGCATGTCAACATTGATTGATTGATTAATCCCAGTCGCATCCAAAGCTTTGGAGTCTGGGGTCCGCTTTACCAGTCTAATTGCTGATTTTGGCGAAACTTCGACATTTTCCGTGAAGCGACTGCCGTCTGACCTCCACAACCCTAAGGCGATACCGAAGCATTGCAGTTAGACCAATTGCATTGCAGTTGGACTTTTGAGGGCTCCAACAACCCGTAACGACTGCCAATAGATGTTCGTATGACAACAGGGATCAACGGCTTAACGTGCTTTCCGAGGCACGACCAGACCAGTGCAAATATTCATATTCATGCATACAAATATTTGCACTGCGCGAGGATTGAACCCGCGCCTCTTTGCGCAGCGCCCGCGTTCGCTACCGCTACGCCACGGAGGCTGTCAAAATACAATGAACTGTCATTACTAACGCAACTGTAAATAAGAAATAATTTATTTCTCAAAAAACTGAAAAAAATATTTTACTATCTATAAAGTATAAATTAAATCAACGCGCCTATCTTTTTTTAAATAACTCTGTAAAAATTAAATATGTATGAGATCGTTTTAAAATCGCTAAAAGTTCTTTTTCAATGGAAATATAGACAAATCTGTGAATCTGCGCTACTTATTGGAATCATAACTATTAAATTTTGCTAATTTGTAAACTTCAGGAAAATTATTACAATATAAAGTATAATAGTATTGAAATTCATAGCAAGTAGGTTGAAAAACTTAGGGTGTTTTAAGTTTTTATAACGACGAATTGTCAATACCGCGTTTTAAAATAAGTACTTAATATAAGTACCTACACGAGAAACAAAACAATTTATTTGTGTGTATAACTTTTAATTATCATAATACTTTTTATTAAAACAACCTTTCTTTTGAGTTAAACCAAAAACTCAAAAATAAATGAACATTCAATTCCGCTTAAAACAACCATTATACGTACATATTTATGTTTCCAAATACACCGAAATATAACGAAACAACATTAAGCTGACAAAATAAAAAGGTACCTATGTGAACGAACAACAATCATATCATGCTATATTTGTGAACTTCTTAAATGGGTCGCTTTATTAGAAGCTGTGCTTATTCGAGCCTAGAAACCCAAAGAAATTACACGCCCACGACGCAAAGTTTACGCACACAACCAAATAATTTTTTATTTTTTTTCGCGAATTGCGCGGGCCTTATTGTAATGTATGTTAGTAGTTTGCACTAGTCCCAATAGATGGCAGTGTTATCAAACTGATATACTGATTAACAAAGTCTCAGTTCTAAGTTTTTAGTATGTATAAATATAAATTAAATTATTTTACTGTAGTATATTATAAATTATTATATTTTTGTTTAGAAAATTATTAGGGTATGCAGTGCTTATCTGCCTCTATGGAGCGCACGCGCCTGGTCGTGGAGGGGTGACATTGAGTCGCGGTTTCGAGATCATGAGTATTAGTAGGCCAAGCTTTTATACTAATAATGGTAAGTGTTGAGGTGGGGTTAGTGACTTCTCGGTACACTTAGAAATCCTAATCGCATAACAATTAGCGAGGGTCGGTAGTCGCAGCAGGTAATTATTTAATAAATCTACCGATGGTAAAATCCGGAAAAAGATTTCGAACTATGAATATTTTTAATTTACATGACAAAAATAGTACATAATGTTCAATACGATTTTAGGTAAAAGATTAGTAGATAAGTACGTGCTCTAGTCGGTCGGCCGAGAGCCGCGTGCGAGCGCATGAAACGTCGCGCGCCGCTCTCGGCTATGATTCACGTACACATACGTATAGAATACCTAAAATCGATTAGCATCAAAAGCAAGATACTCCGTTAAGGTAGTAGACATGTGTATTGTGCTGTAATTTCCGAATTCTGCTGCTTTATAATCCCAAGGGAAGACATGGTGATAGTTATGCCATGCTTCTCCCATCGTACAGAGCGCAACCGTCTTGTTGTCAGTACCGTCTATGTTTTTGTCATAGGGTTTATTGCCTCAGATGTGGGCTACAGAGTTGACGAGCCAGGTGGAATCGAGGGCCACGGTGTATTTGGTGATGGACGCTACGTACCACGAGATACGCAGGGATAGTGAAGCATAGGATTGGCATCACTATAAGATGTTTTCTTTTGGAACACAACGATCAGGTCTTTTTCTTTGTTGGACATGTCAACGTTAGCATCCTTCTCGAAGACATTCTTGTGTTTGTGCACCACCAGCCACCAGAAGTGAGAGAAGAAAAATCCGCGTTTCGCGTTTTGGGGGTCAGCATTCGTCTCAGTATGCTTGTGCTGTACTCTGTGATCCCATCTGTGGGCATCAGACGTCGCGCCCATGCCTGACATGATTGTGGAAGTTATACCAAACAAAACTGTCCACATCTTGAATTTTCCGGTGATCATCAAGTATATTTCGTAAAAAACTGCAGGGTGCAAGTACACGAACGCCAATACGTTTCTCCATACTACTTGCCATTAGTAATCTCTATTTTTATTCTCCACAAGTTCAGCATATCTGATGTTTTCGTCCCGCCGTTTGCTTATAAACATTGTGTTGGCGAGGAGCAGGGGAGCACTCGACATCGCGACCATTCTCACTGTCTCCTTTATCTTTTGCATTCGTGCAAAATCATCATTCTCCTGCCCTTATCCCAATTTATTTGGGGTCGGCGCAACATGTCTTTTTCTTCCATGCATCCCTATCAGAAGCCATCTCCGCAGTCACTCCCTTCTTAGTCATATCATCCTTCACACATTCCATCCATCGTTTCTTTGGTCTTCCCCTACTCTTATAGCCATCAACATTCATAATTAAGACTCTCCTCACGACATTCTCCTCAGTTCTCCGTAACACATGCCCGTACCAGGACAACCGATTTCCACACAACTTTTCAGCTACCGGTGCCACTTTCAGACTTCCTCTTATGTACTCATTTCTTATTCTATCCATTCGTGTAACACCACACATCCCTCTTAGCATTCTCATCTCGGCTGCATGCAATTGCCTTTCATTCATCCCTTTCGTAGCCCAACATTCTGCATTCGTGCAAAATATATATTTAATTTTCCCTGTAACACGTAACGATCTTTTAAATTGAAATTGACCTTTGGGAGGTGCCATAGTGGCCTATATCTATATATGTATTGATTGTTGGTTATGTATACCGAATTGGCCAATAATTTAATAGCGCAATTTTCACTTACATAGTGATTTCTCGTGAAAAATACGCAGTATTTTCGCCGAATTAAATTATTTTACGAGCTGCTTGCAGCTTCCATGATAGCGTTTGTGAACTCCCGCCAAGTAGCCTTATTATGACCTTCGCGTATATGAAACAATTTATATTCATTATAGATTAATTAATTTAAATACGAACATTCTGTATGGATTATATCAGACCCTAATACAATGGATTACATAATAAAATTATTAATTTTGTTCAAATATTAATAGATAAATATTTTGTTGGCGAAGTTAATTGCCAAGATTACCGTGTATAACGAGTTTTAATCAGTCAAACCTCACTCCACTTCGCACTCATCGTTCGCTTTACATCGCGCACCTTGCGCACTCGCTGTGTTTACTGTCCTGATAAATGCAATACAGACGACTCATCCATTCCGATGGTAGGCACGGGTCCTCAGAAGGTCCTGCAGTGTATTTTATTGCTGCACTATTTGAATTTGTTGCAATTAGAGAAGGAGATCTATTTGCGTTAAACATGGAGATGGAGGAGGTGGTTGAGTAACTAACATGTTGGGAGTGTTGAGAAATACTATATGTGTGTGAGTGTTTGGCTGATTTGATCAAACTGTGTCCTGTCACTCTTTCCTATCTTGGAAGCACGGAATATATAAGTAAGGTTTTGTTTTTAGTGTACGTCAAATGCACTGCTTACGTTTGTGTGACAACAAATTACAAAATTATAATGTAAGTTTTTCGTTTATCTGTGTGCGTAAAACGCTTCCGTATTGATCTCCTGCATACAGTAGAGTTAAAGAGGGGAGACAAGCTGCAACATGCTTTCTAATACAAATAGATACTGATAGCACTGTAGGATTTCAACATTTATGTGGATAGCTGATCCCCAAAGTTGTATGCCATAATTATGTCCATATTGTTTTCAGGATGCACTTGTCAATAAGGACTTTATTTTCTGAGCGTTGACTGTCTTCCCAGCAGCCGATGACCGCAGTGAGTTATTTCTCATATCATCATTCTTTTCGCCTCTAGGTTCCTCAGCATAAATACTGTCATCCACAGGTATGACGACGAATATGATTCATCTAGAGGGCACACTCTGCCTTCGAAGAGTTCACCGGCGCGGTCCTCAGAAGAGGAGGCCTTCACTTATACATAAAATAAGATCTCGCACAGCAAAATTTTTGTTGAAATCGAGCATCTTGATTGATTGTGCCTTAGTTGTAGAGACGGCATTATTCGCCGTAGTGCACTTCGCCAAAAAGGCTCATATGTTCAATGAGAATAGGCATAGTTTTGATGACGCCGAAACCTTCGTTTCAACGTCTGCATTAGTGGGATGCAGGGCATTAGGTAAATTCTTACAAAAAATGTATGCAAGTTACATGAAGATTCTTAACCTCTATGAGAGCTGGGGTCTATACCGAGCTCGGGACTTGTATGTCAAATCTCCACGCTCACCCTTAAAATAAAACTCCTCCACAATATCACATCATAGTAAAATTGTGTTTTTCTAGTTAAAACCTAAATTTAAATAATCTACTTCATGGTAATTTCATGTTAAATAATGAAATTAAAAGTCTATGGTCCATGAAAATTTAGAACTTATTTCCATATAAATATGGGAGAAATTGTTTGACGGTCCACAATATAGCCCACTGTAGTGCGTATGTAGTTAATGAGTATATGTAGTGTCGGTGTAAGGAAGATATGGCATATCTTCGATGGTAAGTAAGCGGTCGCGACCGATGACCGTACGAGTTTTTTAGTCATTCATCTTTCTTTCCGCCTCGGGGTTTTTCTGCATTAGTTTCTTCCATTGGAATCCCTCGCGCTCTAGTGGCACAAGCTGCAGCAGCAGCGTCAGTGAAGTACGCGAAGCACAGTAGTTCACCAGTTGCCATAGTGCCTACAAAAGTTTAGAATGTGACACCATTGTTATCGTTTTATCTGTTTGTTTTGCTCTTTAAAAATAAATAAAAACTGCTTTGTATTTTTTTAGAGTTGGTTTTTTTTTTGGATGGATTTGCGTCGATTAGTGTTTGGTAGAAAGCAAACATCCTGATTACATGAACTTTTCCGGGCAGGCACATAGTTGTACAGAGGTATATTAATAGTCCCCGTAGAGAACTTCCTCAAACAGGCTCATTCAATGAAATTGTTCAGTCTTTCAAAGTGTGCGTTCCCGTTATTGAAGCGCACGGACATAGCGTCACACACTGCTAGCGTCTAGAGAAACACTGATCTTTACGTCGCTTAATGTTATCTGGTATAATGCCGGGATCATAGCAGAAGATATACTTTTCCTAATAGGCAGAGTGTATCCTGAAATATTTTTCACAATTAGTCTTAAAACCTTTATCTTCTACCATGCGGAAAGGTTGTAAACTTATAAATAATTCTAACAAGTCACGATCAATTCGTTTGCTTGCTTCTGGGGTATTTTTTTAAAGAATATAATTTTGAATTATTCTTTTCAGTTTTCAAGTCGGAATCTTCTCTGCGTAAAGACTTCCTGAATTCGGAGGGGTCTACTTCGCAGCGACCGCGGTTGTTACAATCGCGATCGATCTTTAGACGTACTTACCAAACACAGTTTGGTTTTATTTACGTTTTTAACTACTTCCACTGCACAGAATAGTACCATATAAACGTAGGAAGTACGCTAAGGTCTCACCCAGAAGATAGCAAATCGACCAGGCAGATGAAGTAATGAAGTTTCAAGCACCCGGCAGTAGCCTTTCCGTCACCAAGCTTTTTGTTGTTAGCTGAACCACCATGCGACGACAAGGGAGCACAGAGCGGCGGCGCCTTGCGTCACGTACAAACGGGGTGGGTAGTAGAGCGACGCAACAACCGGCCGGTCACCAGGGTGTAGGTTGACAGCGGTATCGAAGTCCCAGTGTCACCCCTTCGGGAGTAAAACAGCGCCGGCTCAAGGGGCCACTGAGGGCAGTGACCTCTGCGCGATGTAGGTGCCCAGGTGTGAATTACTGCCGGACCTTTGCGATAACGTCAAGTTTCCTGGCAGCCACCTTGGGCGTCCTGAATGAGTCAGGTGTCCTGGCGGAGTCAAGTTCACCACGAGAGTCGTGATCTGGTGGGGGAAGGACGATACAGACTTCACCAGACAGTGGTCTGAAGTTCCCAACGGTGAGAAAACTGTTACAACACATCTGTCTGGATCAGTGGTCAGCAGAAGGTCCAAACAATTGGCTGCATGACCAACTACATCAGGCACCCTAGTCGCTTGTTCTACTAGCTGGGAAAGGCCCATTGAAAGCGCGAAGTTTCGCGCCTCTCTCCCAGCGTGGTCGGTCCTCTGGTATGGGAAAAGCCAGTCCTGTTGGCAGGCGTTGAAGTCCCCCAGAGCGACGAACTGCGCGTCAGGGTGCCGATGCAGCGCATTGTCAGCAGCCTCACTGAGGTGGTCAAATAATCGAGTTATCTCCTGATCAACGCTGTGCGATCGGTAGACACAGGTGTAAACAATTTTGTCCACACCAGTGTCAACCAACAGCCATAGGGACGAGAAGTGAGGGTCTTCGAGGTGACGGAGGCGCCGGCAACAGATGTCATTGCGGACATACACACAGACCCCGGCACGCCGCAGGAAATGATGCTCCAAAGAGTATCCCGGGTAGCCGAGGTATGCCGCATCAGACGGACATCTGATCTGGGTCTCCGTCAAGAAAAGTAGATGGGGCTATTCAGTCTCAAGGAGGTAGTATACTGCAATGAGATTGGAGTGCAGACCTCTAATATTAGAGAGGTGCACTTTGAATGAGAGGACGTGCGCCCGCTGTGCACACCTACCTTTCTTTTTGGAACTTTTCATTAAAAAAAAAATTGAGTGAATAGGAAGGAAGACGGCAGTTGAGTGAGGTGATGCAATCTTAAACCCAACAATGCGACCAACGATGCTGGGCCAGAGGGAGATTGATCTGGAGACTGCGGGGACGCCCCCCCAGGGATCGCCATCAAGTCCTCTCGTCCGGTCGCCAACCGGCACGATGGGGCCACCCTAGCATTTTTCGCAGTTGGCGAGGTAGCCTTTCGTATGTGGCTGGCACACTACTTGGGCCCCCAACTACCTGCGGTCAGCCAGCGGAGCACCGTGCTTCGGATCCCGCTACCCTCCACGACCAAACTCCCGACACAACATCATTTGGCGCATCGTACCCGGCACACATCGCAACACAACTGCTCAGACCCGTCCTCCGTACGGCTTCACCAGACATCATGCCGGAACACGACGACTCGCTTGGCGGCAAGACTTTGTCTGGTGGGTGGTAACTTCTGCCGGCAGCCGATGTTATGGCCTACCACCGAGAAAAATATATTTTTGTCGAACAACAAGAACAAATAATTTCTCTCACTTCGAATTTCGAAGTTTCGGACAAGAACGTCCAATTCTATTGATTTCCGAATTATTGTTGTTCGAAAGAAATAAGTATACGGAATTATATAAAGTTTCCGTGGTCTGGAAAATACAATGAAAGAAAAAAACCCGGCCAAGTGCGAGTTGGACTTTCACACGAAGGGTAGCGAAGAAAAAAATACTTTTCTTGTCGGGCTTGTCTCTCCTTTTAATTTTTATTTTTATTTGTTACTAGGGCCGCCAGCGACTTCGTTTAGGTATGCTCCGCTCCTATTGGTCGTAGCGTGATGTTATATAGCCGAAAGCCTCCCTGGATTAAGGTCGTACCCTCACCAAATGACCTCGAGCATTTGCTCCCTCTTCACCGCGCCCCACCTCTACAATACTTCGCAAAATATTACTAGCGCCGTCTGGCGGACGAAGTACTTACAAATACGAGTTAAATTCATAGACCACAGAAGTAACAGACATGGCACTTTTATTTTTGTTTATTGGTGCGCCCAAATACTTTTGGTTATTATAGACTGAAACAAATGTTGACGATACTTCATAATAAAAATTTTGCGTATTTTATTTTTTAACCGACTTCCCAAAAGTGTGGTTCTCAATTCGATTTATGTGTGCTCGCTGATAACTTTATCGTTAATGAACCGATTTTGACCATTCTTTTTTATATGAAAGAGTATGCTGCCTATGTAATCTCATTGTTACCACGTCAGTGTCGATAATGGAAATTCTAAGAAATTTAGGCCAATTATCGAAAATTGTAGGCATGCTTCGGGTGAAAACTTGATACTCGTATTTATATCGGATGATACTATAAAACCGTGAAGATTTGGGCCTGACCTGATGATGGAGATGACAGAGAATCAAGGGAATCCACTTCGGAAGCAACTGTAATGTGTTTGGACTTACTTAATTTGTATTGATTAGAGCTTTACAACTAAATATGTTATGGCTGTAACTTCAGGGTTGGAAGTTGGTTTTGTAGATTGAAAGTTAGCTAAGTCAGATGGTCAAAGGGATAGAAAAATAATAAAGGTTAATTTGTCATTATTTATTATTTTAAGGGAAAACGTAATTAGGGTCAAATTAATTTCTGCAGACAGGAAATCTACATAAAAAAAAGATTTGATGTTTTTTTTTTTGGGCTCAGGCAAGACTGATATTATATTATTATTCTCGTTTAATAAAACCGGCCAAGTGCGAGTCAGACTCGCACACCGAGGGTTCCGCCGTACAAATGTAGCGGTCTTCAAAGCCTGGAGCACAGGCGTAGAGTAGCCAGCCTTTTGGTCTTCTATAGGATGCATTCTGGTGAGTGTGCAAGGGAATTGCATGATTTAATTCCCCCATCTCCGTTCCACCATCGGACGACCCGTCGTACGGCGAGTTTCCACCCTTACGTTGTTGACACCACTGCGATCCGGACGAAGCGTTTCGCTTCCTCTTTTATACCGCCTACATCGAGGGACTAGAACAATTTGCCAGCGATGGTGTTTCCGTCACATTACAATTTGAGTGTCTTCAAGGCTAGAGTGAATAGGCTCTTAATAAACTAGCGCGCTTTACCATCAACGATCGCATCACTGCTTACCATCAGGCGGGATTGCGGTCAAGCGCTAGTTTATAACTTATAAAAAGCGGTTTATTGATAAACAAAGTAGAAGTAAACAAAATCAACGAGAAATTGTCGCAAATTTTACTAATTTCGGTACACGTGCGAACAGCATCCAAGCGCTCGTGCGTATGGCGCACGGCTGCCGCTCGCTGTGCCGCGATACCCCTTCCCTTGACCAACCGCCTGCCTTCGCGCCAGCGGGCGGCTAGTTCTTGCGCGTTCTTTCGTTACTACTTACTCCCCCCATCCCGCTTCGCCAGTAGGAAGCAAGCTGTCTGATAATCATTGACAACAATAGGAAATTACAATTAATGTCTTTGAATATATTTATAAGTACTAAGTATAACGCAGCAGTTAGGACACATTTGGGTTATATACAGAACTACATTCACCAAAATATTTAGATTGAATGACGATTGTGTTGGTCTTTGTTTTGGTTTAACTAGTTACTGTGCCTAAAAATTTTAAAAGGTTTCGGGTTTTTCTGTTAGGTTACCTTAAGCTATTGTTTCATACCAAAATTCAAAATTCAATGTCAGCGGGAAGTAATCTATGTTTTGATTCCGTTGCGAGTAGTGGCGAAATTCAAAATATGCGGTATGATTATAGGTATGATTATACCTCGGCATTTTGAATTTTTGCGTTGATTTAGAATTTTTCACATTTTAGAGGTAATTAGATTTAAGAAGTGTTTGATATGAATTTCAACTTTAATATCTCTACGCGTTCATGTGAAAAAGGGTAGGTAGTAAGTTTATAATTATTAAAAAAATATTTTATGTCATGTAAGCCAAAAATGTGTATGGGTGGATTAAGTTGTGAAAGAGGTTCATGCTCGGACGCGGCTTGCTTTTCGGAGATGGGACTTGCACGGAAAACCTGCATCGGGGGCTATATATCAGGAAATGAAAACTTTGAGACAAACATTTAAATCAAAGTTGAAGTGGTGTCAGGACAATGAAACCCAGATTAAAATGGACATCATTGCAACCCTTCACGAAGATAATAAATTCAGTTCTTTTTGGAAGCAAACCAATTCTTTGAATCCCAGACCGAGTCTACGATCAAACGTTGATGACTTGTCACAGAACAGTGATATAGCCGGCATGTTCATGAACCACTTTAGAGTTGTTCCGCATTTTGTAAGTACGTCGATGCGAGGCACTCAAGCCCCGTCTTCTCATTTAAGGTTCAGCGTGAAAGACGTAAAAGACGCGTTGAAAAGTATGAAGCGAGGTAGGTCGCCTGGGCACGATGGTTTGAGTGTTGAGCATTTAAGGTCCGCTGGTGTACATTTGCCTAGGCTACTCGCTATGTTCTTCAATTTTTGTATGGGTCACTCTTATCTGCCTGACGATCTCGTACGAACTGTTGTGATTCCTATTGTTAAAAAGAAGACCGGTAATTTGATAATGGGCTAGAATGTGGGGTAACGCAGGGGGGGTTGACCTCGCCCAGCCTTTTTAACTTGTACATAGATCGGCTGGTTGGTGAGCTGAGTAGCACTCTGGTTGAATGTTCTGTTGATGGCAAAATGATTAACAACATAAGCTATGCTGATGACATGGTGCTGCTCAGCCCATCAATCTGTGGACTAAGGAAGTTAGTGGCTGTGTGTGAAAGGTATGCGGGGGCCCATGGCTTGAGGTATAATGCCACTAAAAGTGATATTATGGTATTTAAAGTTCATAATAATACACCCACGAATATACCACCGGTGATGTTACAAGGAACACCATTAAAAGTGGTCTCTCAATTTAAATACCTTGGTCATGTGGTGACGGATTCTCTCACAGATGACCAGGATATAGATAGGGAGCACTGAGCAGGTAAAACTGACGCTCTTTAGAGCTTACTGCCAGTCGTTTTACTCGTGCAGCTTGTGGGTTAGGTATACGCAAAAGGCTTACAACGCTCTGCGCATCCAGTATAACAATGGGCTGACGATGTTGTTGGGGCTGCCTCGGTTTTGCAGTGCATCAGGCATGTTCGCGGAAGCGCGAATTGGTGACTTTTATGCTATCATTCGCAAACGGTGTGCTTCGATGTTGCGGCGATTTCGGGGCAGCCCGAACAGTATCCTAGCTACACTGGCGGACAGGGTCGACGGACCTTTTATTAGGCTCTGGGCGGACCTCGGGGTGGCTAAAGTCGTGGCCTCAATCCGCGAGCTGGGTCTGGAGATAGCGCCTCAGAAAACCGAGGCGTTATGGTTTCATAAACTGCCGAGGAGCAGAAAGCCACCCAGCTCGTTGGTCCATGTCGGAGACGTGCAAGTACAGGTGGGACGATACATAAAGTATCTTGGCCTTACCCTGGATGGTCGGTGGGGCTTCGAAGAACACTTCGACCGCCTGGTTCCCCGGATCGAAAAGGCAGTGGGTGCTTTGCATAGACTGCTGCCCAATCTCAATACAAATACAAAAAATACAAAAATTCTTTATTGTCACAAGTTTTTACATACTTTTATGGGCTAACTGTCACCCAAACTAAGCCAAGGCTTGTGTTTTGGGTAACAGCGGTCAGCCGAAGGAAGTAGCGCACCATAATTGCGAAAGAATATTACAGCTTTATGTGTCGCTGAGGTAGGTTTAGTGTTCTTAAGAATTTTTCTTAATCTAAGTCTATTTCTTACTTAAAACAATGTAGCACATGTGTGTCTGTTGTTATGTGTGTAGTGTGAGGGTGTGTGTTTGTATAGTATGAGTGAGTGTGAGGGTTACAATGTAAGTGTAAGTGTTGTTGTTTTTTGGACGTAATGTATGTATTATGCCAGTAAATGTTCCGTCTTCTGATAGTCGAACAATTGAAGCCATTGGGAAACTTTACTTTTGAGTTCATGTCTGTTAAGAGAAGTAATGTTTAATTGCTTGTGAATTGCGTTGTATAGCTTGCAACTTAAAGCCTTGTACTGTCTCCTTGCAAAGACGGTCTTGCATGGATGTTGAGGGCATACAGGCATTTTGCTGCGTCTGTTGGGATTGGGCAAAGGCACGCTTCGATGCTTCCTGATTATGGCTCTGAGCACAAAGAGTTGGCGAACTGTAAGGACCTTGCACTCTGAATAGAGCTGAGATGTTGGATGTCGGTATGGTTTCCTTGTCATCACTTTCAACACCGCTCTTTGTGCTCTTTCTAAGCTCAGTAGATGCGTTTTTGCGGCCCCTCCCCATACAGTGATGCAATATTGCACAATAGATTGGCAAATGGCAATGTATACAGATTTGAGTTGTTCTAGGGTTGCACTGTCTCTAAGTGTTTTAAATACATGCATGAGTCGTCTTACTCGGGAATTAACTGTGCTTATATGGTTGTCCCACCGCAAGCCACTATCCATATGTACTCCTAAATATTTAACCGATTCCGTGCGAGTGATTTCTTGGCAATTGCAATTGGTCGATGTGATACAAGTGTGGGCTTGTAAAGAAAAGCTTCGCGGTGGAGCCTTAGTTTTGTTGATGGAGAAGGGAACATATTGCGTTTTGGAGAGATTTAGGGTTAGTAGGTTGTGAGTCAACCAGTTATTCACCTTGGATAGCGCGAATTCTGCTCTCTCTTTAACTGTTTGCCAGTTCGGACCCCAAACAAATATGGCGGTGTCATCAGCATATGTGAAAATGCTAGTGTAAGGTAGGGACATTGTGCAAAGGTCGTTGATATAAAGCTGGAAGAGGGTGGGAGCCAAGACACTCCCTTGTGGAACGCCGTAAGAGACAGTCTCCTCATCACTCACGCAATCCCCAATTATAACGCGTTGTTTCCTGTTTGTCAGGTAGTCTTCAAAAATTTTGTAGCTTATGCCACGGACCCCCATCGTTTCAAGCTTGGATAGTAGGATGGGGATGGAGACTGTGTCAAATGCCTTAGATAGGTCAAGAAAGACGCATAAGCAATTATTTTTAGCGTCTAGTGTCTGAACCACAAGATTGCTTAAATCCATTACTGCGTCCTCAGTGGAGAGACCTGATCGAAAACCATACTGATTATCCGCTATAATGTGATTTTTGTCTAGGAATTTCTTTCTTCTCGGAGGACCTCGGGGGGAAGTTCGCCGCCTCTACGCGGGTGTCGTGCGATCGATGGTCCTTTACGGAGCGCCTGTTTGGTCAAGTAGACTGTCAGGCCTTCGACGCTGCAGGACTAAAGTCAACAGACTGCAGCGGAAGATGGCCATTCGTATCGCACGAGGATACCGAACGATATCATTTGAGGCGGCAACTCTCTTGGCACGCTTTCCGCCACTGGACATCTTGGCGGATATGGACGCAAAGGTCTACAAGCAGATCTCTATCATCCGCCAAAGCGGGAATAGTTTGCCAGGAACTGCACTCGTAGAACTGAGGCGACGGGAACGGCAACTCGCGCTCGACCGGTGGCGCGAGCGGTTACAGCTACCGCAATATTCGCGCAAGCGCGTTGTTGAAGCCGTTCTGCCGCACTTCGAAGCCTGGCTGAAAAGAGGGGAGCGCATCTCCTTCAGGCTCACACAGGTACTCACTGGACACGGCTGCTTCGGTGAGTACCTGAACAGAATTGGGCGAGAGAACACGGCAAATTGCCACCATTGCGGAGGCAGCCTGGATTCTGCACAACACACGCTCGAGGAGTGCCCCGCATGGGACTCCGAACAGCGGGACCTGGTTTCTAGGATCGGGCGAGACCTGTCTCTGCCAGCAGTAGTAAGGGCTATGCTGGCAAAGACAGAGAATTGGACAAAAGTAGCTTCCTTCTGTGAGACCGTGATGGCCAAGAAGGAAGCCGCCGAACGGGATCGAGAGAGGGCTGATCCTGCTCGGAGAAGGAGGCGTCGGGGAGACAACCGCCTTGACGCTTAAAACGCCGAAACCCGCCTACATATTGAGGTAGGTGGACCTTTGGGGTCGCGGGCACACAGAGCGGGGACTCTGCCTGCCCACTAAGTAACCCCAGGGAAGGCGGTGGCATAGTGGTCACGTGCTGCCGTGCATAGGACATTTAGGAGAGGCCCACTTAGTCTCCCCTGGGATGTGCCTTACAGGCGTTGCGCAGGGAGGGTTCCGGAATTGGTCCTTTAAGAGGAACCGGGACCACCCCTAGGCACAGATGGTGATCACCGGGGTGGTTTTAGTGAGGTAAAAATCCCACACTACCCGACCTCATTCCTCGGGGGTCGGGTGCCTTTTGAAGGATTCCCCCCGAAACTGGGCGGACAGACATGTGCGTGCACATATTCATGTCGCCAACTGATCCTCTTTTATTCTGTTTCTGTTTCACTAACATAGGCTAAGTTTTTTACTAACAACATATGGGCCCTGCCTGAATTAAAATGTTTGAACTTGAATTTGAAAAACAATATTTTAATATTTTATGTAACTTCAAATTTATCATTTTCGCAATTTTTCCTTTATCTGTCTGTTATAACGTTGCTTCGTACCGAATTTCAAGATTCTGAGTTGACGGGAAGTACCTTGTAGGTTTTGATTCCTTTGCGAGTGTCGAAAATTTGTTGAAAATATCGACATAATCGGCTGTATCTTTTGATTGGCTTGGCTTAGAAGTTTGATATTTTCACAGCTTAAAGGGACAATAGACCTGAGTATTTCATGTGAATTTCAGCTTGATACGTCCACGCGTTCTTGAGATAAAGGGTCTTGACAGACAGACAGACAGACGGACAACAAAGTGATCCTATAAGGGTTCCGTTTTATCCTTTTAACATAACCCTAAAAACAAATACATATACTATAATATTATTTACACAAAGCTTCCTTTTGCAGAAAAATAATAAACATCTGACTAATACAATATCCGGTCAGACTGGACGCTGACGGCAGCATATTTGGAAAAGGCCTGCAAGCAAACGACGTATTTCGTTTGCTTTAATTCCTATAAGACCACAATTAAAGTATGAGCATTTCTAGAAATAACGCAATGAAATAACACAACTTAAATTCAGTCTCTTGATTTTAATTGATTTTTGCATAAGCATGACGAGTAGGTAGTGTTTGTACTATGTTAAAGTAAAGTGTTGTAAATTGTTGAGGAATTCCCTCGACTGTCTATGGGCTTCATCATCAGCCGAGCCGTTATTGTAGACCTTCATTTAAACCTATATGTGTGTAAAGTATTCATCAATATAAATGAATTAAGTCCAAACACAAGGTAACTATTGTAAACCTTTGAGGAGTTCCCTTACCTGGCCTTTGTCTTCATCATCAGAGCTTTAATGACTAGTGGCGGCGTAGCATAGGTTGGCACCCGGGGCGACTTTCTATCGAGCACCCTCAAAATAAAGACAAATATTAGACGTGTTTACGTGACTTTATTTTGCTAAAATACTCAATGACATTATCAAAATTTACTTTAATAATCGACAATATGGATAGACTGGAAAGTCGTGTTTGGCTCATTGTAGATCTTAATGCGCACTACACACCTTCAGTTTTATCTGTACGATTTATCTGTACAGTCGAACTGTACCGATAAATCGTTAGGTGTGTAGAACAAACAGTTGAACTGTACAGTTAAACTGTGATCTAATCAAAATATGAATAGATAAATCTGTACAGATAGAACTGTACAGTTAAAACTGAGAGTGTGTAGTCGAAAACTGCGCAGTTTTGTCAGTTTTGTCGCAGCCAGCGTGAAGTGAACACGACTTATAAGTATTTTTCCTTGCGCCTCAACGAAAACTCGTCGACCATGGCCCAACGAGAATGGCTGGAAGAGTTTATACAACTATACCAATCGGAGCCTTCATTATGGAAAATCAAAAGCAAGGAATACCTTAATCGAGTAGGTACTTAAAAAAAGTTTTTCGTTTTCGTCTATTTTCTTGTAACACACAAATTATTCCTACGGTCCCTAAAGCGTCGTCTATGGAGGCCATGATGATAAAAACTGAAAGATCGTGCAGTTTACTTGAAAGTGTGTAGGCTGTATGGACCTACGATTTATCTGTACAGTTTAACTGTACAGATAAATCGTACAGATAAAACTGAAGGTGTGTAGTGCGCATTAAGTAAGATTTTATTAACTTTAATATTGAGAAACTTCTTTCGCAAGTAGCCACCGAAACACAAATAGTTAAAAAAAATGTTAGACATAGAGCTAGACTTGGAACAGAATCAGAATAGTCCCATTTTACAATAAATTTCAGAAGCATGAGGGTAGTCCATTGGATCGCTTTTTGAAGAGAAATGCTGGCGGCTTCCAATTGGCGTCTCAGCCATAAAATCTCCAAAATAATGTCCTCTGCAGAAAAGTCATCATACATTTTTGTAGGATTTGGAACTACTTATATCACGAAGTTGAAGAACTTCGTGATATAAGTAGTGAGTAGTGGGTAGAAGTGTTGACGTTAGTAGAGTTTCAGACTGAACAACGCCGAATGTTATGAGAATGTCATCCATTGCTTTGTAGCGGTGCTCTTCTTCTTCAGCCTATAGATGTCTACTGTTGGACGAAGGCCTCCCCCAAGGCTTTCCACGATGACCGGTCTTGTGCTGCCCGCATCCATCGGCTTCCCGCGACCTTCACCAGGTCGTTGGTTGTTGGGGGCCTCCCTACGCTGCGTCTTCCGGTACGTGGCCGCCACTCTAGAACCTTACTGCCCCATCGGCCATCGGTTCTACGAGCAATGTGCCCTACCCACTGCCACTTAATTTTAGCGACTCGAAGAGCTATGTCGGTGACTTTGAGAAACTTCGAGCATAGCTCTTTCCATTGCCCTTTGTGTGACTCTGAGCCTTCGTATGAGGCCCATTGCGAGCGACCACGTTTCAGTTCCGTAAGTCATCACTGGCAACACACACTGGTGAAAGACTTTAGTCTTGAGACACTGGTATCTTGGGCGACGAGAAGATGTAACGTAGCTTCCCGAACGCTGTTTTTGTTTTCGGAATTTCCCCCTTCCTCTTCTTTCAACGGAAATATCCAAGCCCTCACATTTTTCATTTGGGTAGGAAATAGCTCTTTCCACTATTTGGATACGTTGAGTTTGAAGAAAAATTTTTAGGGCCTTGATTTTTATAACACACTTTTCCAGCGATCGCCCAGATGTTTGGATATACTTTTGTGTCTGGTTAACTTCTAGAATTTCACATCAAAAAGAGAGGTAGCACAAATAACTGAAGTCACGTAAAGCTGGTAAGAGTGTGGATGCTGCTTCTGTTGTATCGACGTTTTCTCTGCTGGGATCACACATGTCATGAATGTTGATCCAAGTTTCTCAAAATTATTCTTCAGTGACTTAACAGCATCGTGATGCGCACTCCATCTTGTCTCTTCTAGTCATTTAACCGATACGCCTACACTTTGCATTAGAATTTCCCATCTATGTGTGGAAGACGAAAAGAACGTGTAAACTCTTTCTACTGTTCCGAAAAATGTTACACTTGAACTAACACTCCTAGAAGAGTGCACCCCACATAGATTTAGCGAATGATTAGCACAAGGCATAAACGAAGCTTTAGGTTTATGTTCCTTAATTATAGATTGTACACCACCATGAACTCCTGCCATGGTTGCAGCGTTATCATATCCTTGAGTCCGACAAAGATGAATGTTCAAGTTATCACTGCGCGACAGAGTTGGCATTTCTTTGTCACCGTGTTGTCACCCCTTGATGCTTGGCACCCGGGGCGGACCGCCCCCACCGCCCCCCCTTTACGCCGCCACTGTTAATGACAATCACATCTCATTTAGGTGTAAAGTTCTTATCAATATAAATTTATTAAGCACAAACACGAGGCAGCTGATGTGAATCGTTAAGGAGATCCCTCGGCTGTCTCCCGGCTCCATCATCAAGTCCGAACTTTACTAAATTGTAGTGCGTTGAAACACTTAATGAAAAAACATAGAAATGCCCTAGGCGCCCCTATGATTTTTTAAATTTCTCCTAGGTTTCCTTAGTCTTCCATCATCAGACCCTAATTTCCTTAACATGAGACTACCTTGAAGATATAATCTTTCTAATTAAAAAAAATATATGTGGCACTCGGGAACTGCCGCGGTAAAGCTATTGCATAGCATTTTTTATCAACTTATGCAATAGGGTATTTGACTAAAAAAGCCTAATTAGTCCGTCAGTCAGATTTCCAAAAAATACTCATCATCATCATCATCATTTCAGCCGAAAGACGTCCACTGCTGGATATAGGCCTCCCCCAAGGTTCTCCACGACGACCGGTCCTGCGCCTCCCGCATCCAGCGGTTTCCCGCGACCTTCACTAGGTCGTCGGTCCACCTTGTCGGGGGCCTACCGAAAAAATACTAGACACATATTTTTTCTTTTTTCATATAAAATAAATAAATATATGCGGACAAATAACACAGATTGAGTTACCCCCAAAGTAAGTTCGAGACTTGTGTTATGGGATACTAACTCAACTATACTATATTTATAATAGATACATATACAACGTGTAACAAAAAGGGTATATACATACCAAGGGTATGGCATCTTTAGATGATATCAAACGATATCAGAAGGGTTTCAACTCAAAATAAAATACTCAAAAAATTGGTACCAAATTTTCGGTTTCGTGTGTTTCTTAAAATCAAATCATAACAAACGTGGCAGCACACTACATACGTTAATAACTACTCGTTATCCGTCACGTTACTTGCTAAAATCCGATAAATGTCTTCAATATCTCTGTGCGACTAGTATGATAGTAGCCTATCACAGGCGGTGTTTTTCCTCATAACTTCCTAACATAAAGGGATAGGATTAAAAAACCTTCAAATATCGTTTGATATCATGTAAAGATGCCATGCCTTTCTTATGTATATACCCTTTATGTTACACGTTGTATAGATAAACATCCAAGACCCAGGCCAATCAGGAAAAGATCGTTTTCCATCATGACCTGGCCGGGGATCGAACCCGGGGCCTCCACGTCGCAGGCAGGCGTGTTGACCGCTGCGCCACGGAGGACGACAACGACGGACGGATATAAACAAAAAATGAATACGACACAGTGCTTTGAAAACTCGTGTGACGTCACTGCACGCTACACTTTTTAGCGGCCAGTGACGTCACCAGCCATCACTCCTGATCTTTGATGCCTATTATATTTGTCAATTTTTATTGATTTGATAAAACAAAATATACGAAATGTAAAACGTATATAGTAAACCTATCCAATATTTTTCTATAATCTGAATGACGGACTAATTAGTTTTTTTTAGTCAAATACCCTATTATTTATATTATAGTAAAGTTATCCGCAAACAAACATAAAAAAACATATAACCTCCTCCCTTTTGAAATCGGTTAAAAAAACGAACACCAAAATGAACATCAATAACAGAAACACTTTATGATAGTATTATACTCTATGCGATATGCGGTGCGTGAGCGAGCAAGCAGATGCTTTCTCGCTCACGCGCCGACCGCTATGCTAGCGGACCGCGCGATGACGAACGACACTGGTTCCCCCTTCGAGAGCTTGTGGCATACTGAATCTCAATAGCTCGGGCAAGAGAAATGATGGGGAATACGCTCAGATTGTTGAATAAAATTTTTGTTTAGGTCGTTTTAAAAAAATATTTCTACAATAATGTTCGTCATGAAATTGCCTATCCATTAGTGTAAGAACGAAATCTTAATAATGCTTACTTTTCGAGGAGAACACGTACACATTTGTGCACGTTTTTGATAATTATTTCTCTTGACAGAGGTTTCGTTGTGAAGGAATTATTTAAACATTATGCTTAGTAAAAAAAAAAAAATCTACAATTTTGGAGCCAAGATTATGGAGAAAATTTATGTATTTTTAATAAGTTGATATTTCTTTTGGATAAAGAGTAGATAGCTCCGAAAAACTACATAAAAACGGCCTGCGGTGTGTTTTTCCTCTGGAGCCGCCCAATAACATTAAGCTGTCACTCAACTCATCAGCCGTTAAATAACTACAGGTAAGTCTATTTTGCGTTACTTTAATTCTACAATTCTTACTAGTAAGAATCTTTAGCTTTACTAGTAAGAATAAGTAGCTTTGACGTAGGCTTTTGTGACGATTCGTGTCATTCATTAGTTTGTATAACTGTACTGTACAACGACTATCGAACTCATGTCAAATTTTCTAATGACTCCAGAGCTAGACGAACGTAACCAGTCTTACTAGCTTGGCAGTGCAGAATTGAATACCGTATTGGTGGGGCCAGAGCACTTATCGGTAAACTAATCTGCTTCGGGGAATGTGATACTCGTCCTAGAGTGATACGCTTTGTAAGGCGAGTATTTTCAGGTACAAATCCCAACCTACAGGATTATACGACCCGTGTCAGGGAGCACATCGACTTCCTGAAGCAGAAAATGTACGGTACACCCAGAATCGCACTTTCTAAAACAATGAAAGGTGGGTTTATCGACCAGACCAAGGTGGCTGACACTTACCTACTGGATGACGATGCCATGTGTTCATTCTGGCGCAGTATCTGTTTGGTGCCTGTCGCTTTTTTAGATCAAATGGTTTTCAAGGTTGCACGCTCGCTTGAGTCTGGTTCGCTACCTCAGTTCCTAACAACTAGAGTAACCCACCTGCTCCGTAAATCAGGTAGCACTGCGGAACCCAAAAATTATAGGCCGATCACTTGTTTACCGACCATCTTTAAAGTTCTTACATCAAATTTTAAAGTTAAAATTAACAAACATATTAACAGCAACTCATCATGTCTGCCTCTCAAAATGGATGTAGGAGCGGCTCCCGCGGTACTAAGGAGCTACTCCTTAATAACATGGCCATTACCCAACAAGTTCGTCGTTCCCAAAAGGATCTATCGACATGTTGAATAGTTCTTTTTTTTATATTGCCTTTCACGGACACCAGCTCCTCACATATTAACAAATACTAGACTGAGTAATTGTACGGTTTTAGCTATAAACAAAACACTGTGAGGAGAAATAAATGAATAATAATTATTATTATTATATAATAAGGCCTATTATGACTTGGTGCCACATACAAGGCTCGTGCAGGTGATGGAGTTCTATAAAGTTGATGCAACTCTGCACACCATCTTGATGACGTGTATGGCTAATGGAGGACGATCCTTCGCTATCCTGGATATCGAGATATTCATAGGAATAGCGATTCGAGCCAGGTCTATTCCAGGGCGATACTTTGAGTCCACTTTGATTTTGCTTAGCGTTGAATCCTCTAAGTACACTGCTGGAGAATACACGTCTAGACTATCGGCTGAGGAGAGGTGGTCAGGTTATATCGCACCTCCTTTACATGACTTTATTTCTATGAGTTTGGACGAAAGAAACGGTGTTGTTTCTAAGAATAAATTATGTATTCACTGTTTTAAACCAGGTCACCGGGCTTATAACTGCAAATCATTCGGTTGCAAAATTTGTAAATATAAACATAACGTATTATTACATAGAAATGGACCTCAATCCGAAGACACTAGTAAAACGGTTAGTTCGAATCAAGACATCACTACGGTTACGTCACATTCGACGCCGGCAGTCGGAGTTGTGGCTGGATGCGAACTGCGAACTACTCGGCTGCCGGCCGCCGCGAGCTGCGCTGTACCTACGCGGTATCGCGGTATGGGCCGCTCGGCGCGGAACCGGTTTCCTTGTCAACAGTTGCTACTCAATACATTCTTTTGTCGACCGCGCTCGTTAAAGTTTAAAAACTTTAAAGCGAAAGCAAAAATAAGTAGGTATTATGTAGCACGCGTTACGCGTATTGTTAGATTCAGGTAATCAAATATCATTAGTAACAGAAAGTTTTTGTAAGAAACTGGGATTACCTTGTAAACGGATAGATCATAACTTTAATATTAATGGTATAGGAAATAGTAAATTACAATTAGTAGAAAGTAGTAATTTTATTTAATATTTTTAGCCAATTTGTTTTGGGAACTTCTAACCGGCCAACAAGTAAAATTGCCTTTCCATACATCTCCGTCTGTATTGGGAGACTCCTGTGTGAAGGCTAAATCTCGTTTGTTAAATTTGGAGAAAAGGTTTAAAAAGCAATCTAACGTAAAAGGTAGTTATGTTATAAATGAAATAAAAACAATGTGACAACAACATATTTTTATGAGGGTATCCTCATAAAAAATATGAACATGTGTTGTGTAAAAATGTATTGAATATTGAAATTAATATTTTTTCTGATGCGTCAGCCTGTGCATATGGGTCATGTGTTTATGTGCGTTCGATTAATCAGAATGGAGAAATTTATGTACAGTTACTTTGTTCTAAATCAAGGATCGCCCCATTAAAAAAAGCATATATACGGTCAAATTGAGTAACCTCCTCCTTTTTGAAATCGGTTAAAAAATATTAACAATTCCTAAGTTCGAGTTAGGCGGCGCGCTGTTGTCCGCCGAGTTAGGTAATAAGGTAACTCACTCCTTAGTCCTTACGATGTACCTACTATTTCTCGATTTGATTACTGGACAGACTCGATGATAGTGCTTGGTTGGTTGCGTACATCGCGTGCTACTCCAAAGCAATCAAAGGTATTTGTTGAAAATCGAGTAAATAAAATTAATTGTTTAACTAAGAGCTGTGAATGGTGATACATGCCAACCGAACACAATCCAGCTGATTATATTTCTCGTGGAGTAGATCAGATGAATAATAAAGTACAAACTTTTTGGTGGAATGGTCCTCAGTTTTTATCCTTATCTGAATCTCATTGGCCTAATGTGGGTAACCACAAGCTAGACAGTACTACGTTACCATAAATGAAGCATGTAGGCTCATTAGTAAAATGTGTGAACGCAAACATGTTAATTGAATTTGAACGTTATTCAAAACTGAATAAGATACAACGTACAATGGCTAAGTCGCTTACATACTATACAAGTCTTAACTACACTCCTAGCCACCTTTCTTGCATTCACAACCCAATAATTTTCCCTTACGGCTGATAATAATAACTGAGGACCCGCATGAAACAACTTGTTATGTTCATTTTCAAAGATAAGCTTCGTTAAGCTATGTTTATAATCTAAAACTAAAGAATGTGTTCTTTCATACAAGAGAGGCGAGTTGCTAAGGCAACCTCCTACACGTATTACATTAAATTGCGAATCCAAAAAGGGGCTAAGTGATAAAATTCTTCTCTTCTTATGTAACGGTTTACCTACTATTCAATAACCTATTATATTCATCACTAAATTAATCTAACTGCGCAAACTTAACCAATAACATTAAGCTGTCACTCAACTCATCAGCCGTTAAATAACTACAGGTAAGTCTATTTTGCGTTATTTTAATTCTACAATTCTTAGTTAAGTAAGAATTGTAGAATTAAAGAAACAACACCGTTTCTTTCCTCCAAACTCATAGAAATAAACCTGAAAGATTCAAATAGGCGATGATCTTAATTACAAATGACACAATTATTATTAAAATTACGGTTACTTCGTATTACTTGGCCTCGTCCCTTCCAATACATCTAAGTAAGAACTTAAAAAACTCATCGAGGGTAGGAACTTCTCCTATTCTGCTTTATGTTCCTCCCACCTTAATCTACTTGTTACATTATCCAGTTTATTTACGGTTAAATGGATAATTATAGTATCCCAATGATCTATAGGTTGGTCTAACGTCTTTCAACCTCTTAAATTCCTAGTTACATTATCAATCATAAGACGCAGTGACTTATCAGACTCCTTATTTATGCTTTCCATTTAAATAATGACTTCATATGATTGCTTATAAGAAGACGTTTATTGTTATACCTTTCACATAATAAGTCCCACGCTACACGATAGTTATCAGAACTAAAAGTTAAGGATTTAATTATGTATTAAAGCGGAGCTACCCACTAATGACGATCGGAAGTAATGGAACTTATTTATTGTTGCAATCATTGAATGGTTGCAATACAATCATTTTCTCAAATGTGTCTCTGTGTTCTAACCATTGACTATAAGTAATAATTACCATCGAATGTTGGTAATTTAATCGTGGGTAATTTTATTGAACCTGAAAACGAATCCGCACCTTCGAAACTACCCCTCTGCTTTATAATTGTATGGCTTTTCCTTCTAATGTTATATTTTTCTCTATTTTTAACCGACTTCAAAAAGGACTCAATTCGAACGTATAAATGTTTTTTTTTTTATGTTTGTTCGCGCATAACTTCGTCGTTTATGAACCAATTTTGATAATTCTTTTTCTGTTGGAAAGAAGACATTCCCAAGGTGGTCCCATGATAAGGATATTAGGGTTTGATGGTGGAAGACCAGAGAAATCAAAGGAAACTTTCAAAAATTGTAGGGACGGCTAGTGCATTTGTATGTTTTTTCGTTATTTAGTGGTATTTTAAAGCACTACAATTTAATAAGAGTCTGGAGTAGATCTGATGATGGAACCAGGAGAGAGGCGAGGGAACTCCTCAACGATTCACAACAGCAATCTTGTGTTTGTGCTTGATTAATTTGTATTGATCAGAACCTTACGTCTAGATAGGTTGTGACTGTCATTAGGGAGCTGATGATGAAGACAAAGGCCAGTTTGGGGAACTCCTCAACAATTTACAGTAATTAATTATCTACCTTGTGTTTGGAATCTGGGTAAATGTGGGTTATAACGAAACGGAAGTCTGCAGTAGATCCGATAATAAAAACTATATACACAGTTGAGGGAAGTCCTCAACAATTTACAGCATTGAAGTTTAACATAGGATAACCACTGCTACTCGCCATCAGCATGGCGAGTAGCAGTGGTTGTCCTACGTTCCTAATCGTGTCATCTCTAGCAATGCTCATACATTCAGTCCGGTCCCAGAGAAATTTTATAAAGTCGGTTCAGTAGTCTGGTGTTTAAACCTAAATTACGAGTAAAGATTCAATAAAAAAAGGCATCATTTGCTTGCTAGCCTATTCTCAACTATGTTGGCGGCAGCGTCCAGTCTGACCGGATGCAGCTGAACAGTGCTTTTGCAACTAAAAATTGTAAAATAAAAACTTTTTACAAAAAAAAAACCAAAGACACCATGACCATGAACATGTATATTCATTTTGACACCGACTTCCGAAATTAGATATTTTTCACTTTGTAGTGTGTGACCTTGAGAAATCAATAAATAAAATTGACCTTCAATCTCGGAACGAATCTTCATTTGCTCCTCTGGATTTTCCGATTCTATTTCAATTTCAGATTGTAAGTCATCGAAAGTGGCGAAACATACTTCTAGTTTAGATAATCTTAACCTTAACTCGGATATTTGCTGATCTGTTAAGTTCTCTAAATTCGTAATATCCTCTATGTAACCTTTAAAAATTGTTAATCTACCCTTTATATAACTTCTCTTTTTTAATTGATCTGCAAGTTTCGGACGCTTGAGACATTTATTTATTTATATATTCTTTATTGTACACCAAACAAATATCGAACAAAACAATCAACACAAAAAAAAAAACATACAATGGGCGGCCTTATCGCTAATGCGACATTGTTTATAATACGACCAATCCTACGTTGTGTTAATTGAATTAATTGCAATTGGATATTAGGAAATTTACTAACACTTTGACAAATAAAATTCCTACTGCACACAATTAAAATAAGGAGGTAGGTAGGAAGGAAAAAATAGAACGGGAACGCTTATGGCGTTTGGAAATTCTTTGATATACTCTCTCTTTCCTTTATCATTGTATTCCTTTACTTTGTCCTTCAATTATGGGCTTTTTGTTTATCAATATCCTGGTCACGGTACCAAAAAAAGTCTAGACTGTTGGTGTGTTATGTCTGTGTTGATAGGATGCTAAAATAGATACTCGGAGACTGATTATTGACTTTTATTGTACGTATGTACTTTTACAATTTTGATTTAAATATACGAGGCAACTATACAATGCAAAGCTAGTAACTGATAAAATGCCAATTCGGGTAGTGCAGTTTCATAATGTCGTGTACTGTGCGTCGGGTTTGTAAACGCGGCTGATTGTTTAGCCAAACTCCGCATACGTGACAAGGATGGATCCCAACAAAAGACAAATACAAGTTTTGATACAGTTAATATTTTTTTAGTTCAACGATCGTAGTTATTGTAGTAATTGAAAAATTAAATATCAGTTTGAATAGCAGATTTTCAAACGTTAAATCAGTGTGTAGGTTACCTACCTATAATTCCAGCTTCCTCATGTGTAATCCATACTAATCCATCCTGAGAAAGGACATAAGCTACCTTTGATTGAAAAAAATATTGATGTTCCCGAGGGAAATCTAAAAAGCGCGATATAACCGAATTCCACGCGGGCGAAGCCGCGGGCGGAAAGCTAGTAAGTAGTATAATTCTACCCATACCAACATTTTAAGCAGAATAGCAGCAATCAAAGTTCCCAGTCTTAATTTAGCTGCCACAAAAACTTCGTTAATATGAGACGTTTAAAATAGTACTTATGTGTTAGCTGGTGTGACGTCATTCCAGCTTTCTCATTCAATTCAGGCAAACCAGTAAGGTTAGGGTTTTGGACTACAGTCATAAAAATTAGGCATAGCAAGGGAGGACATATTGACCGATGATACTTAAAATGTATTGAAACTACGATCAAAGACGTATGTGTAAGCTATAGTGATGTCACCCCAGCTGCTCATGTCACTCATCCAAACGAAAGAAGATGTGATTATATTTTATAACTCAAATATAATGGCAGAAATGTTACAAAGCTCTGGTCATAATACTCTATGAGTTATTAAACCAATAAATATGTGTAAGGTGGACAGAGAGATGATGACGAGGATGAGACCGAGCTTGTTAGACAGCTGGGACCAGCAGCTTACGGGTGTGTGTGATTATGTATTTATATCATAAAAATTAAAGCATAATAGCTGCCATAGCCCGCACTTGTCCGTCAACCTTGTCGTTTCCACATTATAAAAAAAATAACAGTTCTCGCAATATCGCTACCCATGAAGCCTTTTCTCGGTGGTAGGCAACAACATCAGCCGCCGGCATAAGTTACCACCCACCAGACAAAGTCTTGCCGCCAAGCGATTCGTCGTATTCCGGCATGATGTCTGGTGAAGCCGTACGGTGGACGGGTCTGAGCAGTTGAGTTGCGATGTGTGCTGGGTACGATGTGCCTAATGTTGTTGTGTCGGGAGTTTGGTCGTGGAGGGTCTCCAGATCATCCTCTAGCGCAGCATCGTTGGTCGTGTTGTTGGGTTAAACATTGCATCATCTCGCTCAACTGCCGTCTTCCTTCCTATTCACTGAAATTTTTTGAGTGAATAGGCTTATAAGCTAGTGCGCTTTACCATCAACGATTGCATCACTGCTTACCATCAGGCGGGATTGCAGTCAAGCACTAGTTAATAAGTATTAAAAAAAAAAAAAAAAGCCTGCGGAGTTTCACTACGTAATTATTTATTTACTCGGTGGTAGGCCATAACATCAGCTGCCGGCAGAAGTTACCACCTACCAGACAAAGTCTTGCCGCCAAGCGATTCGTCGTGTTGACATGCATGATGTCTGGTGAAGCCGTACGGAGGACGGGTCTGAGCAGTTGTGTTGCGATTTGTGGCGGGTACGATGCGCCAAATGTTGTTGTGTCGGGAGTTTGGTCGTGGAAAGTCTCCAGATCAATCTCCCTCTAGCGCAGCATCATTTGGTCGTGTTGGTCTTGGGTTTAACATTGCATCACCTCGCTCAACTGCCGTCATCCTTCCTATTCCTAAGTTTTTTAAGTGAATAGGCTTAATAAACTAGTGCGCTTTACCATCAACGATTGCATCACTGCTTACCATCAGGCGGGATTGCAGTCAAGCACTAGTTTATATATATTTATAAAATAAAAATTATTGTTGGGAGATAATAATAATTTGTTCGATTATATGACGATTATATTAGTATTAAATGTAGCCCACCTTCCGGTTAGAATCTATAAAAAACAAAATCTTAACATTGGTAGGTACCTACCTAATAAATAGAAATCGTATCGCTAATACCTACTATTGGGTATATAGTTGGCAATGTTGGCATAGCACTTTTATTTTTAGAGTTTACACAGATAAGAGCCGTAGGTAGGTGATTGTTGGGATATTAAAGCATATTGTTGTGTAGTAACCAGGAAAATAAGGTCCGTTTAATTATTTATTATACCTACCTACGTATAAAATAAAATGTACGTATACTATAGGTACCTACATATTTATTTAAATCTAATCAGTTCATTATAATGAAGTAGGTATACCTACATTGGTAAAGGTACCCTAAGGTCAGCAACTACTCGTGAACGGAAGGTAGGCAAACTACTTACATGTAAAACAAATTACAATGCATACATACTTAACCTGACCAGACGTCCCGTTTTGAACGGGACATACCCTTTTTATATTTAAGAGTCCCGGTGTCCCAAAACGAATGCTGGAATGCAATATTGTCCCGTTTTCAGAAACCAGGCAAAAATTTGAGTTTCAAGCGACCATTCACTTTTAGTTCTAACGATGATATTAAAAATTTAAAAAACGTGAAGAGTTTTATTTTTCCAAGATTTTGGTTTTGCAATCATCACCTGTATTAAAGCCAATTTTTGATCTTCTGATAAATATAACTAAGTACCGAAATTTTTCGGGTACCCTTATTTTTGGATTCGTAACTAATAAGCCAACTAGCTTTTTCTGAATAAAACTACATATTGACGTAAATAAACCAATGTCCCGTTTTGAGTTGAAGAATAAATGGTCACGTTATACATACTAAACATAAACAACATCATGCCTTGTTTTTTTGAAGGACTGGGCAGAGGCGACAAACACAGACATTCCCCCAAATCAAAACAAAGCCTTAAAATCCCCCTAAATTAAGAAAGGCTTTGATTTTAGAATAATAGATATTACCGTGTGCTGGAGTCCCGTTTTGGGATTTTGCTGAAACACATCTTTCCGTGACTATTAGCGCTTTTCAAGGCACTTTACTTACATCTTATTTTATCTGACTGAGTCTTCTTCTACAGGACTTGTTTTCGTTCTAGAAATTTCAACCTACAGAACAATCCCCGCGGACGGCCGGAGACCAAAGTTGACAATGAAGAATTGAAGGTTATTGTGGAAGCGGATCCATCTCAAACTACGTCAGAGTTAGCTGCAGGCTGCGGTGTTAGTGATAAAACTGTTTTAATCCACTTGAAACAAATTGGGAAGATAAAAAAGCTCGAAAGGTGGGTACCTCATGAATTGAGTGAAGCATACCGACAAACGTATAATCCTGTCTGTACTTCAAAAATACAGAGCCCCAGAACCTCGACCTGCAGTGAGAACATCTAGAAGTTATTCGTAAGTAAAGAATCTGTAGTGAGTAAGGATCTTAAAGATTCTTTTCATGTTTATATAAACCGACTGAGTATAGTATAGAGTGTAATATAGAGTAGTATAGAGTGTAGACACTGGTAGTAGGTACCATAGCATAAAATTTTGTACATTGTAGCTGGACTTATCGTGTGCTTGGTCAGAGCTACTCTCTGATAGTGATGATGAGATAGATAATAGTATGGGATTTGTTTGCTGCTTTAATTGCATAGTAAAGAAAGGAGGTTTCGAAAAATAAAGTTCAACTGTCTCTTAATAATTAAATTCACAAAACAACCGGACAGAACTTCTAATGTACAGACGACGCACACAAAGCTACTACAATCGGTCAGATTTCTCTAGTAGATTTTCAACTTTATCTCTAAAGTACAAAGGCTTAAGGTTGATTGGGAATATTTGACAGTTTTTGGTGGCTTGACCTGCTGCCGTCCGTACATTTAAAAACAAGTTAATACGGCTGACCAATTAGAAACCAAGGTACCCTCTTATGTAGGTACTGATTATCTATTCAATTTTATAATTTTGGTTATAACGTATTTGTTTTATGTTGTAAGTATTACTAAGGTGTAATATCCATACTAATATTATAAATGCGAAAGTAACTCTGTCTGTCTGTTACGCTTTCCCGCTTAAACCTCTCAACCGATTTTGATGATATTTGGCACAATCTTTGGACCTTGAGTAAGGACATAGGCTACCTTTTATCCCGGAAAATTTTGACATTCCCGAGGGAAATCTAAAAAGCGCGATATAACCGAACTCCACGCGGGCGAAGCCGCGGCCGGAAAGCTAGTATTTAAATAAATGTTCAGTTATGCTTGTGTTTTCTTGATTTATAAGTAGTAGGTAGTTGTATTTTATACTTTATAAGTTTACTTAATATTTCATATTGTGTTGTTAGGGGGGTTATGTATAACTTACATTCTGCATTTCTGCATAACATAATCCTATACTTTTGTTTTATAAATATTCATACTCTTGCACTCCTTGATTTCATTTGGCAGTTTGTTATATAATTGGATAAAGGGATTTAAAAATTTTAAATCATTGTGTGGAAATCAAGGCAACGAACAATCTAAGTAATAGTTTTCAACAATTAACGGTGTTTGTGTACAAAACCCATACTTGCTTTATATGACCCTGCATGCGTGTAGATCGGGTATTGCAGGGATTTTGTTACAAAAACAAACTGATCATTCACTACGCTCAGTTAGGTATTTTATTAGGCTAACTAGTAAGGAAGAAAGCGCGTATCATAGTTAAAACTTTAAACGCTCGCCGTGGTCGAATCATTGCGTCGATTTAGGGTGTACATCGTAGGTAAACATGTAAGTAGACGCTTTAAGTAGGAACAGTTGATACTGTGAATGTCAAGCGCCTTGTAGTGTCAGACTGGTTCTATACGGTCAAGTACCAGGATGACAAGTTAAAGCGAATCATTGATCTACTTGAAAGTTAACACAGCCTTCTCCCGTTGCGGGAGCAATCTTGTTTCAGGACGGCCGACTGTTACGCCACACCGCCTCAGCCGATCACATCGCGCCACCCTAGCCAGCCAATAACAGCCGATCACATCACGCCACCCTAGCCAGCCAATAACAGCCGATCACAGCACGTTACTCTAGCCCGCCAACTGAGCCAACCACAGCCAAGTCAAGCCACCACCGTAGCCGGATGCCTCCCGTGGGGGAAATGCCATAAAAGGCTTGCGAGCTCACTTGTCGCCCATTATTATTGCTGCGATTACACGACCAAGCTCTGTTCTTCTGATAACTCTGTTCGATTGTATATTGATTGAAACTTTTATTAAATCAGTATTATTATAATTAAAATAGTTTATTCATTTATGCCCTTTTTTTCTCTTTATTTAGTTTAGGGACTTTTACACGAATGTGTATGCCAGTCCCATCGTAACTAATCCAAAAAACTTAAGTAAACCTTACCCTAATAACATTAACTTAATCTTTATTTAACAAATAGGTATAAAAACTTTATAAGCGGCCTCTGAAGTAGGTGTGGACAATATAAGTATGATGGAAAGTACCAACATCATACTTATCTATTTACTTCCAACTCTTTAAACAATTTTTCTCTTTCAGACTGCAATCTAACATATTCCGTCAATAAGTGAAAAACCATCCTCCGGCGTTGCGCACACCTCACAGTTTGGTGAATTAATCAGTTTCATTAAAAATCTAAACTTATTGAACGGCATGTGTCCAGATCGCAGTCTGTGAGCGATCACCACCAGCCGTTTACTTAACTTTGTGTTATAAAACCATGGTACCTATATAAGGAGGCTCCGATACTATAGATCTATACCAAATTCCTTTCGACATCGATCTTTCGTCAAAATATTCTTTCCACAGTCCATAGCACTTGTGTTTATATTTAGGCAATATTTCCAGATAATCGGTTTTAATATGTTTCCTTTCCCTCATCTATCCCTACCTGTGCCAAACGATCCGCCTCCTCATTACCCTGTAAGCCTATGTGTGACGGAGCCCATTGCAACCTCAGATCGAACCCGTTATTCCTTAACTTATATATCTTTGACAAAATACCATATGCTATCGGTGTACCTCTGCACCCAGAGGCACATCGAGCAATATATTGCAGCGCGCTCTTGCTGTCTACACAGATTACTGCTTTATTTTTGGTGATCTGTGATTCTGAGATTGCAAAGAGTTCCAGAGACATAACCGACACATAGTTCATTATTTTAAAACAATTATTGCTGTCATTTTGCGGTCTCGAGGAATCGTAGTAAGCTGCGCCATTTCCGTTAACGCTTTTAGACCCATCAGTATATATAATAACCATAATATTTTTCTCTTAGTTCCCTCAACACTTCTCTTTTTATAAAATTAGGTTCGTAAGTATTTATAGGTTTTCAATTTATTCTAAATCAATCACAATTGTATTTTGACATGTACATTTGAAGGTAGTCGTCTCGCAATTACTGTGGTTGTCTCCACATTTTGGGCAGCGTATTATCTTTGTTGGGCATGCCTTTAATAAATGTGCGAAACGCCAACCGGAAACATATAGGGTTCCACTTTAAATTTACACCCATAAATATTCACATAACCGGGTAACCTTGAACTTTTGAAACAGATACGTACAGATTCACTGTCTACCCACTCCCTTGAAATGTTCCATACTCTGCAAAATTTCATACACGTCTAGGTATATTATATCCAAGTCTATTTGTTTGATAACTCCATAGGATAGATTTATTTCATCTACAAATTGACATCTATACCCCAGATTATGAAAATTTTGACACTTAACTAAATTTCATTTCTCATTTCGACATTTAAAACATCTTAATAATGCTTGAAGCCTTTGCCTTACAGGGGGACTTTACGTAATGACTTGCTACATGGGTACGTAAAACACCGTATTTACCGAGTAATAATGCTAATTTATCTTATCCCATTGATATAATATTAAACAGATATGATATGCTCTAACAAATTAACCAAAATAAATGTGCCGATCGGAGCAGCAGCACACACATGCATTTTTTTCATTCTGCGTACATTTCACACGGTGGGACAGTGTGAGTGAGATGGGGCGCAATCTAAAGCATAGAGAAGAAAAAGATGGCTAGTGTTTTTCGTTTGCGCTTAAATAGAATCGACGAAAACTAAAGCGACTTGCTGGACTTACCTCCTTTTGTACGTTTCATTTTCAGTGCGCTAGTGACGTATCTACCTTAGTTTAATATTATATCAATGTCTTATCCTTTATAGACAGTGGCGCCGATTCCCTGGTTCACAAACTAATTTTAAGTTCAATGCATCTTTTTCTTTCTATTTCATTAAGAAAAGGATAGAAGATAACATTTTATTTTAATCTTCTCAATTCAAGATATTCCAGAGTTTAGACGCGATTATAAACATAGACATATATGTACAGACGACAGCACATCAAGCTACTCTCTACAAACTGTCAGATTTTTTTATCCGATTTTCTACTTTGTCTTCAAAGCATTAAGGCTCAAAGTTGATTGAGAATATCTGACAGCTGTTATAGTACTCGTGTCTGACAGTTTCGGGTAGCTTGACCTGCTATAGTTCGTACTAATGTGATGATTATAAACATGGCGACCAAAATTACATCAATTTATGTCTGTGGACTAATTTGGCAGGCTAAACTAACATTTTATCTTCTAATCCATACTAATATTATAAATGCGAAAGTAACTCTGTCTGTATGTTACGCTTTCCCGCTTAAACCTCTCAACCGATTTTGATGAAATTTGGCACAGACAATCTTTAGACCCTGAGAAAAAACATAGGCTACCTTTTATCCCGGAAAAATTTGACGTTCCCGAGGGAAATCTAAAAAGCGCGATATAACCGAACTCCACGCGGGCGAAGCCGCGGGCGGAAAGCTAGTGAAATATAAAGAAAAAGATGCACTGAACTTAAATTTAATTTAGTTCGTGTACCTACAGGGGAATCGGGACCAATGTTAACTTCTATACTAAAAGGATGTTCTGGCGACTGCTTTTACAAAGCAGCCTGTAACAATCAGTTAATCAAGTGTCGCCTAATAGTCAGTGACGGATTAACACTACTTGATGCCCTAAGCAATCCACGCCTGTGGGCCCCCCTATCCGTATGTGCAGGTCAACTAGGATCGGTCTTTAAACCTTTACCGCCTAAAACATTAGTTTTTTGTAAAATAAGATGATGAGATGTAACGTACCTTAGAAGTACTCCACTTCTAAGGTACGTTACATCTCATCATCTTTGCGACAACAATAAAAACCAAAGCATAATTTATATAATTTATTGAAATGCGCCTTGGGGCTTTTTCGGGCATTGAATTCGCGTAAGATAGTATTAACGTGTAATGTTTTTAACATATCGGCGGACTCTATGTATAATATCGATATATTATCGAGCCTTTCTTGTATCATAAGTATTTTTCCTTTTTTTTTAAATAATAAGCGATAAAAATATACGCAGGGAGCTGTTTCCATATTAGGGAAAGCTGATTCAATTTTATCATCATGTATTATTTTATACAATTGTGCGTGAGTTTGATGTAAACTTGTGCGAGCCGAATCACTGGGTCTGGAACATATTTTACTTATGACATATGAATGAAACTATTGAATTTCTGTTATTAATTCGGTCTTATGGATATGTGTTTACTAGATTTGTACTGTGCTGACTATATTCTGCAGTTTAATCGAGACACATAATTTTATTAGCTTCGGGTATTTTATTCAAGAATGAGAATTTGTCTGCTGTTTCTTTGTATATCTCTCCTCTTTTTCGCACTTCTGCATTTAATTTATCAATGATGCTATAATAACACGTTATTTTGAATTGTTCTCTTGGGCTGAAACTTACTTCAGGAGCTGAACCATCATTGGACATTTTGTTTCTTCGTGTTTGACGGGTGTCTTTGTATTCCACATCTGGTAGCGTTTCTTTTGCGCGGGCTTCAAAAGAATCAAAGTCGCACCGCACAATCCGGTACATTAGAATTGCTGAATGCACTAGCGGGCAGTGAGTGGGCAAGCGGGGGCGGGGTTATGACTCTAGCTCGGACTATATGTCAACTTAAAACGCGCGAATTTTCAAATTAGTTCTAGAATCTTTTTTTGGTGTGGTTTTTCGTGACGTGAGAGTGAGACGTGATTCGTGATGCCCTAAGGACGGACTTTTTTTGTGCTTCTTCTGGTGCCCCCCAGACGTGATGCCCTAGGCAATTGCTTATTTTGATTATGGGTTAATCAAAATAAGCAATTGCAATTGATCAACTATTAGTAATAGTTGATCACTAGTTTGCAGCATTTTGCGCCTGTGATGTTAGGCTGCTTCCTGCTATTTTTTTGTAAACACACAAACTAAACTAATTTTAAGTACAGTGCATCTTTTCGCAGGTCCTCACAGGGCACGGTTGTTTCGGGAGGTTCCTGTTCCGGATAAGGCGGGAGGAAACGCCAGGGTGTCACCATTGTGTGGATCGCCCTGAAGATACGGTGGAGGTCTGCCCGGCTCTGGTCCGAAGCGAGAGTGCATGGCAGGCCGTCACCTCCTTCTGCGAAGCAGTGATGCTGGCAAAGGAGGAGGCGGAGCGCGTGAGGGAGCGGGAACCCCAGCGCCCTCACGCCACTGGCCGCCGCATTCTCCCTGGTCGGGAGAAAACATCGAACTCCCGGCCACCGTAAGCGCGGACCTGCGGACGGTGAGCAGAGGGCAGCTCGATATATTCAACTTACAGTAACTATAAATTATACGAAAATAAAATAATAAAAATAATATATTATTTAATTACACATGTATGTACTTACCTACTCTGCAACTCAGATTATACCATAAAATATACACAGTATTTGAGGTTCATAATTACACAATTAGAGAGGACTGATATTTATCTTCTGTCCTTTTATTAATGTAATACAAAGAATAAGATGCATTGAATTTAAAGGAGATGTTTCATTTTGGGCCACCACTATGTACGCTATATAGATAAAAAATAGAAGATTTTCATAAAAATACAACTTAATTAATATGAATAAAAATACAAGTACATATTATTAATTATTTGAAACGTTTTTTAGTGAGATAACCCTTTATTAAGGTAGCCATGACGCTTTTTATGACGTTTGATTGGCGACTTTGACAGTTTTACTTTCCCGTTGTGTTCGTGCCGAGTGTTGATTTGAGCTGATTGTGTTTATTTTATGGGCCGTATGTTCAGAATTCATGTCTTTTTTTTTCGCAGTCATATGGTAGATAATATAGACACGATAGCCTTAGATACATGACACGTCAATAAAATGTCACTGGCAAAATCTTATTTCGCTTATTGCTGACCACCATATTTATTAGTAGTTGTGTTGCACTCCTTGGCCGAGTTAAATTGAATCTATATAAAAACTAAGCCAAAATATAGGAAATTAACATTAAAAACAGTTAACTATACCCAGTATTAAGTGTACAATGTGCTGGCCCAGGCTCCATACATTTCTGAAACATCTCCTTTAGTTGTGAAGAAGGGAATCTGGACCACTGGTACCTACATGAATTAATATAGTGATTTCAAAAACATATTGTAATAAAACAAAGTGCAAATCTCTAAGTACTATATTCGTTAAAGTACAATTTCTTACAAACTAAGCGTATATTTAAATCACGCAATGGAGGCACTGTATTGTCTTCCAACTCTTCTGGGGATGTCACGTGACAGTGTTTAACACACTTATTTGCATCAGTACAAATGCAACTTTCCAGTAAATTATTGTTAGTCTCATTTGTTTCGCACGTATAATGAGAGTGAGGGTCGCTTATTGTGTTTATACTATCAATATTGGCTGTTAACATTAAGTTAGAACTAGGATATATTAAAAAAGCAAATATTGTTAAGGCAACTAAGCATTGTACGGGAATGGCTGTGGACCAATATTTTTGAGGATAATAATAGATATTAAAATAGTGCAGGTAAGAATCTGGTGTGATTGCCCATATGCAATAAATAAATAACATTGTTTTGTTAAATAAATACATGAAAAATCCATATAAAGATCTTGCTGGAGTTGGGGCAGGCGTGTGCTCTGGCATTTTTAAAACCTTTATTCTGTTTCTAAAACTGCTCAATTGTTTTAAGAATTAGTAAAATGTTTTGGATTAACCCATTTACTGCTACCCGAAGCTTTCTCAGATCCCCTCCATTCAAAATGCTGTAACAGATGAAATAAAAACATATTATAATATATACTTTAAGTTATAACTAAACATATATAACACAGTCGTGGTGGCCTAGTGGTTAAAACACCAGCCTCTCAAGTATGAGTGTGTTCATTGAGTGGGTTCGATTCCAGGTCAGGCAAGTACCAATGTAACTTTTCTAAGTTATAATGTACTTTCTAAGTACAGCTTAGACACCAAAGACTGATTAAAAGGTGAAGGAAAACATCTTGAGGAAACCTGGACTTTAAGTCTGAAATCGCCAACCCGCATTGAGCAAGCGTGGTGATTACGCTCAATCCTTCTCTGTATGAGAGGAGACCTGTGCCCAGCAGTGGGACGATAAAAAGGTTGATGATGATGATGATGATGATGATGATGATGATGATGATGATGATGATGATGAAACATATATAACATCTCTAACGCAAAACCCTGTACCCTTGTTACTTTCAATTGTAAATCGATTACCAGATCGGTAGGCTAGTCAGGTTACTGTGTCAAACATCTGACATAGTAGCATTGCAACAGACATGGCTGCTGCCTCACGATGTTCCGTTTCTGGGCAGCATACACCCTTTGTTCGACTTTGTGGGAAAGTCGGCAGTGGACACTTCGAAGGGTATCCTTCGGGGTCGACCGTATGGTGGAGTGGCAATACTGTGGCGTGGGAGCGCCTATGACAGTGTAACGTCAGTGCAGTGCAAAAGTGTGCGTCTTGTTGCTATTAGGACAACAGTAGGCGGCAAATCGTTCTTAGTTTTCTCAGTATACAGTATGTTAACTAACAGAGGGCGTTCCCGTTAACCCGAAATAGTATAGCATACATACATGCTAAAAAATATATTTCCATTCGAAAACAAAATGTTTTAAAACTTTTTTCCAATAGGAAAATATTCAATAAAAATTTTAAATTGACATGTAAAAGAAACACACTGTACACGCGAACATGAAAGACGGCAACGTCGCAATTTATTTATACATGACGACTACTATTTTGATTTAAAACAGGAGGTTTGAAATTTATTTCCAATTAGAATTTTTTTTATTCGGATTTTTTTATGCTTATTTTTCTATGCTGATATTTTTATTTTAATCTATTAATGATATATATTAACGAGTTTAAGGGAACGCCCTCTGTTATTTAACATACTGTATAATATGCCTACTGAGTCGATGGATAATCTTGCTGAATTTGTGGATTGTCTTAGTGAGATTAACGCAATTATAGAGAGCAGCGGTGTGGATGCAGTGTTTATCCTTGGTGCCTTTAATGTGCATCCTAATGGATTATTCGGCAAAGAGCTACTGAGTTTTTCCACTGAAGTACAGTGGCGTTGCGCTGACGTTAGCGTACTTGGCAGAGATTCGGACACATACACGTACGTGAGTGATGCATATGGTACTACTAGTTGGTAAGACCACTGTGTGGTGACTGATACGGCGTGGAGCTCAGTTAAGGACAATAGGGTAATGTATGATGTGAGTTGGTCGGACCATTTACCAATGGTAGTAACATGTGATATAAGTATAATAAGACCTAAACTAATGCTTGAATTGCCAAAGCGCAACAACGTAACTTGGGGAAACAGGGACTTGCTGCAAATTGAGCAATTTAGCAAATATTTAACAATAAATTAAAAAATGTTGACTATCCGGTGGAATTTACTAAGTGCTGTGATAATCAGTGTGGTAATTCAGGACACCGGAAAGTCGTAGTTAATTTATATGAGGAGATTGTGGGAATTCTGTGTGAGGGTGCAGTTTCTTGTTATAATAGGGTAGTACAGCGCAAAAAAGGTTACATAACTGGCTGGAATAAATATGTAAAGGATGGACACGGGCGGGCTCGGCTTGATTTTCAAAACTGGTCTTTATATGGTAGATCTAAAGGTGGTTTATTATATGACAAGATGGTTGAAAGTAGAAAGAATTTTAAGACTCGGTTAAAATGGTGTCAAAATAATGAAGAACAAATTAAAATGAATATCATTGCTAGTCATCACGATGCAAAAAAATTCGGTAGTTTCTGGAAAGCCACAAACAAATTGAATCCCAGGTTGAGCTTGCCCGTAAGTATTAATGGTGTCTGTGACCCCCATCAGATTGCTAACCTATTCAGTGTGGCGTAGGGTGGATTGGATTCCCCTCTGCGACCTTCGTCTGGTGGGTCGGAGGTATTGGGGAGGGCTGGTGACATGCCTGGGCTTATGGGGTTCACAGCTAGGGAAATAGGCACTGTGATCAAAAACATGAAAGGGGGGAAGTCGCCGGGTCATGACGGCTTGAGCGTAGAACATCTACGCTATGCAGGTAAGCACTTACCGCGCGTCCTGGCAATGTTATTCAGTTTCTGTTTGAGTCACTCTTATCTTCCGGCTGACCTGGTGACAACAATTGTAGTACCCATAGTTAAAAATAAGACCGGTGATGCGAGTGACAAGAGGAATTATAGGCCTATATCCCTGGCTACTATTATTGCGAAGGTGTTGGACGGTTTGATTGACCGGCAGCTGGATAAGCATCTATCGTCACTTGATGCCCAGTTTGGTTTTAAGCTACATTTGTCCACGGAAACAGCTATTCTCTGTCTCAAACAAACTGTTCAATACTACGCTGGTAGGAAGACTCCGGTCTATGCATGTTTTCTGGACCTCTCCAAGGCTTTCGACCTGGTGTCTTACGACTGCCTATGGAGGAAGCTGTGACACTGGCTTGCCTAGGGATCTCATGGAGGTGCTTAAGTATTGGTATAACAACCAATACAATCACGTTAAGTGGGCGGGTGTCCTGTCGGATGCATATAGCTTGGACTGCGGGGTGAGGCAGGGGGGACTCAGCTCGCCCAAGCTTTTCAACCTGTATGTTAACCAGCTAATCTGTGAGCTTAGCAACACCAATATTGGTTGTTTCATTGATGGGCATTGTGCCAATAATATCAGCTACGCAGATGATATGGTGTTGCTGAGCCCATCTATCGGCGCACTTAGAAGGTTGATTCGTATTTGTGAGGAGTATGCGGTGGCCCACGGTCTCTGGAACAACGCTGTCAAGAGCGAACTCCTGGTTTTTAAAGCAGGGAACAAATGTTATGACTCAGTCCCACCTGTTACCTTAGGGGACGCTCTGCCACTTACCAGAGTGACGAAGTTCAAGTACCTGGGACATTGGGGCACTGATAGTCTATCTGACGATTTAGACTTAGAGAGGGAATGCAGGGCATTGGCAGTTAAGTGTAATATGCTGGCTCGTAGGTTTGCGCGTTGTACGAGGGAGGTCAAACTTACGATTTTTAGAGCATATTGCCAATCTCTGTACACATGTGACCTATGGGTCAATTATACAAAAAGTTCGTATAATGTTCTGCGTATCCAGTACAATAACGCCTTCAGGGTTATGTTGGGGCTACCGCAATTTCGCAGCGCGTCGGCAATGTTCGCGGAGGCAGGTGTGCCTGATTTTTATGCACTGATCCGTACACGCATAGCATCCTTGATGCGGCGAGTACGCGATAGCTCCAACAGCCTAGTCTCTGTGATAGCCGGCAGGATGGACAGCCCAATAATGTGGCACTGGATGACGATGCATCGAGCGTCATACTGTTATGTGGACTAAATTAAATTTTATTGTAATTCATAATTCTTTGACACTTTATTAAATTTTATTGTTAAATTTGAATTTTGTACTTTAATTGTAATTCTGTTTTAATTTTGATTTTATTTTTATTGTTAATATTTTTTTTTTAATAGTTATAAACTAGTGCTTGACTGCAATCCCGCCTGATGGTAAGCAGTGATGAGTGGTGAGTGATGGTATTTCTTCTACAATTTTTATTTTAATTTTGAATGAATCTTTTTCATGTTGTTGCTATTTTATATGCTATTTCTATGGACCATGGACTGACAATAAAATTTATTATTATTATAATTTCGTTTATTTATTTTACATACATATAATTTACATTTTATTATTATTAAACCAGTGCCCCAGCACTGTGGCCTGGTTGGGGTTGAGATACAAGTCTCACAATGTCGATCATAGCAGAGTATATTAAGAATTTTCCTCGGTGGTAGGCCATAACATCGGCTGCCGGCAGAAGTTACCACCCACCAGACAAAGTCTAGCCGGCAAGCGATTCGTCGCGTTCCGGCATGATGTCTGGTGAAGCCATACCTCCTATTCCTAAGTTTTTTAAGTGAATAGGCTTAATAAACTAGTGCGCTTTACCATCATCGATTGCATCACTGCTTACCATCAGGCGGGATTGCAGTCAAGCACTAGTTTATAATTATAAGAACAAAATAAAAAAATTAATCATTAGTTTGAAATGTAGACTGTCCATAAGAAGTTATCACGGAAAAATGTAATGTCAATCTGTTTATTTTTACCTACCTATTTCATTTTGGTTGGACTTCTATCATTTTCAATAGGTACTGAATATAAGTAAGGTACCTACATAACCTAAATTTATTTACCTCACACCAATGTCTGAAGGCCTTGTACTAAATGTCCATAATTAAAAACATTCAAAATTCAGTTGCAATGTCATACCAGCAACAATCAATGTCAAAAACCTGTCCAAAAATGGAGTGAAATTATATTATTGACAGATTGTGACCATACTACACCACCATTGTTTGAATGGAAACACACAAGATAAAGTGCTCAGATTATAGAACTTGTTCTATAATCTGAGATAAAGTGTTACTTACATTATAAGGTTTTCTGAATTTGTTTCTATTTTCCTATGCACTCCACTTCGTTTTAACTCCTTATCAACATTTAGAACATCACAAGCTAATGAAGCACACTCCGGTGAAGGAAAAGGAATAGTCACACATCTGAAATGGAAGATAATATTAGTTACTGTGTGCAAACAATAATGATGCCCTTTAAATTGTTTACAATGGTGCATGGTGCTATCCTACTGCAGGGCAAAGTGGAAAGAGGCATGGGATTCCTCCTTGCCTCTTTCCACTTTTCCCGGTCTATTGCGACTCTAGGGCAATATTTTAAGGAGTCCAGCCCATCCCGCATTACATGAAGTGTATGTATAAATTATGACACATTAATAAACAACTTTAGTTTTCATGTCCCAACTAATTTTCTAGTAATCAATATATAATAAAGTCTCTACTAATTGAACTAGTGGTCTCAAGCAGGAACTATCTACATTATGCATTTTAATATGGCATATGTTTAAACTTCGACTTGTTATACTCACATATCCATGTTTTAATCAGAAATCAAGAAGATTGTGTAGCTCGGCATCAATAGGAAGCCCAAGCTGTCTACTTCTACTTGGTTTTAGGTTATCTAATTAGATCACAACAACTCCATCACGTACCTTTAAAAAAATTGGCATGTAAAAGAGAGGTAGTAACCGAAATTTTAATTTTTCAAACAACAGTTCAATTTAATGTTTCAAATATTACTATAAACACAGTATACTTATAAATATATATTTTTTATCTATAGACTACAACAATAGCGAAATTAGATTCATCGGTCATTCACACAGAGCAAGTAATCACTACGTTTTGGTTTTGGTCATTGGTGATATTTGGTCATTCATATCATGTGTCACTGTCATCAATGTCATCATCATCATAGACATAAACGTCATCGAAAAATGAATGTACATGTAGCAAGTATAATCGATTCAATAGTGCTATCAAGCGCACTGTTTATGATTTCAATATAGATATCGTTTTGTAATATAAACCCTTTAACATAACACAGCTTTCTTGCATAAAATAGCTGGCTTTAACTAAAAGCTATCATCATCATCATCAGCCTATATATTGTTCCCACTCCTGGGACACAGGCCTCCTCTCGGTGAGAGGGAGTCGGCCATAATCTACCACGCGGGCCCAGTGCGGGTTGGTAGCACCACCTTGGGACTGAAAAGCCCCATCTACTTTTCTTGACGGAGACCCAGATCAGATGTCCGTCTGATGCGGCATACCTCAGCTATCCGGGATACGCAATGGAGCATCATTTCCTACAGCGTGCCGGTGTCTGTGTGTATGTCCGCAATGACATCTGTTGCCGGCGCCTCTGTCACCTCGAAGACCCTCACTTCTCGTCCCTACGGCTGTTGGTTGACACTGGTGTGGACAAAATTGTTTACACTTGTGTCTACCGATGGCACAGCGGTGATCAGGAGACAACTCGATTATTTGACCACCTCAGTGAGGCTGCTGATAATGCGCTGCACCGGCACCCTGACGCACAGTTCGTCGCTCTGGGGGGGACTTCAACGCCTGCCACCAGGACTGGCTTTTCCCGTACCAGAGGACCGACCACGCTGGGAGAGAAGCGAGAAATTTTGCGCTTTCAATGGGCCTCTCCCAGCTGGTAGAGCAAGCGACTAGGGTGCCTGATGTAGTTGGTCACACTGCCAATTGTCTGGACCTTCTGCTGACCGCTGATCCGGACAGATGTGTTGTAACAGTTTCCTCACCATTGGGAGCTTCAGACCACTGTCTGATGAAGTCTGTATCATCCTTCTCCCCATCAGAGCACTACTCTCGTGGTGAACGGCGAATGTGGCGATAGTCAGCAGTTTAGGATGAGATGCGCCACTTCTTTGCGTCTTATCCTTGACAAAAGGTCTGCTTCTCTTCTGACAATCCGTCGAGCTGTGCGGACGCTATAACCTATGTGGTGCGTCAAGCTATGGAGTATTTTATCCCCTTCAATGACGTGCCCGTCGGTGGCTCGGCTCGCCATTGGCTCAATGCCGATTGTGTCCAAGCTGAACAGCGTAAACACACGGCATTTCTCACCTAGGTTGACGCTCGCGACCGCGGAGCTCCGGATCTAAGCTCAAAGAAGAGAGCCTTTAACCGTGCTGCCAAGTCCTACAAAAAAGCGCTTAAGAACGCTCTCTTCGACCGCATTATCCATATTGGCAACAAGTTATCAGCGCAGCCATCCGGTAGCAGATCTTTTTGGTCCCTTGCCAAATCGGTCGAGGCGAACATCTGTCGGCCCACACTGCCTCCGCTGGTTAGGCCTGATGGAACACTGGCTCATACGGCGAGAGAGAAAGCAGGTCTCTTTGCATCTCTCTTTGCCCATAATTCACGTCTTGATACTGGCAGTGCTACTCCACCTAATTTACCTCATTGCGGAGCTTTAATGCCTGAAGTTCGCATTAGGAACAAGGAGGTTCTGAGAGTACTGTGTAGTCTGGACGTGAATCTGAATAAGGCTAGTGGTCCAGATGGTATACCAGCGATTGTTCTTAAAGCATTTGCGCCCGAGTTGTCTCCTGTATTGACGCGCCTGTATCGCCTCTCATTTAGGACTGGTATAGTGTCCAAGTCCTAGAAGCTTGCCACCGTGCAGCCCGTGCCCAAAAAGGGGTAGTCGTGCCGCTCCTACCAACTCTCGGCGCAGGTTGTCTGTAAAAGATCGCTCTTAGCGATAAGACCGCCCATTGTGTCACCCTTTGTAAAATTTTTATATTTATGTTTTTGTAATCTATATGGTGTACATAATAAAGAGTATTCTATTCTATTCTATTCTATTCTATTCTATTCTCGGCCGATTTCGATCACCTCCATACTTTGCAAAATTATGGAGTGTGTGTTGAACTATGCCACTCACTTTATGGGGTGAGGCCCTCGAGAGAAATGGGGAAGCGATTGCTGTCTCCCTTGATGTCTCGAAGGCCTTCGACCGGGTATGGCACGTTGGCCTTTTGAGTAAGCTTCCAGCTTACGGCATTTCCCTTGGCCTGACCGGCTATGTAAAAGACTTCCTGACTGAACGGTCCCTCCGAGTTGTTGTCGACGGATGCTCATCTGAGCCCATGTCGACTAATACCGGTGTTTCTCAGGGGTCTGTTCTCTCTGCAACACTGTTCCAGCTGCATATTAACGACCTGTTGATGCCCGGTATCTATGGGTATGCAGATGACAGCACAGTTGTGGAGAGATACCTGCCGGATGCTCGGGCTAGTAGGGAATCAATCCGGTCCCAAAGAGAGGCTATGTCAGAGCAAACGAATGTTGCACTACAGGCTGTTTCCGAATGAGGCCAACTTACTACTACTTCCGAATGATACCAATCTTGTAGCTTTCAATGCCGCCAAAAAACAGGCGTGTCTTTTCACCGCTAAAAGGAGCCCGTTCACCTTGGCTTCTACTGTACGAAATGTATCCTTGGAGTATACCGACCGCCTTCAGATTTTGGGAGTTGAGATTTCTTCGAACCTAAACTTTGGGCGGTTCATTGAATCCAAGGCCAAGGTGGCTGCCAGGAAACTTGGCGTTATCGCAAAGGTCTGGTGGTACTTCACACCAGGGCAGCTTCTAATGATGTACAAAGCACAGGTCCGTTCGTGTGTGGAGTACTACAGCCACATTTGGACTGGTGCTACTAAGTGTCTCCTGGCCACTTTGGATTCAGTGGATAGGCGTGCGAAGACGCTGATTCGTGACCCTGATTTAACTCGAGACGGTCTCCAAAGCCTGTGTGTGGAGTACTGCAGCCACATTTGGACTGCTGCTACTAAGTGTCTCCTGGTCACTTTGGATTCAGTGGACAGGCGTGCGAAGACGCTGATTCGTGACCCTGATTTAACTCGAGACGGTCTCCAAAGCCTAAAGCACAGGCGTAGAGTAGCCAGCCTTTCGGTGTTCTATGGGATGCATTTTGGGGAGTGTGCGAGGGAATTGCAAGATTTAATTCCCCCATCTCCGTTCCACCATCGGATGACCCGTCGTACGGCGAGTTTTCACTCTTACGTTGTCAAAAAAACTACGATCCGGACGAAGCGTTTCGCCTCGTCCTTTATACCACGTACATCGAGGGACTGGAACAATTTGCCAGCGGCGGTGTTTCCGTCGGACTATAACACACACTGATCAAAGACTTTAGTCTTGAAACACTGTGGTATCTTGGACGACGAGAAGATGTAGCGTAACTTCCCGAACGCTGCCCAGCCGAGCTGGATTCAACGAGACACCTCTTTCTCGAAGTTTGGCCTACCTAGTTAAATTGTTTGTCCCAGGTTGACTCGAAGTTGTTGTCGTGACTCGGTGTAGACGAGTATATACTCGTCAACAAATTCAAGTGCAGAGCAACCAACTAGAATTGGAGTGGGTGCGACATGATCTTCGTCTTATCCATGTTCATATTTAGCAACAAGTGGGTACTGGTTGGGATGCTCTGCTGAGGTCATTGAGCATTTTGGCCAAGTCTTCCAGGGTTATTTTATTTATTATAGTTATGTACTCGCCGTTGATGTTGATGCCAAGTCCTTTCCAGTCCAGGAGCTTGAAGACATCAGAGATATGACATCTCCTTGTCTAACTCCACGCTGCAGTTGCATCGGTTTCGAGTCCTGATCCTGGAGACGGACAAACATGGTGTAGTTTTTGTACAAACATCACCTCAATGTATCGATAGTCACTTTGGCACCGCTGGAGAGACTATAGCACCGCCCAAATCTCGATCAAATCGAAGGCCTTCTCATAGTCCAAAAACGCTAAGCATATCTGGTCTGTTAAACTCCTTGGACCTCTGTATAACATGCCGCAGCATATGTATGTGATCTATGGTGCTAAAACCCTTTTCGGAAGCCTGCTTGTTCAGGAGGCTGGAAGTCGTCGAACCTACGAGCAAGACGATTCGTGATGACCCTAGAAAACAGCTTATAGACATGGCTCAGGAGGGATATCGGTTTGTAGTTTTTCAGTAGGGTATTATCAGCTTTTTTGAAAAACAGTAGGTACCTACCATCACGCGCCTGTGCCATGCCGTAGGGGTTTCGCCTTTGAAAATGACGGAATCAAATAGCTTCTGAAGCGCTTTAAGAACCGGTTCGCCACCCGTTTTCAGAAGCTCAGCCTTAATTCCATCATCTCCAGCCGCCTTGTCGTTCTTGAGCTGTTTCAGGGCCATACCAATCTCGTATAGGCTGACGTCCGGGGTATCGTCGGTGTAGTGTCGGATTAGCCTGGCTCTTGAATCATTAGCTAGGCTTACAACAAGTGCGTGTGTTGATGTGTATAACTCTCCGTACAATTTCTCAATCTCACTCAAAAGCTCGGGCTTGAGCTTCGCAACTAGGCTCTGTCCAGACAAATCTCTTGCGAACACTTTGGAGCCTTTTTTCCGCTCGATAGCCTCTTTAATACAATTTGTATTAAAATGGCGTATATCGCGAGTCAGAGACTTTAAGATTTGTCTGACACGCGAAGCGTCATCAGGGGATTTTAAGACCTTGTCTTTCTTCCATTAGCCGACGGGTGGGACCGGAAATCTTCTACTGTCCTTTTGAACGGAGGGTTTTGAAGAACTTGGACCCTTCCGTTTCGAGTTTCTACAAACCTGTTGTTATTGTGGCTTACATCTACGCATTCACCGAGGCATTTAAAGCGATTTTGCAATTCGATCTGAAAGCTTTCGGGGTTTTGGAGTAGGGTTGACGCTGGACGGAGCGTAGACTTCATAAGTGGAGAGCGTTCGAGCTTAATGTTGAGGTTCAAGATGCCTCTAACATCTATAAGATAGTACTCTATGCGTCTAACAATACGGTGATCACTACAATTGCCTTCTCGTTGACATTAAGAAGTCTATCTCGTTTTTGGCCTGACCATCGGGGCTAAGGCTAATCCAGGTCCACTTGCGGTACAATAGTTTCCTGAAAAAGGAATTCATCACCAAGAGCTTCCTTCCTTTTCTGACCTCGAGGATTCTGATTTCCAACTCCAAATTGCCCCACATTCTGGTCCGCCTCTCGCATGCTAACAACAATGTAGTGCGTTTTAGAGGTATGTACGACTCTACTGACGTCCTCATACATAACCTCCACCTCATCAGTGGCGTAGCTATCTTGTTTGGCACCCGGGGCGGAAGTTGGTGGTGTCACCCCATGGAAAGTAAAAAACAATAAATTTTGCATGATAAAGGACATGGATCTATATCTAATATATATGAATACTAGCTTTCCGCCCGCGTGGAGTTCGGTTATATCGCGCTTTTTAGATTTCCCTCGGGAACACCAATTTTTTCCGGGATAAAAGGTAGCCTATGTCCTTTCTCATGTTCTAAAGATTGTCTAGCTGTGCCAAATTTCATCATAATCGGTTGAGAAGTTTAAGCGGGAAAGCGTAACAGACAGACAGACAGACAGATTTACTTTTGGCATTTATAATATTAGTATGGATTATTTATAATACCTACTGAAGAAATAACAATAATAACTAAGAGGGAAAAGGAATTATTGTTATACAATTAAAATTTCTCGTTTCTAGCTTTGGCAGCTGCGTTTGCAGCTTACACTCACACCAAACTCAGCCTCCGTGGCGTAGCGGTAGCGGACGCGGCCGCTGCGCAGGGTGGCGCGGGTTCGATCCCCGCACAGTGCAAGTATTTACTGTATGCATGAATATGAATATTTGCACTGGTCTGGTCGTGCCTCGGAAAGCACGTTAAGCCGTTGGTCTCGGTTGCCATACATACATCTAGTGGCAGTCGTTACGGGTTGTTGGAGCCCTCAAAAGTCCAACAATTGGTCTAACTGCAATGCTTCGATGTCGCCTTCGGGTTGTGGAGGTCAGACGGCAGTCGCTTCACAGAAAATGTCGAAGTTTAGCCATATCAGCAGTTGGACTGGTAAAGCGGACCCCAAACTCCAAAGCTGAACAGGCTTCGGATGCGACTGGGATTAACGCTGGGATGATGATGACTCACACCACACTCACACTTGCTGTTTAGCAATTACTTCTTCCAAATTTATATTTTGTATTGCCTCGTGTTCGATGGCTAATATCCCAAGATTGCTAAGCCGCGATTGGGTCATTGTAGCCAGCAAATTAATTTACTGAAACACCTCTCACATGAAGCTATATACATATAAAATTATCTTACCTGTAAAATATTCGATATGAATCAATACTCAATACTCAATACTCAATACTTTATTGTTTTCCACAAGTATTCTTAGGTGGTAATTATCTTAAAATTAGTTCATGTGGACCCTGTCGGGCACAACAACATAAGTGAAGCTAGGAGAGAGGAAGCACTTTTTTACACTCTACTACGTTGCTTGCTAACGGGTACGTAACCTAACCTTTTTTTTTGATAAATAAACTAGCTTTCAGCCCGCGGCTTTGCTCGCGTGGAGTTCGGTTATATCGCGCTTTTTAAATTTCCCTCGGGAACATAATTTTTTTCCGGGATAAACGGTAGCCTATGTTCTTTCTCAGGGTCTAAAGATTGTCTGTGCCAAATTTCATCAAAATCGGTTGAATCAGAGACAGACAGACAGAGTTACTTTCGCAATTATAATATTAGTATGGATTATAAACTAGCACTTGACGGCAATCCCCCCTGATGGTAAGAGTGATGCAATCGTTGATGGTAAAGCGCGCTAGTTTATTAGGAACCTATTCACTCTAGCCTTAGAAGACACTTAAATTGTAGTCCGACGGAAACAACGCCGCTGGCAAATTGTTTCAGTCCCTCGACGTACGCAGTATAAAAGACGAGGCCAAATGCTTCGTCCAGATCGGAGTGGTGTCAACAAAGTAAGGGTGGAAACTCGCCGTACGAAGTGACGGGTCGTCCGATGATGGAACGGAGAAGTGAGAATTAAATCATGCAAAGGCCTCGCACACTCTCCAAATGCATCCTATAGAACATCGATAGGCTGGTTACTTTTCGCCTGTGCTCCAGGCTTTGGAGACCGTTTTTTCGCCTCTTCGGACGCCTCTCCACTGAATCCAAAGTAGCCAGGCGACATTTTGCAGCGCCAACCCAAACGTGGCTGCAGCACTCCACACATGAAAGGACCTGTGCTTTGTTTAACATTAGAAGCTGTCCCGGTGTGAAGTACCGCCGGACCTTTGCGATAACGCCAATTTTCCTGGCAGCCACCTTGGCCTTGGAGCGAATGAATCGCCCAAAGTTAAGGTTCGAGGAAATCTCAACTCCCAAAGCTGAAGGTGGTCGGTGCAATCCAAGGATGCATTCCGAAAAGTAAGAGCCAAAGTGAAGGGGCTTTTTTGGCGGTCAATAGACACACTTGTGTTTTGGCGGCATTAAATGCTACAAGATTGTCTTTGCCCAATCAGAGACAGCCTCTAGTGCAACATTCGTACGCTCTGCCATAGCCTGTCTTTCGGACAGGATTGATTCGTTATTAGTCCGAGCAACCGGGTAACATCTCCACAACTGTGCTGTCATCTGCATACCCATAGATACCGGGCATCAGCAGTTCGCTAATATGCAGCAGGAACAGAATTGCAGAGAGAAAAGACCCCTTAGAAACATCGGCATTAGTCGACTACCAATCGCTTATCCATTTTTCTCGAGGGCCTCGCCCCACTAGTGAGTGTCGTACACAAGTAGGTAGGTCCCCAGTTGACCGATTGCGGCGAAACCCTTACTGTCGGTCACTGGGGATATCGTTACCTTCCAGGTAAGCCAAGAGGCGCGAGTTCAATACACGCTCCATAATCTTGCAGAGTATGGATGTTATTGAAATCGGCCGATAGTTGGTAGGATCGGCACGACTACCCTTTTTGAGCACGGGCTGCACGTTGACAAACTTGCAGTACTTGGGTACTATATCAGTCCTAAATGAGAGGCGATTAGAGGCCTTAAAAACAATCGCTGGTATACCATCTGGGGCACTAGTCTTATTACTATAATATATATACACCCGAAATAAGGACAAACTTCCAACCCCTTTTTCACCGACTTCAAAAGGTTCATAACTCTTTTGTTGGGCTTGGTATAACTTTTTATAACAAGATACCCTCTGCTTTGCTAGACTTGCCTTACAATGCATAAAAAGCACAAATAAAATCCAAGCTTTGTACAAAGGCATATTATTCTGTGAATGACTATTTGAATGATAAGAATAGCTGGTCGCTCTGATTAACTCAAGACAATGTTTGTGTTCCTTCTCCAGAATTAGCTTACTGACATATTATATGAGTTCATATAATTTGCTTTTTACAATGCACAAATGTGTGAGCTGTCACGCCCTTTATGCCAGGGGCTTTTATTTAAGTTTGTAATAAGTTTTTACTTTTTAGATTTCAGTGATATTTTATTTTTTGTTTTGCTTTTCTGGTATTTTGGCGTGGCTAGCTGCCATATTTGTATATTTATAATATTTTTTCTCTTGTATTACTATACCTACATAGTATTGTATAAACTGTTGTGTTTTTTTTTCTAAATGAACAGACAGCTGTGCTGCTGGGGAGTTTCTTCCGTCACTTCTTCTTCCCAGCCACAGAGTATATTATATATTGTTCCCAGCGAAAGCACTTAGGAAGTGTCGATGGGTGGGTGTTTTGGGGGACTGTCTTATGTAATATTGACGTTCAAAAAGTGCCGATTCACAGCCTAGTTTGAATAAATGACTTTTGATTTGATTTGATATTTACGTCCAGATGACACAGTACTCTCTGAACCTCCTTGTTCCTAATGCGAACCTCCGACATTGAAGTTCCGCAATGAGGAAAGTTAGGTGGAGTGGCACTACTAGTTTCAAGACGCGAATTGTGGGCAAAGAGAGATGCAGAGACCTGCTTTCTCTCTCGCCGTATGAGCCAGTGCTCCATCAGGCTTAACCAGCGCAAGCGCGGATCCAGGGGGGGGGGTCATGGGGGTCATGACCCCCCCCTTTGCTGGGTCCAGGAGGACCCAGCACAGGAGGATTTTATTTATGTACTTTGAATATTTCACCAGTTTATATAAGTTTACTTCGTTTGACGCAAACGTATTCGAGATATATCGAGAATGAACGCATCCAAAATTTGAATTTTACCGTGCTACCGCCGCCACGGCCGCCAACATTCAAATGTCACATATCGTATGACACTTGCGCGCGATCTGTATAATATTTAGTAATTTCTTCATTATGCCAGTGTGTGTATGTGTTGAAACTCAAATATTATTATTGTAATGTTCTTAAGACGCGGTGAATAGACAACTTTTAGGTATTTGAGGGGGTGAAGCAGACGAAGTGGGACACGACTAGCCTTGCCCACTGCGGGATGCTCCGCGCGAATACATCGATGCGTGATGCGTCGTGCATCGAGAAATACGCGCGTTCTATTAAATCTATACAAGCTATTCTCTATTCCATCTACATTTAGAAGCGTAATTTCACAACCTAACGCGAAGCATGATTGACTCTATTCGTCACAGTCCGGGTTCCCATTACATCCGCGGCGAGCACCAGGTTCGAATCCCACATACGTTTACTTTACCTTGCGATTTTCGAAAATGCATATATTTTGCATATTTTAATTTTTTATTATTACTTTTGTTTTCTTTTTTATTTTTATAATGGGCTTTGTCCGTTCTGCTTAATTTTTTTGTGTTATGTCCTCTTTTCATGAAACTGTTAGTTTACATCATTCTAAGCACTAGTACAAACCCGACCTCGATACGAGTTGCAGTTTTGAAGAAAAAATCTTTTAATTTTTTGAAATAAAAAATTACATTTTCGGATATGTAAAAAAAAGAAATTACATTTTCGGATATTTCAAATAATTCGCATTTATAATATTAGTATGGATAGCAGGTCAAGCTACCGGAACCTGACAAATAATCCCAATCAATCTTCAACCTTCACAGTTTAGCAATAAGGTTGAAAATCTAATAAAGAAATTTGATAGATTTACCTACGTATTTTTTTATTGGGCGAGGGAGTTTGAAGGTACTTTTTTCTGAAGGTGGAAAAAGCCTCATGGACTATCCTCCGCTCGGAGACGCGGAGGGGTGTGCCGGCTAAAAAACCACCCAAGCGTTCGTCATCTGCCTTTCCGGGATTCTGGGTTCTCCCCATTCTACGGTAGTCCTAAGCTCACTTTTTTGTTTTTGTTTCCGGGGTGGAAAATCTTCATGAATGTCCGCCGCCCTGGGCTGGGCCGCGGTGTCTCTCAGACTCTTACTGACTAAAAACCACCCCGGTGTCACACCTCACAGGTCTACACCGGGGGTTGTAAGAACAAACACTGCTTCCCCAACCGCCGATTGGTCTCTCTGACGTCTAAGAGTGGCGCGCGTGGATCACTTCGTGCCGCCACCTCGGGTCCTGATGTTTGGGGGCGACAAATGTTTCCGAATCTATCGCCCCTGGACCCATTTAAGGGGGCTGAAAGAGGGCGCTATCCATCCTGCGCCTGCTGCGGGTCGGGTGAGGAGACGAGATCTCCCTTTCCCTTTCCACAGCCTCTTTCTACGAGACGATTGTATCGCAGAAGGAAACCACCGCATCCCAGGACTTTCGCTGCCGACTATTGACTCGATTACGGCCGGTAGCAACAGGTCACTTCCTACTTCAGAGATGAGTTCACGGCGCACCCCACCCGCGCCCCAAACGGCACACTCTGTCAGCGTATGCCGCGCCGTGTCCTCCCGGCTGACGACGCAGTGGTGACACCGGGCGTTCGGTTCCCTGTTTATGTGACACAGGTACTTCCCGAAGCAACCATGCCCCGAAAGTACCTGTGTCATCCGAAACGTCAGGTAGCCGTGGCTTCTCCCGAGCCAGTCCGCCAGTACGGATCGCCTCGATGGTGGTGAGGCGTGGTAGGGCGTGAAAGCCTGTTCTGCCCTTCCGCCACCAGGACCTCTCGGAGCTGCGACCGACGCTGCTCGAGCTGACAAAGCATCGGCCGTTCGCCCCGCTACCGGAACAGTGACACGAGGACCTTCGCCTCCAAGTCCCAAGGCAGGGATCCAGCCAGTAGGCAGGCCGCCTCATAGGAGATCGTGCATAATTCATGACCATGTATAACTCTGATGGCCATCGCTCTCTGCGGTTGTCGCAGTATAGCGATGCTGCCGGTCGTCAGGTCAGAGGCCCATTTCGGGGCCTCATACAGAGCCATCGATAGCACGAATCCCGTGAAGAGCCCCTGCAGGCGGCGCTCGGGCCTGCCAGATTGGGAAGCAACGTTGAAAGCGCCCCAGCTTTCAACGTTGGCGATAACTTGGGCGCCAGCCGCCGGAAGTGGGGGCCGAAATCCCACCGGCTGTTGAGCACCAGTCCCAGGTACTTCATGGTGGAGTCGACAGCGATTCGAATCCCCCGACCACGATGTGTGAGCCCGGTGGCGGCGCCCGCCGGGGACCATGAAACACCATTGCCTGCGACTTGTTAATGGCCACCTTCAGGCCTATTCGACGTATGCGGCCTACCACCACTGATACCGCAGCCATCGCCAGCAACGTTGCTTCCCTGTGCGAGCTCCCCCGGGCGGTGACCAGCATGTCGTCCGCATAACATGTCAGGTCTACTCCCGGTCTGAGCTAACCTCTCAGCATCCAGTCGTACGTCGTCGACGTTACGAAAAATCAAAGCATGGTAAAGAGCTTCAATGGTTGAAGAACGTCTAAGCGGACTGGCACTTCTCCACGTCCATAAACACGCACCTATCCATTGAAGTAGATGAAGTGATAAGACGTTTCGGAAGAAGACGTGAAGGAATAATTGATTTCGTTATTTAATTAGAAATTTATAAGTTCAGTACTTATTAATTAAATACCTTCTTTTTAATTGTCCCTATTATCAAAGTTTAATTAAATCTTCTTATGACTTGACCACGACTATGTGACCCTCCCCTGGCGCCAAA